>VBSM01000142.1:3598329-3613416 GCA_008086735.1 Cheirogaleus medius
AAACATTTTGGTTACATGTTATGACTTTGCCACATCCCAACCATGATTTGAGGCGTGCCTTTCCCCCGTACAATGCTCACCGACCCCTTAGTTGTGAGTTTACCCATCCCCAACCCCACAATCCCCAAAGATAGACTCTTAATAGTGGAATGACTGGATCAATGGATCGAGGACATTCGATTTGTGGCACCTTGAGTTAAGCCTTATTTAAAGCTGTGCAATATTAATACCCTATCATTGATACTTAGGTTTTAAATGGAAAGTTATTGAGTCAAGATTTACACCTAATTCAAAAGAGGGAAAAAATCTGTTCCAGATTAGCATTTCTGTTAACCTAATAAAACATCAGCGACATACACCGGAAACCCAGATCTGCTGTGCTGGAGGGGCTTAATCACCACCCACGTGCTCAGAGCAGAGCAGCCCCCCCCCCCCCCCAGTTACCCGGTTAGAGAGCGAGGGGATGAAATAAGAACGTGACTCTTGAGGGTGTGTCATATCTTCTTAGGAAAGACCGTCTCCGGACTCTGGCCTCAAGTCCTAACTTACTTTCTACTGGTGTTTGCATTACTCCACTTCCTTGAACAATTGCTGGTGTTGATTCAATTCGAGTCTTCAGAGCCTCGTGTATATCAATGTGGCTCTCGGTGCCAGGGCAAGAGAGGGGGGCCAGGGAGGTATTAAGAAGAGACAGGGCTGACTCATTCCACCACGGTGCAGGGAACAAGCCTTTATTATGAGATGGTGATTTCCATTATGGACTCTGCCGTGAAAAGAATTCGCCAACAAACTGCACATTTGAACAAACGCCTTAGTGACTCAGTCTCCGTGAAGACTCTAGGGGGTGGTTCACGTGCTGAGCCCGAAGGATCAGGTGTGCAGCCTATACCCGATGAGAACACCCTTTAGGTAGCTTTCAAAGAATGGAAATCCATTTGTGGTGTACAGGCTGAGTATCTCTCATCTGAAAATCCGAAACTTGAAATGCTCCCAAATCCAAAACTTCCTGAGCACTGACACGATGCTCCAAGGAAAGGTTCCTTGGAACATGGCTGATTTTGGATTTTCCAGATTATGGCTGTTCAACCAAACAGTGAGCATGATGCAAATACAGTCGACCCTCGACGACGTGGGGGTTAGGGGTGCTGGCTCCCTGCACAGTGAAAAATCCATGTCTGCCTTTTGACCCCCCCAAAACTTAACTAGTCATAGCCTATTGTTGACCGGAAGGCTTACCTATAACAAATAGTTAACGCATATTTAGTATATTATATGTATTATATATTGTATTCTTACAATAAAGTAAGCTAGTGAGAAAAATATGCTATTCACATCATATGGGAGAGAAAATATATTTACTCTTCATTAAGTGGAACTGGATCCTCACAAAGGTCTCCATCCCCATTCTCTGCCTGTTGGGTAGGTGGCGGAAGAGGGTTGGTCTCGCTGTCTCAGGGTGGCAGAGGTGGAAGGAAACCCACCTGTCAGTGGACCCTTGCAGTTCAAACCTGTGTTCAAGGGTCAAATTTTATTCCAAAATTTGAAAAAATCTGAAACACTTCTGGTCCTAAGCATTTTGAATAAGGTGATTTAACCTGCGGTAAGAGAGTCTCAGACTATTTAATGCGCCACTTGGAGCTTGGCCACTGCTTGCCTCGCGGCCTTGGACAGGTGACTGCGTCTTTCCCATCGTCAGTGCCCTTGCGCATACAGTGTGAGCTGTAGTACCTTTTTTCTACTTTTTGAGACAGGATCCCACTCTGTCACCCAGGCTGGAGGGCAGTGGTATGATCACAGCCCACTGCAAACTCAAACTCCCGGGCTCAAGCGATCCTCCCACCTCAGCCTCCTGAGTAGCTGGGACTACAGGCATGCGCCACCATGCCCGGCTAATTTTTGTAACTTTTTTTTGTAGAGATGGGGTCCTGCTATTGCTCAGGCTCGTCTCAAACTCCTGGCTTCAAGGGATCCTCCCACCTTGGTCTCCCAAAGTGCTGGGATGACAGGCGGGAGCCACCGTGCCCGGCCAGATGTATTCCTTATAAGGTGGAGAGAGTGTTACCTGCCTCACAGAGTCATCGCACAGATGAAAAGAGTTGAAATGTTCTTCCCTAAATCCTAATCCTGCCTCAGACCTCACCTGAAGCGGCTTTCTCGGGGCGGTCTTCTCGGGGCTCAGCCCCTCTCTAGCCCAGGAAGACGGGCTCCCGCAACTTTCTCTTTTGAAGAACTCAGCACACTTGAACCAACTCGAATGCTTGCTTCTGTGTGGGAAGGCAAGCTCCACGGAACGGGCCTGGAGTGTCAACCTGTCTCTCGCCCCCAGATGTTTGCTAGTGCCATGGACTGAATGTTGTGTCCCCCTAAAATTCATATGTTGAAGCCCTAGTCCCTGATGGGATGGTGTTTGAAGACTGGGCCTTTGGGAGGTGATTAGGTTTAGGAGAAGTCATGAGAGTGGAGCCTTGTGTTGGGGCTAGTGCCTATAGAAAAAGAGCAAGACATAGGAGATTGTTCTCTGTCTCTACCCCCTCCCCTCCCGTCCCCAGCTGCCTCCCTGCCCCCCTCCCCCAGGTACACCCCAGTAGCTGCCCGCCACCCCCCAGTAACACGGCTCCTCCCTTTCTTGGAGCAGCCATGTGGCTGGTAGCTGAGATCAAAGTGAAGCTGAGAAAACTGCAGCGGCATTGCCAGGTGGAACTGAGATTCTCACGAATGTCACCAGGTTCCATGGCAGTGAGGGCACACGTGCTGGGCTCGGTGGACACCCTGCAGGTGTCCCGCAGGGGAGAGGGAGACCAACCTTTTCAGGGCAGGAGGAGGTCACGGGCCAGCCTATGGAGAGACCTCGCGGCACACAGGGACACGTGGGAAGCCAAAGAGAGGCTGGGAGCGGATCCGGGACAGCCACCCCCTCTGCCCTCTCTAAGAGCGGCGGCCCCAGACCATCAGCAAAAGGCTTCCGACGTCTGGGAGAACGTGGCTTGTCCTGGGGGGCCGGGGAGGGACGGAGGCGATGGCTGGGTCCGAGGCTGTGACTGGCGTGAGGGCCACCGGATGATTCATCTAGAGAGTGTGCCGAGTGGGATTCCAGGTGGGATGGGGGAGGGGAGAGCAGAAAGATCTCAGAACATTCTGGAAGATAATGTCCACCTTGGCAAGTGACGATTGCTCCCCGAGTCAGAATTCAGTGGCTTCAAGGAGGATAGAGGTTGACACTAGCCCTGCGGTACCGATGCAGGACGCGGCCACTCGCTTGACCAGACAAGGTGACTCTCGGCCGGGTCGGGCTCTCTGAGGACTTGCGGGCGAGCGGGAGCCCTTGGCTCTCACGGGCCAGCGTTTCCACTCGACTGCAGATCAGAATCACCTTTGGAGCTTTAAGAACTTCAGGTGCCCAGGCTCCAGCCCCAGGGATCCGAGTCCCCAAGTGCTGGGTGACGCCCACCTTTTCTAAAACATGGTTGTTGGTGTGTCCCAGGGACCCTGATGCGGCACAGAGACGTGTGGGTTTGGGCAGCGCCAAGGGAGTGCCCAGGGCCGAGGACTCAGTTTGTCTGTGGCGCGTCCGTGTGCTGGCTCAGCTGGAACAAGGACCTGCCCGCTGGATATCTCGCGACCCTCGGGCACCTGCACCCAGCGCGTCCGCGCTGGCTCAGTGGCCTCTCACATGCCTTCCCTCCCATGTCCCTCCTCTCAGTTAGCATCGCCACCGTCGTCTGCCCGGCTACCCAGTTCAGACACCTCAGAACTCAATTGTTCCAATTGTTCCAAAACTGTCGTTGTTCCAATTTCCACCCCGCGACTCTATCCCAGACCTTTCCTGTCCTGGTTTAAGCATCGAGAACCATGAAGAGTCTGAGATTTTACCCACGTGCGAGCTCGCAGGCCAGCCTGCCACACGTGCAGGCTGTGTTGGGACCTCAGGGCAGGGGACAACAAGCTTGGGTCAGCAGGGTCCCGCATTGCATAAGAGCTCCTGACGCAGGGGACAGGAGAGTGGTCAGGATGCCTCTGGCCTCCAGGGAAGGGCTGCATTCCCGACCCAGCTGAGAAGGGATTTTTTGAAATCCTGCGGTCACCGCAGGCTGCCAACCCCGCCACGGGTGGACGGAGGCTCAGCACCGCTCTGTCCTCTCGGCAGGATGGGTGGCGCGGGCCTGGGCACGGCTTGCAGCTGTCCCCGCTTCCGGGTTCCTGCCACTCGTCAGTCAGAACGCAGCTGTCGCTGGCCCTCGGAATGTCCGGTCTTTTCTCCGAAGGGCTAAAAACAGTGCAGGTTTGCACAGGTCATAAATATGCCCTGGGGTCAAATATTTAGACCTTCTTTAGACATGAGCTTTCTCACAATGCTGCTTCTCTGCCCCTAAAGTCCCATTTCCCTGACTCCTGTGCCGGAAGCACGTGGCCTGTATGTGAGGTCCCCACGGGTCACAGACGCAGTGGCCTCCAGGGGCTGTGCAGTCGAGGTGGATCTGGGACGTGGGCCAGGTGGTGACTTTAGTAGGCTGGAGAGACGAGCCCTGTCCATGGGGCCACAGCCGCATGCTGCCCTCCTGGAATGTAGAGTCCCTGGCTGCTAGATCTCCCCATTTTATTAATAAAAGAAAAATCGGAGAACTAGATCTTGATGCAAAAGTATTTAAATTTTAAATGCGCACAACTATTTGGTTTCTTCTTCCTTTTTCAAGAAGTACCAACTGTGTGGACCAAACGAGACACGTGAGAGTCCCCCAGTTTGCATCTCTGGCCCATAGAGGAAGAGACAGGTTAGCCGGGTCACAGGATGGAGAAGAGCTTTAATGACAATTCTGGTGAAAGAAGAGGCTCCCCCTGCGCCCCCCTCTCCATGCGAGTGCCTCCTGGCGGTGGTTCCATCCTAAGCACCCCCCACATCCCAGCCCCCCACCTCATGCCGGATGCTCCTGGCTCTGACCTCCAGGAATTCTCGGGAGCCGAGACCATCTTCCACAGCTCCGTCTGCAAAGGGCTGGAGTGGACAGATGGACGAGGGCCTCCCCATCTGCACGTCCCTCCGCAAGTCCAAGCACATACTCTGTCATGCCTCCCGGTGGCTCAGGTGGCTGGGGCTCTGTCCCCCCATGGCCTGCAGGGTGAGGTGGCCCAGTGCCTTCCCAGCCCCCCGACAGGAGGCCCCAGAGGAGCAGACAGAGCTAGGCGGCACCAGGAGGGAGTGAGCCTGTCCACACTGCGTCCCTGCCTAAACCCGAGATTCTGAGCACTGTGCTCTGACAGGTGACTTGCCCACCAGCCGGCTCACAAAACACTTAGTACTAGAACCAGGAGATGTGGGGACTGGAGGCCTGTGCAGGCCCAGGGTCCAGCTGGGACTTTCTCAGCAGGCTCGGCCTGAGCTCTGCAGGTGTGACCTGGGCCACCTTGAAAAAAAAAAAAAGAGCGTTTGTCAGCCGGGAACAAATCAGAGTGGTGTTCGCAGGCTGGGTGGGAGGTGACAGCGTGCTGGCAGTAGCTGACGACGGTGCCGGAGGCGAGTAGATTCTGATGAGCTACACGCCAGCTTGTGGGTCCTGGGTCAGGGTCTCTGCTGCTCTTTTCGGGACACGCTCGCTGGTACACTTGGCAACTTGGTGAGGGTGGGAGAAACGGTGAGTGGTGTGGGTGCTGTGACACCCGGTGCCCAGGAAGAAGTGCTGCTGAGGGTGCCCTCGGGAGAGTGGGGACAGCCTGGCAGGAGCAGGACGTCCAGAGGTGACAAAAGGTCAGGAAGAGTAGAGAGAGGCTGCGGCAACCCTGCCGCACGTGGAAATTGATACGGATCCTCAGCGAGAGAGGATTGGGGCTTTTGATTTAGGAGTAGGGGCAGAGAGTGAGGGACTACCCTAGCTCATAACCTAGCTTTTGGGGTCTGTTTTTCAAAACTCAAAATCTGTCTTAGATGTCTAGATGTTGGCAAAAGGTTAAGCAAATTATGGTACATCCATATAATTAAAGACTATGTGACCATTACAAATGAGGTTCCTAGAAACTTCATGAGTTCTCAGGAATGTGAGAAATTTTTATTGTTTAAGTGAAAGAAAAGGGATGTAGCCACATATAAATTAATTTATGAACGAATGAGTGAAAGGGTTTTGCTCTGTTGCCGGGCTGGAGCGCAGCAGCTTTGTCATCACAGCTCACTGCAGCCTCGAACTCCTGGGCTTCAGCTCTATAAAATACACACGCGCAGGCAACAGCTACGGGAAAGCATCTGAAACTTCGCGTCAGACGGTAGACACGGATGTGGCACCGCATGCTTTCTGTAGACTGCCAGATCAGATTATAAAACATGCAAATGTGCGGTCACTCGCCCGTTCCGTATTAACAGGACATGAATTTTCATCAGATGCTTCTCTTAGGCCGGTGCACATCTTGCTCCCGCGGCTCGGGGGACGTCCCTGCGTTTCAGGATTGTCCGCAGGGAAGCAGAGGAGTGAGGGGTGGGAGAGGAAGCGGCAGAGGATTTAATAGTTATTACTTTGGGGTTTGCTGAAGCTCGATGGTCACTCTGTGATGTCACTCCTCCAACTCCTGCTGGGCAGCAGGGACGGGCCGTGGAGGCGAAAGGATGCATTAATGGCTCCTGCCTTGTTTTTCTTACACAAAAAAGGAAGTCATCGTAGGAGAGGCAGGGTGGACAGTGGGTTGCACTCTGGAAACTTTAAAAAAAAAAAAAAAAGAGGCAAAGGAACTGCCTACTGAGGACTGCCCCCGTGGAAGTTAGGAGCTATTTTGGGTTCCTGTAGAGACGGGTCTGAAGTCAAAGCTTTCAGAACAGGCTACCATTTCCTCCCCGTTGTTCACCCTGATGTTGCAACTTCTCATCATCTTGTTTCTGGTTGCAATCTGTTTGCCTTTATGTTATCTTGGAGTGCTGTTCAGCCCTGCCCTCCTTCCTAAGTTCTGCGTCGCTTTGGGTCTTGGATACACCTGTGCTAGGCAGAGAGGAACTAATCACCAGGAAGCTGAGCAGAATCTTGTTGAAGGGAAGCTGAAGTCAAAGGCACTGGTGGGAGGATGCCAGCACCGGGGGACCACTGTGGAAGGTCCCCAAGGAGAAGGGGTTTCGTGTGAGCTTACAGACACCCGGAGCGCAGGGGCATGCCCAGCTTCCCAGAAGGCAGGCTTGGCCTCCTTCCAGTCCCATCAGCCTTAGCTCTATTCTTTAGATGGTAGCCCTTTAAAAAGAAAAACAATTGGCTACAAGTGAGGCCTATTTTATTTTTATTTATTAATTTCAATGAAGGAATGAATGAATGACAGAGTCTCACTCTGTTGCCCAGGCTAGAGTACAGTGGCGTTGTCATCAGAGCTCACTGTAGCCTCAAACTCCTAGGCTCAAGCGATCCTCCTGCCTCAGCCTCCTGAGTAGCTGGGACTACAGACCTGTGCCATGATACCCAGCTAGTTTTTTATTTTTAATTTTTTGTAGAGATGGGGTCTTGCTACTTTGCCCAGGCTGGTCTTGAACTCCTGGCTGCAAGTGTTCCTCTAGCCTCGGACTCCCAAAGCACTGGGATTATAGGTGTGAGCCACTGTAACTGGCCCCAGAGACCTATTTTAAATTAGATATGGTTATAAAATTTAAAGTAAGCATGAGTACAGGAATTAATTTTTGTCAGTAATCTGAAGGTACAGCCAGAGTTTCTTTCCTTTGGGATTCTTGGGAATCAATACATGACAAATAAATACTGCAATAGTTAAGTAAAATCTCTCAATTATATTTTTTAATAGATTACATTTTTTTTAAAAGAACTATTATTACACTTAAAGTATATGTACTCAAAGCCTGGGTTGAGGCTTAAGAATTTTTTAAGATAAAATCTAATAAAGATCTTTATATAATTTAAAAAATCTAAAATCTGAAACTAAGGGGCTTCAAAGTATGACAGATTTTCTTGAAGATTAAAAAAAATCAGCTAATTTTTTTCACCTAATCCTGAAACAGAAAATTGTCTATATATATATATATATATATATATGCCCTTTTTAAGTGACCAACACTAACTAAACACTGAAGTTCTACACACCAGTGAATGTGGTTTTCACCCTAAATGACTAAGCAGATAAAAATACCACTGCACACATGCCTACCAGCAAAACTGCTGCTCTCTGGGCCGTGGGCAGGTTCCGTGAATATACTCTGAGGCTGGGGGTGAGGGTGAAGGCCAAGTTGGTCTCAGTGGTAGTGGGCTTGTAATCCAAGTCACTTTCCGCCTGGGCCCTGGCTTTGATTCCGTAGACACCCCACTTGCTCTGCTTTCACTCCTTGAAAGCTGCACTGACAACGTGGGGACCAGAGGAACCATTTGAGCCACTTGTGAGAAGCAGTCACAGCTCACAGTATCGCCCTGATCCTGTGGTTTGCTTAGCGGTGGGAGGCTCTTGTTTTTCTCTGGGTGGGAGTGGCAACACCAGTCGGCAGGAAAGCCAGGGGCGGAGGGAGCAGAGGCCAGAACCGTAGGCACCGCCAGTACCTGCTTGGCTTAAGTTTGATCTTAAAACTTAAGTATATAAAATGAATTGTCCCCATATTAAGTTCCTATCTAGAGTTACAAATAGCAGACAGATGTGTACTGTCCATTTGCAAGGTGTTGTTAGATAAGAATCTCTGTGGCCATAGCTAAAAAGATCGATTTCATAAGAAGTTTTGTTTCTATATTAAGGAAAAACTCACAGTACTACAGCTTTATTATTGACTTAGTATTATTATCAACAAAAGCCAGTATTATGAGCCACTGCTGGTGTTCCCGCTTTACAGAGGAAGAGGTCTGGGACAGGAAGAGGAAGTACTATAGTGGAGACCTACACGCAACGCTTGCTCTGCAGACAGGCCATCTTAGTTTTCGGGGGGACAGAGCAAGAGACTGTGTGCTCTGTATTGAGTGGGCTGAGTGCTCCTCGAGCTATGAACAGGCACGCCGTGTGTCCCATTTGGGGGTGGTTTTTTGAATTATTTTAGTTGGGAATCCTGCAAGGGGGAGAGGGCTATAAGATACCACAATTCCATAACCTCTAAAAGTTTCAATTGTCACAAAAATCCTGGGAAGTAGAGATTATTAAACTTGTCACACTGATGACAATACAGGCCCAACTAGTTTAAGTAGCTTGGCTATGGTCACGTAGCAAAAGAATCAGGATACATCTACATCTCAGACGGTATCCAAAGACCATACTCTTTCTACTATATCACACTTTAAACACGTTGACTGCCGTGTGAGTTATATTCAACTCAGGCTAGTTTTGAGCCTGGGGTCTCTTGAAGCAAAACCCTGCAGTTGGCTCATGAAAATCTTACTTGCGGATGGTCTTATTGCTACAATTAACATTGACAATTTAATTCTAAAAACGTGGACTGCATTGCCTATGACGCACACACAGAAAACAATAAATTAGAAAGGATCATTTTAATAAAATATCGTGGTCCCAGGGAAAAACGTTTTCCTAGCGTGGCAGTCAGTGTGTTAAAGTACAGGCAAACACAGACTTCTGAAGGCACATGGCGCGTGTTTACGTATGTATGTGAAGTCAGAGACCACACCTGTGCAAAAAGGCCCAGCTTTCCTGGTTATAGCTCCGAAGACTCCTCCCAAATATCGTTAAGTGCTTGTTAATAGACACTTGTGCAATTCGAATGTTATGGCTCTCTGGAGCTAAGTGGCTTTTCAGCTCACTGATTCCAGTAACAGCTGAATACAAAGGGTAATGCTCACCTAAGTAAATGTCTTAACATCTAGCCATCTTCATCCTGTTATGTTCAGCAGAATTAGATAATAAGCCTCCTAATGATACCAAAGAGCATTTTTCTAGGAAGTCTTCGCATGCAGGGTTTCTGAGGGTTCACAGCAATGCTCGGTGTGAAAACTATGTTCTGTTCCATCCAAGAAATCATTTTAGACTGAAAAATTTTGTTCCACATCCCCATTCTGATCAGATAGGATGCCCAAAGCGTGTTTTATTAAGGAGATCACTAGATCATGGGCCAGTGTTTGATCCATTTTGCTTTGAGCATGAGGTTGCAGTCCGGCTGGGTAGGTGGTGAGATTCCGAGTTGCTAATGGGGCTGAGGGGGAGGAGGAACATTCTAGTGCATTTCACTCAGGCATCTTCTGTGCTTGAATTCCTGGCTTTTTTGCTTTTCATCTAGCTCTAGTCCTGGCTCGAGACGGCGGCTAAAGCTTTGTTGTGCTGTCCCTCCCATGCTCACCCTTGGAGTGTACTCTCAGTGGGCGGCAAACTAATTAATGGTGGCTTCTTGAACCAAGATTCAGCAGTGGGAGGAGGAGGACAGCCCAGTCCCACCCACTGCCATGGCACAGCAGTGCACTACTTAATTTAGTGGCCCCCGTCACTAAGGCACAGCCTTTTGGTCTCTCTGTAGAATAACTGGTAGTTTGAATTGCACTTTAATGGGCATTCCTAGCATATCAGCAAACTGATGGCTAGTAGCTGACCCAGACGGTGATATCTCCCAAATCTATGATTTCAGGGTGTTTTCGTTCTGAAGTTTTTGTGCAGTGCTTTCCAATAGGGACAGATCCTATTATTAATGTTAATTTTTTTCCCTGAAGTCAGATAAACTATCCAAATCTCAAATTCTCTATCTGGAAATTAGTTCAGGCAGGCAAGTCTGGAAACTTCATGGATGTAGGAATTCACTCATTTAACAAATAGTTATTCAACACCAACAACGAGCAAGCCCTGTTCTAGGAGCTGGAAATATAGGTAAAATATACAAACCAAATGATGCCATTATAGTTTGATGTACTATTTATTAAGTTATTAATATGGACAGTCTGTTAAGCAACATTACAGATGTCTTTCAAAACCTATAATAAAATATAGTCCACTATCCAGCCCAGGAGAAAGACAATAAACAAGATCATTCTTACAGTGAGTGCGGCGTAAGCATTCATAATAGTCCCTTATTCGGACAGCAAAGGGGACATCAGTCAAAAGATTCTTCACCTCCACTAGGGTTTTGACTTTCTTGAATTAGATAGCTGTTTTAGAGTCACAAGTCCACTGAGATCACTCCCAGAGATGTGGCGCATCTACGCTGGAGAGCAAGGGGCTCCTGCTCGCTCCGTGGCAGCCCTTGTTACTGTCCTGCAGTCCTTCCGTGTTGGAGCCCGTCTTGCCTGTTAGGCCAGTAGTGGTCAAACTCGGGTAGGGGGGGAAGGCAGGTGGGTCACAGGGATGTTCTGTTTAATTTACAAAGATTGTGTTCAAAGCTCTAAAAACCCATTCGGTGGTGGTGGTGGCAGTGGAGTACACTCACTCTGTTTCGCCAAGGGGTCTTCTCTTGAGTCTTGGCTTACTCGCAGCCTTTAAGATTACTGCGGTTCCCAGGGGGAAGTGGAGGAGGGGAACTCTAACAGTGATGGGTGTGAGGCCATCTGCAGAATGAACTGGACTGGCTGCTATGGCTTTTATAACCTGCCTGCCTTCTTCAGTCTAGACAAGCTTATTTCTTCATCTTTCCTCCTATGTCCTGCTAGTTCTAATGTAAGATTTATAAGGATTATGAAAGATGAAACTTCTAGCTTTCTAGCTGAATGATGAAAAAACAGCAAAAAAAAAAAAAAAAATCCATTCTCCAATGAGCTATACTCAGTTTCCTCAGCTGAAAACAAGTGCCAAGTGACTTTTAAAGACAAGTGCTAGACAATGCTGATTAGCTGAGGTGAGACTGCACAGATATCAGAATCTGAAATACAGGCAAAACTCAAAATGCTCTGTCATAGGGATTCTTCAACCCCCTAGTGGCACACTGAAATCTACAAATGTTTTCAACATCAGGCTATTGATGGCAGTCAATTAAATATGGACTCAGAAATCTCAAAGCCTTGCCAAGTTTGTGGCACTTGCAATAGTCCACATAGCTAGGAAAAAGGAGGAACCATCGGGTAAAGAATGAGAGCACTGGAATTTTATTTAACTCTAGGTACCATGGTTTTGACATTAGTAAGACTAATGAATGAGCAGCCATACAGGTTTTTTTTGGTCACCGTGCTTCCCAAGCACCAAAATAATGGAGCTATTTTTACTATTCAATTTCATCTTTAATAAGCTAGACAGGTCCTGCAGTATTCTTTGTTTCTAATTTACCAGTACATCATTACATGGTTTACTGCATGTGAGGAGCAAGTCATTATGTAGTACCAAGTTTATATCGTCAGAGGACTACAACATGCACATTCTACTTAATGTAGCTCAAGCAACAGGAATACAAGAGAACAGTTATGGGTGGAGACTTGTTTTTGATGAAGTCATGTTCACACTAACTATGGGTTTAGAAATCTTATTAGGCAGGTACCTACAGAAGTTCTTCGATTGGTACTGGAACATTACATGCATGCACAAGTGATATGGTGGAGCATGAGGCAGAAGAGGCAGCTGGATGGAGGACAGAGGGGAGGTCGGAGATGGGATGGTGCGTGTATCCAGGAGGGCAGTCCTCAGCTTTCCACGGTAAGTCTCTGCTCTGTCAGAGAGGCCTGCTGGGCAACGCTTTTGTTCTCATGATGGCGAAGTTTGGATACAACTTCTAGAAAGGCCAAATCCTGCACTTCCTTGTGTAGAGATTCTGGAAGTCAAAAACAAGGCAACAGACGTGCTTCTGTTAGGTTCTAATCTTGCTATACAATCCATCCCAAATGTTTGTTTTGATGAGACTGAGTTACAGTTCTGGAGAAAGACAGAGTAGCTGAGCAATGTCTTTATCAGGGATGTATTATAATCATCATATAAAATCAGGAAAGTTTTACTTGACACATTTTCAAAAAGGCGAACCAGAGGTCAAGTTCTACAGTAAAAGGTTGATTAGGGTAATGAGTTATAATTAAACACAGCTTGTATGACCTCAAGGTTCAGTTATAAATGTAACCCTATCATCAGTTCAGATACAAAGTCCAATGAATTACTGAAAAACCTTAGGATTTGTTTCAAATAATTTTGTGGCAAATGAAAAGTTTGTACTTCACATCCTCTCTCAAATTTCTGTGATGATGGGCTCCCTTTTAGATTTCCTATCCTTCTCCTTTTGGCTTTCTTTCTCCATTTGACCTCAATTATAGGAAAGTATAGGACTCCTGGTAATATTCTGAGAACTACTATATGGGAAGAGCAAGGTCTAATAAGTTTAATCAGCACTTCCCAAACTGATGTTTACTTTGATAAGACTAACATAAAACTAGAACTTATTTTGTAGAAATAAATAGAAAAATCCATCTTAAAATTCATACAGAATCTCAAGGGACCCCTACTCTCCCAATCTTGAAAAAGAACAAAGTTGGAGGTCTCACGCTTCCAGGTTTTAAAACTTACTACAAAGCGACAGTAATCAAAAGTGTGTGGTTCTGGCATAAAAAACTATAACTCAACAACAAAACAAACTTCATTAAAAAAAATGGCAAAAGACTTGAATAGACATTTCTTCAATGAAGATACAGTATACAAACAACCAACAAGCACATGAAAAGATCCCCAACATCACTAATCATTAGGAAATGCAAATCAAAACCACAAGATATGACTTCACACTCATTAGGATGACTATTATAAACACACACACAATCACAATAACAAGTATTTGTGAGGATACTGAGAAACTGGAACCTGTGTACATTGTTGGTAGAAATGTACAATGGTCCATTCACTGTGGAAAACAGGATGGTAGTTCCTCAAACAGAATTATCATATGATCCAGCAATTCCACTTCTGGGTATATACCCAAAAGAAGTGAAAGCAAGGACTTGAAAAGATATTTGTACACCAATGTTCATAGCAGTATTATTCTCAAAAGCCACAAGGTGGAACTAACCCAAATGTTCATCAACTGATGAACAGATAAAATGTGATAGAAACATTATTCAACCTTAAAGAGGAATGAAATTCTGACATGCTACGACACAGACGAGCCTTAAAGATGTTATTCTAAGTGAAATAAGGTAGACACAGACACAGAAAACAGAATGGTGGTTGGCTGGGGAAGGGGTGAATGGGCAGTTATTGTTTAATGGGTATAGAGCTTCAGTTTGGGAAAACAAAAAATGTTCTGGAGATTGGTGGTGATGAATGCAGAACAATGTGAATGTACTTAATGCCACTAAACTGTACACTTAGAAATGGTTAAAATAGTAAATTTTATGTATTTTACCACAATTTAAAGAATGCCTCAAGAAACAATTATGAACATGCTTGAAAATGAAAAAAAGCCAGCAAGTCTCAGCAAGGAAATAGAAGTTATAATGAAGAAGCAAATGAGAAATGCTGAACTCAAAAATACAGTAACTGAAATAAAACTCGACAGGCTCAGTATCAGAATGGAGGGGACAGAGGAAATAATAAGACAACTTTAAGACAGAACAATAGAAGTTATTCAATCTGAATAACAGAAACTAAACTAAAAAAAAGAAAAAAACCTCTCAGGGACCCATAGGACTATAAAGATCTCACATTTTTATCATTAGAAGACTGGAAGAAAGGACAGGCAGGGGCTGAAAACTGAAGAAATAATGGTAAAACCTTTCATATTTAGCAAAAGACGTAAACCTATAGATTCAAGAAGCTGAGCAAACTCAAAATAGGAGAGACCCAAAGAAATCCATGCCAAGACATATCACAGTCAAACTTCTGAAGACTAAAGACAAAAAAATTTTGAGAGATAGAAATGGCACCTTACCTCCAGGGGAAAAAGCAAATGGGAATACAGTGGCTCTCTCATCAGCAACCATGGAGGACAGAAGAAAGTAGCACATTTTTCAAGTGCGAAAAGAAAAAAACCATGAACCAAGAATCCTACACCCAGAGAAAACATTCCTCAGGAATGAAGGGGAAATCAAGAGATTCTCAAATGAGAAAAAACTAAAAGAATTTGTTGCTAGCAGACCTAACCTTAAAGAATGGCTAAAGGAATTTCTCTAAATAGAAAGGAAGTGATAAAAAAAAGGAACAAAAATGTGGGTAGGATTACACAGGCAAGATGGCAGACGAGAAACACCTCTGGCCAGAGCGTCTCTGCAAGAAGGAAAGATTTTAGATGAAAGTGAAAAAAACAAACAGGCA
>VBSM01000142.1:3613516-3633678 GCA_008086735.1 Cheirogaleus medius
TGAGGGGTACTCAGACTGTGAGCTCCCTACCCGTCAGCCCTCCCAGGTGCTGCTTGCCTGGTGACACCAGCAGAGCGGGGCAAATCCCAAGACAGAGAGATAGTGATCCAGCTTGGGCACCCCGTGGGTGACTTGAGACCAGCATTTTTCTCCCTGGCAGGGTCAGGAATTGATCTCCGGGGCCCAGGGGACAGGCCTGCTGACCAGATTCTGTACACCAGGTGTCCATTGCATTACCAGGGACATCACATAATGACAAAAGATTCAATCCACCAAAAAGGCATAGCAATCCTAAAGGTGTATGTACCTAACAACAGAACTGATAATTACATGAAGCAAAAACTGATAGAACTGCAAGGACAAATAGACAAATCCACAATTTAGCTGAAGACTTCAGCATCCCTCTTCTCAGCAACTGATAAAACAATTAGAAAACCAGTAAGGATATAGGAAGATCGATACCACTCTACCAACCAACAGGCTTTAATCAACATTTATAGAACACTCCACCCAAAAACTGCAGAACACATATTCTTTTCAAGTGTTCATGGAACACATACCAAGATATGCCAACAATTTCTTTTCTTTTTTTTGAGACAGAGTCTTACTCTGTCGCCTGGGCTAGAGTGCCGTGGCGTCGTCATAGCTCACTGTGACCTCAAACTCCTGGGCTCAAGCCATCCTCCTGCCTCAGCCTCCTGAGTAGCTAGGCCTACAGGTGCGCACCATTGTGCCTGGCTAATTTTTTTATTTTTGGTAGAGACAGGGTCTCGGTCTTGCAGTCCTGAGCTCAAGCAATGCTTCTGCCTCAGCCTCCCAGAGTGCTAGGATTACAGGTGTGAGCCAACAATTTCTTGAACAAATTCCTTAGCTAGTATCATGGCATACAAAATCAGAACTTGTTCTTTATATAAAATAAGATTTTAGGGCTAATGAAACTTATGGTTATTAATTTTTTAACACTGGTTTTTGTCTACATTTGCTATATGATAATTTCTCTTATAGTAAGAATCTTTGGAATTTCAATGTAAAAGTAATCCTATCTATTACACAGTGGGGTGACTATGGCAAATAATGTAGTGTATATTTCAAGATGGCTAGAAGAAAAAATCTTGTATGTTATCACTACAAAGAAATAAGTCTTTAAACTGATGAGGAAAAAAGTAATCCTATATCATCCATGAAATAATTTCTAATGCTTTTAAAACCCAAAGCCATCATTGATTCTGTATTTAATGTTTAATGTCAGCCACATGTTGACAGACATCGAATGACAGGAGAAATACTTACCAGACCCCATGACAGCACAGATCAAGACCATGGAGTTATACTTGATTTCAGGAGCACTTCTCTCATCTGCTAGCAGCCTGTGTAAAATCTGTACAAGTTTAGCACTTTCTAGATCTTTCTCAGCAGTGCCTAGAAAATAAAACAAAGTACAGGTTGAGACCCACTGTGTATGAACCTAGTACCCTCAGGCTAAACACTGTTTCTTCTTCTAGAAACTGACCATAGGAAACTTTCCAAAAGGGACTGATAAATAATGACCTAGATAAATAATATTCTCTTCCTAGCACTCTGGGAGGCCGAGGCAGGAGGATTGCTCAAGGTCAGGAGTTCGAAACCAGCCTGAGCAAGAGCAAGACCCCGTCTCTACTAAAAATAGAAAGAAATTAATTGGCCAACTAAAAATATATACATAAAAAAATTAGCCGGGCATGGTGGCACATGCCTGTAGTCCCAGCTACTCGGGAGGCTGAGGTAGAAGGATCGCTTGAGCTCAGGAGTTTGAGGTTGCTGTGAGCTAGGCTGACACCACGGCACTCTAGCCCAGGCAGCAGAGTGAGACTCTGTCTCAAAAAAAAAAAAAAAAAATTCTCTTTTCTGGGATTGGGGTTGGTGGGTCCATTCGTCCCATTTTGAGAATTACAAATATAAATCATCAGTAAGAATTAAGAGGTAATCAGTTAACAGTATTTACCCAAATGGCCTTGAACTGGACGGGACCACCAAGTCTAAAATCCTGATTTGTATAAAGCAGCCTTAGGCCTTAACCACAGACCACATGGATCTGATACACTGTCCCTGGCTGACTGTATCAGGGGTTGGTCCCGGGAGCCAAAAGCTGCTATGCAAAAAATAGGTGCCTAAGAGCTACCTTCTCATGCAGAATTCTGTCCATTATGGATGCTATATGTTAGAAACTAAAGGAGTCACTTAGACTTTGCTTTTGGGGAGTTCTGAATGCAAAAATACACAGAAGAGTGACACAGAAGATGAGACTTTAGAGTGAAGGCAATGCTACAGAGTAACACAAACCATGGCCATAGCCATGATCAGCAAGAGCAAATTGGTAATAGAACCAGCAGAGATGGGAGACGAAGTCCAGTTACTGGAAGAGTAGCACACTCTTCACTTGCTGTGGTATTGTAAATATTGTTTTCTTTCTCTGTGAAGCCTGCTCAAAATGCTTTCTATATTTTCTAAGTGGCCATAACTTGAAATAAACTTAACCTTAAAGCATTGCCCTAAAAATGTTACCAAAAGCACAAAGGAGACAGCCGTGGTAACAACCTATATAATTCTCCATATATTCAGATACAGGCGTGGACACACACAGGCAAAATGCTTCCAAAGTTCTGTCTGACTTCAATTCCACTCCTGAGCTTCCTTTCATCTGAGATAAAAATAGGAGAAAATAAGTTTGTCACTGGGGTACTTACCCAATTCTAAAGCTGCTATTAATGCCAAAGCAACAAGGGCTTCATTCTGCATTATTACATGTTCACTAGTTGCCATAGTAACTAGATGCTTGATGCCACCACTCTGTACAATGGTTTTAATTACATCCTACAATAAATAAATATCACAGAATTATAAACTACTTTAAACATAAAGAAAATGCATTATAATCAGTCAGTTCATTGTGGAGTGGTTTTGTGACAGTGTCCTGTATGAATCTTCATTTAACCTTATTTTTTTCCTTCACAAAAGAAAAGGAAAAAGCTTTTAGCTTTAAATAAATTCATCAAAAGATGACAACTTAAATTGCCTAAGTGGAAAAGACCATTGCAATTGCAGTTCACATGAAGGAACAGAGAGGTCTAGACGCTACCAAAGCCAAAGAAATAAAAGTGCCACTTCCCTGAATGTTGACCTACCTCAGGATCAATAAAAGAGAATAAAACTTGGAATAATAATAAAAAGTTGTGTTATAATTTTTCTGATAGTGCCAGGTCGTTGTTCTCTAGATACTCCAGGTAAAGCTTTTATAAATTTTTTTAAAGTGTTTTTAGGTTTGGTCTTACAAATGTAAGAACTGGATTACATGCAAAGGGACTGAACAGAACTTAAATTCTGTGTCTGCCTCCATTTCTCATGGTGCCTAGAGCTCTGTCCTCTCTCCAAGCAGCAGAGGCATGGGCTCTGGATTCAATAAATCCCATCGGCTTTGAGCAAATTACCAAACCTCTCTTACCTGAGTGGTATCATCTGTGTTGTTGGAATAAGTGTTTATCTCACAGGTTTTTGTAATAGCTACAAAGTTATTACTCCAAAAGCATATATAAGAATATCTAGCAAAAGTTAGATGAAAAAAAATGGTTCCATTTATTTCTAGTACCCATTTTTGTCTTCATTCCACTGAGGATTCTGTCTTAGAACTCTTATAATAAATATAATACAGTGGGAAGTCTTGATTAAAGTATTTTAAAAGTAATTTTCTCAGCTAGTTTTCACTATTTTTAATAATTTGAAGTTCTGGATATTTTAAAAAGTAGCTCCTCCAAGTCACTTTCAATGATACAAAACTAATTGTAGTTAAAAATATTTTTCAAAGGAATTTGCTAAAATATTTGAAAAAAGGTTTCCTTTATGCTTCCAAATTGTGTAAATTTTTAAAGTAAATTATTTGTAGACAACATCTTTGCTTTGAGCTCAAACAGGTTTAGTGCACAAACATTTTGTATCAGCAGAGTCCAAGAACTTGGTCTTTATGGCAGCCTGTGTTCTGGTTGCCAAAAGTCTTTTCCCATCAACCTATTTTAGAAAGTGAGAAACTATCTTTTAAAGCCTTTTCTAAACTCCCAATATACTGCTTACTCAGTGACAGTGATTTGAAACTAATATAAAAGTCTAAAATTCTATAAAAATCACAAAGGAGCTTGTTGAGTAGAAAAAAGAGATTAATAGATACATATGCAGCCAGGTAAGGAAGATCCTTGGACTGTCATTTCATCCTCTATTTTTCGATTTACTCCCCAAAAGTCCACTGTAGTTGAAGGAAGAGCAGAGAATGAACAAAGGAAATCTGTACATCAGAAATGAATAGTGCCTCCTCTTAAGTCCAAGGATTGCTGCTTTTCCATCTCACTTTTCTGGAATAGATATCTGAATATTTTTTAAAACGCCTGCCCCTCTCTCCAACTACTTTAATAGATGTTCAATAGATGTTTACTCCGTGGAGTCGCTTTGCCTGACAGAATGTGGGACAGTGAGTAAGTGGTAAAGCTAAGGTTCAAATCCAGGCAGTTTGGCTACTGGGTTCTTGTTCTTAACCGTCTGTAGTTGATGGAAAAGTATCTGCACTAAGTTCAGAGTGCCATGCACTGACAGTTATTTAATGTGACTTGAGGCTGTATGAACGTGTTTTAAAGTTGTATTTAACTTCAAGGTATTTTTTTACAGGAAAGATATTAGCACTACTTAGAGCAAGAAGGTTTATCTGGAGAATTACAGATCATTTTAGCCAATAAACTTCTAAAACTAATCTAGAGATTATTTTAACTTCTCTCAAACCATTTCATTTACATAAATAAATTGAAAATATATATAAGAAAACAGTTCTCTAGGAAGTCCTTTAAACCCTAGATGTCTCTCTGCAAAGTCTCTAAAAATTCTGGAGATGTTTTATGAAGTTTGAAACAATGTTTTATTTTACAGTTCTATTTCTCAAGGAGTTTTCTTATGGAAAGCTAAGTTTTGGTACATATATTATCTGTGCTAACAATTTCACCTATTTAGCATTTGTAGTCAACTTGCCCTTGATTACTGAAATAAACCCAGCTTAAGGCTTTGGTGATAACTGCATAATGGAATGTTTTGAGTTAGGCTTGGACTTGAGATAATCAATTTATAAAATTGCAAGTTGGCACAGCCACTCAGTTGGTGAGCCACTTAACAAAAATTTTCTTTTTCAAGATAGTACCATCAAAGCCTTCTCAGTATGGGATTTAAATAAGTGTTTGTTGGATGAATGAGTGAACGACTAAATATATTTGTTTAAACAAGTTTTTAGCTTGATAACTGATAATGTTACATTCTTAAAGGGTAAAGAAAAGTACATACACTTTGATAGAAGGGTGTTTTATATTTCTAGGGTAGAGGCAAACTGTATTACTTTTTTTGTTTGTTTTTCTTTTTAGAGACAGGGTCTTGTTCTGTTGCCCATGCTGAAATGCAGTGGTGTCATCACAGCTCACTGCAGCCTCAAACTCCTGGGGGCTCAAGTGATCCTCCCTCCTCTGCCTCCTGAGTAGCCAGGACTACAGGTATACACTACTTCTCTTGGCTAACTTTTTTATTTTTTGTAGAGACGGGGTCTTGCTATGTTATCCAGGCTGGTCTCCAACTCCTGGCCTCAAGAGATACTCCCACCTTGGCCTCCCAAACTACTGGGATTATAGGTATGAATCACTGTGTCTGGCCAAACTATATTTCTTTTTCCATTTTTGATATCTACATTGGAAGGTTTAGAGGGCTGGTCAGAACTAAATTAGGGCACTCTTTCAAGGGAATATGTGAATTTACCTAATGGCATAAACACAGGAATACACTGCATATGGCTGGGATGACTAAGCAGCCTGAAACCTTGTGAGTCAGCCAGTGCAAACTTTTGGAAGGTTGGACTCTAAGATAGAATTCAGGGTGGAGTATGATCTTCAAAGTTTAAGAATAAAACAAGGAGAGAGCTATGATTCACAAGTTGGTTAAGGAGATATAGGAATGTAACAAATTTAAGCCTAGTGTTTAATTATTTTAGAAGCTTATTCCAGAACAGCACTTCCCAAAGTATGTCCAATGTAATATTAATAGATGCTACTTGCAAAAAGGATCCATGGTCAAATAGTTTCAGAATAAGTAGATTAAATAAAGTTAAGGAGGGTTATTTAGAGTAGTACTAACGTATGCTGTGAATCCCAAAGGCAAGGAAAAGGAATGTACTATTTCTGTAAATAATCTGACCATGTGACACTTTTTCTTTGTGGAACATTTGTTGGGATTATTACTTGATGAAATGAACTTTGAGAACTGCTGCTCAACAGTAACTATGAATTCCACTTTATTGTTGGTTGTTTAAAAATAATTTAAATTAACAGTTCTGACTTGGACCTCAAGGAATGACTATTCATTATAGTTCTGATTACTGAAATATATGCATCAAGATTCCTGTTGAGGCTTAGCAGCAGACTCCCAAGAAAGTTACACAAAGGGAAAAAACAGCTGAATTATAAACCTAAAGTTATAATGTGACTATGAAGTTGCAATCCTCTAAAACTTCAAATTGTTTTATGTCACGCTCACATGCCCCTAAGAAAGGTACCATGCTATATTTTTCGTCTTTCAAAGAACCTGCATGGCAATAGATGCTTAATGGGTACTCAAAACATTTTTTAGAGGAGTGAGGGGGAGGAGAGAAGTGGGAGGTTAGATGAGGGAAAGGGATACCTATGATAAATGAAGAGCCCCAAAACCTTCAGATCTCAGTTTCATACTGTAGCATTTATATAGTTTTGGCTCCTCAATTCTGTTGTTTCTAAGATGTTGGGATGCACCTTCCCATGGACACAATTTTGTGTCCATTAATGGTCTGGTTAAGTAATTATGTTAGTTGATACTGAACTGAAGGTACAGTACTGAAAGTACTAAAGGTAAATGAAGGTACTGGATTAATCAAGGCTTTGGTGGTCTTACTATCAATGTAACAGGAATTTATATGAGAGCTGAAAAATTCAGATGCCAGAAGCATGTCTCTGTTGTTTGTAATCTAGTTAATCTAATTAATAGAATAATGGTTTGCCTAAACTCTAAACCATTGGTGGGAATTCTCATGGAGTAGAGCAAAGGATTAAGGGTAAAGACTCTGAAAACCATGGGATAGTGGCTTGGGAGCAAGCAAAGTTAGGGAGTGTTAGCTGCACCTCTTCCTGTAGTATCTTATTTTGATGCGTGGCATGATAACCCAACCTGGGGCCAAACCCCAAACCTGGAATTATCTCTAAAGCCAACTCCTCCCTTAAGCCTACTGTTGCATCTGTCAATTCTACTACCTGTATCTTTCTCGTTCTTCTTTTCCATCCTCACTGCTATTAGTTGGCTGAACCACACACAGTGTGTCAAAAACAGTTGAATATCAGCAATTTCAAACTGCTCAACCCAAAACCTTAATTCAGGCCTTCATCATCTCTCATATATATTTTTGCAATAACTGTTATTTCTGCCTCCATAAAACCCTAGTCATTTTTCTAAATGAAAACCAAGAAATGACCTGCTGCTGCTTGAAACACTTTAAGAGCTCCTTACTACTGAATCAAATTCGTCTATCTTAATTGGGCATATAATTCATCTTAGTCCTCAATTCTCATCTTCTCTGGCCACGCTCTCTACACACTCTGTGCTCCAGCAATACTGCTTTATTTGTAGTTTTCCTCTAAAGTTACGCTGTTTCACATCTCTGTGCTTTTGTATGCACTACTGTCTTTGCCTGAAGAGGCTCTTCCCTCCCGAGATTCCTAGTTAACCTGAGACATCGCCCCTTCTATGACATCACCCGGGTCATCCAGACAGTGTTTCTCTTTCCTTCCTCCATGTGACGCCCATATGGTGTATGTGGCCTTAATGCTGTACTTAAGCTAGCTGATTTTATATCTGTCCCCTTACTAGACACTTAATTGCTTTAAAGTGACACTACGTTTTATAATATTTCCACTGCAAGCACCCAAGTATTAACTGTTAAATGAACAAATGGGCATGAGAAAGCAGTTATGATGAAGAAGGGGAAAAAAGAGGTCATTTTACCATTCTTTCTTGATACTTTCCATCCTGCCAACATACTGTTTGGTCTTGTGTTTGTGCTAATGAAAATGTATGGGCTTTTAGGCTGGTCTGTGTCAGACAGGTAATAGGAAGGTCCTGGTTAACAGCTGCCTTTGCCCCGGGAAAGATCTCAAGATTTAGCATCTGACGGTAAGAACACTGCTGTGGCTAACTAGCTGAGATAGCTATCACAGTGAAGTCAATTATTTGTATGAAAGATTTATACAAGGCAAGGAAAACCATTACTTTTTAAGCTCTTTCTCTTGCCATCTTTTAAAAAATCTGTTCTATAAATAAATGAAAATAGCTAGTGGATTTGAGTTCTAAATTGACTTTCTTCTCAAATACCATCACTGTTGAAGTTGTACCACAAGTGAAATGATCAAAGGGTCACCTTAGAAAAGAAGGTATAAAAAAGTAAAAGGAATGTAATCTAGATACTAAATCAGCTGGTGAACTGCTGGTCTGGGTTCCCACCGTTGTGATCTTTCAAATAGCTCATTTGTTCACTTACTGGCTATCTACCAAGTGCCAGACAGCTACTGTGCTGGACACTGCCATGAGAATGGATGTTGTCCAACTTTGTGAGTTCTGGGCACCATATACTATCTAGGTATCATTTCATTTCTAAACATAAGCTCCCACTGTCAGAGCCTGGCGCATGAATGTTTGACACTGATGCTGGTAATGGTGGTGGTAAAAATAACAGTAACAGCAACCTCCATTTAGTGAGCGCTTCCAACGTCCCAGGTACCAGCTGAGTACCCTCTATACAAGATCTCACTGAATCCTCACAATACTTTCAAATAAATATTATCCCAGTTTTTATTTTAAAATACTGATATGAAGATACTTGACCATTTAAAAGGTAGAGACAAAATCTGAACCCATCTCTGTTTGATTCCAAAGCCTTACTCTTAGCTATTGTGAAATAGAAAGCTCAATCTTCATTGTTGATTAATGTATTCTTATGTAAATACATAAAAATTCAGGCTTACTATGTAGGATCTATAATGCTGGGTTTCCTTCCAAAAGAGCCACTCTGTTTTCTAGTAAACTGTTTCCCCTGGAGCTTACCTTTGATTTACTGTGTCGTATAAGGGCAGAGAGCAGTCTGTTTGACTCCCCCATGACACCAGCATGATCTTTGGCTTCACACCATTCCACCAAACGCTCCACTAATTTAACATTCTTTCCCAGTTGTTCAGCAGCTTCTGCTATAGGAAAGAAGAAAAACCACAAAGGAATGAGTCACTGATAAGCAACTGGCTGAAATAATTGGAAAAGATGTAAGAGTGTGAAGGCAAATCACGTGTCTAAAAACACAACAATTAAAGCAAGGACTGCGAATACGCATCTGATGGGCTATCTGGCTTTTTCTATAAAGTTGTAGATTTTCATACAAAATACAAAAAAAACTTCATATTCTTTTCTGTAAGCTTGAGCATCTGGTTAGTACTCTGGCAGACTGTAACAAAGGTTTTTTTAGAAGGACTTTAAGCAATCAATATAGAAAAGGGCTCAGAATTTAGAAATAATAAACATAATTCATTCCTAGCAGTGGTTTTCACTGCTGTTTCTGCAAAATGCTCTCCCTGTTTGCAAAACAAATTTTAAAAAATTTTGACTATCACAATAATGAAATTTGATTTTGAAGACAAGGTAAAATGTGCATAGAATGCCAAGACAAAAAAACCTCTCAGGAATAATAAGCCAACCTAAAACCAGGATTTTATGTACTAATACAGAGGCATACAGTATAATTTCCACTTAAGATCAATTAATAACAAGCACAGGGATTAGTGAATGAGGTTCCAAAACCAACTTTTTATCTTTTATGATTACATCAGCCTGAATGCTAAAAACAAGTCCTTTTCCAAATAGAGACACATGAAGACTATCATACCAAAAACGCAATTTGGAAAAACATTTCTTTTACCTTGTGCATCTATTAACATTCTTAATGTTCCCAAAAGTTTGAACTGAACCGGGGGCATTTCGGATTTAAGAAATTTCAAAACTGCCTCTGTGACCCCAGCTGATAACATCTTTGCTTTATTTATAACTAGAGAGAAAGAGAAAGAGACTATGGTTAAGGTGGTGGTAGCATTCTTGATGATAAACATTCAATTCAATACACATTTACTGAATGGGTCCTTAAGGCTCATGTTGTATTTTTCTATTTAGAAACAATCCTGTTACTTTTCTATGAATTTTAAGAATGGAGCTGAGTGTGTTTGAGTGTGTAAGTATCCTGTTTGTGTATAGGAGCATAACAGATAAAATCATACTAACTGGCTTTTAAAACCCAACCTGAAAACATTTACTTACATAGTTTGTAAAGGAAATCTGAAAATGTTGTTGTCTTATAATAAAAAGCATAATTCCTCAACTTTATTAAATGTTTCTCTTTACCTCTGTCTTTGACCCAACTGTATTAATATAATGTTATAGACATTAATATATAATATTAATATGCTTTATGAACCAAACTGAATTCATATGGATTGAATCTTCATATAATTATATTATGTCACCTAATCAGAAATTTATTTTTAGGCCAGGTGTGGTGGCTCATGCCTGTAATCCCAGCCACTCGGGAGGATGAGGTGGGAAGGTTTGAGCCCAGCCTGGGCAACACAGCAAGTCCTTGTCCCTTAAAAAATTAAAAAACATTCTGTGAAAGTAGAATACAAGAACAGTTTTAACTATCGTCTGTATTATTTCCCATGACAATGTGATTTCATGGCTCAAAAGCCTTTAATCCAAAGACAAGGCTATTTAAGGCTATTTTAAAAAACTGTATGTCTGCTTATAGGGGAAAAAAAGAAAACCAACTTAAATCATTCTTTAGGAGATTCTCTTAATTGATGTCATTATCTTACCTCAACTAAAGATGTTTTAAAAAGCTTAACTATACTATACAATGAAAATCTAAGAGTTCACAAAAGGTAACAGGATATTTGAATGATCTGAACAAAGGCAAGATTATTCTCATACAGTCTCAGAAAACTTATTTAACATATGATCTCCATTTATTAGTAAAAAAAAATGTGAATAATTTGAAGACTAATTTTTTCTTCTTGGGCAGAGCAGGTCCAAAAATCACATGGAGTTAGTATCTTTCCAAAATGATGGATTTTATTTTTTACATAGCTGCTTCCTATCCGTAAACCTTACCTGGGATGGCCAGGTTTCTCAGGGCACTTAGCGCTGCATGTTGTACGGTTACATTTCCATCTTCTACGTGTCTGTCCAGTAAATCCATAAGTTTTTCTACAATCCCATTGTCTACCATGTGAATACAATTTCCATCTGAACAAAACAAAAACATTTTTTCTTCCTCTTTAAAAATGTCTATAAATATTTTATAATACTGATACCTGCCTATTATCTACTTATATTAGGGAAAAGGGAGCTATAAAAAAATACATTACAATTCTTTCTCTCATCAGATTTATAGGTTTATCTATTAACTGAGTGAGAAATCTGATTATAAAGATTCTTAAAATAGATGTCATTTTCATGATTTTTAAAATTTTAAGAACCATCCCTAGCTTAGAGCCTGATAATACATCAGAAGTAGAAACCACATGTTTAAAATACCCTACCTTTTGTTATCATGGCTGATACTTAAATTATTAATATTTTGCTACTCTTAACTCCATCATTAGGGAGTTACTCCGAAAGAGAAGAGAGTAAAACTGGAATAAATCATTATAATATATACCAATAGCTCATACTGGAATAAAATCAAACTAAAAAGAAAAATAACCCACATTTCCTAGACAAAGTATAGTTTGACTGAATTTGAGTTTCTTACAAGTGCCAGATTTTATAAACAAACATCAAGGTCTTTTGCATCTGAAATATTAAACTAAATTAAATATCTGCCCTAAAACAGAAGATTAGTTATACTTAAGTTTTATGGGCATAAAAGTATAAACTGAGGCATAATAACCCTGGAATGATACTCAAGAATATTAAATTCAAATAAGATCTCCAGGCAAAAGAGGTCAGATGCATATTAGAATAGGACTTAAGTTTACCAAGCTCTGAAGTGCAAAGTGTTCAAAAGAAGCACTTCATGATCACTGTTCATGATCTTTAAACTGTTAGAATTTAGTTCAACTACATAAAATGTAATTTAGGAAAGTCACTATAAGTGTTGCAGATTTCTGAAGAACTAAGCAGCATATACACATATTACATAAACTTCTGAACTGTTCCAGTATTAGTACATGTGACGGCAAAGCAAAAAAAAAAAAAATAGAGAACATTTATTAATGAAGGAGGAACTAATATACTTACCATTTCTGGCAAAATTTGCAATTGCCAATGCTCCAGCAAGCTGTAGCTGGTGGTTATTTGATGGAATCCAAGAAAGCACCCTTTGAAACACACTGCCTTTTCCTCCTTCAAATAATTTCTGCATGGATTCATCTGGAGGTAAATGAAACAAACACAAGAAAAATAATTAGGAGTAACAAATTCATATTGCTAAGTGAATATCCAACTGGGAAACTACATACTTCACAAACTATTAATTTTGTAATGGGAAAGGTAATGAATCTTTTTGTAATAAACTTTTAATAGAGACTAGACAATGAACTTCAGCATTTTTTTAGTCCAAGTCCCAAGCAGCCATCTCTACCTTTTAGTCCTTTGGTACCACAGCTATGTCTTCTATATGACAACTCTTCACATAGTGGAAAATAGCAAAGACTCCTCTTTTTCAGTTTATCTCTAGCTCTATCCATGACATGTTAAGGTTTTAAAATCATCACATCAACAGGATGTAAGATAGGAAAATGAGAAAATGCCTAGTATACTACCTACAGAAGAGACTTAATAAATTTTTAAAAATCTGATGACTATGTTCTTTGGCTGGCATAAATTACAACTCACCTCCAAGAAGTAATAAAACCATTAGATCTGAACCAGTTTTGAGCTCAGCAATATCATCCTCTTTGTCACTATCCACTTTCTGTTGAACAATCTCTAGTAGACACTCTACCAGGCCTGCTTCAACCAGCTGTAGTTTAATAGCATCTAAAGAACAATGTGAACAAAATAACCAAAATTTGAGATAAAATAGGAGCTCTGGTATAAGCAATCCATTACGAAGAATTATAAGAAACTAAGAAAATGCATGATTTAGATAACACCTTCAAAGATTTGAGTTTCAAAATGAACTATCTGATGGTACACCTTAAATACACAAAAGCTTTAGTTCATTTTTCCATTTGAAATTATGTCCCCTTTCACAATGTCTCGCGCAACACCTAAACAAATTGATTCTCAGCTCTGAAAGCAACTAATATCCCTTCCACTATTTTTCTAGATAGTATGCTCACGTTTAAAAGGCAATACTGGCTGGGCACAGTGACTTATGCCTGTAATCCTAGGACTTTGGGAGGCTGAGACGGGAGGATCACTTGAAGCCAGGAGTTTGAGACCAGCCTGAGGAACATAGTGAGATCCTATCTCTAAGAAAAATAGAAAAATTAGCTGGGTGTGGTGGTGTGTGCCTGTGGTTGCAGCTACTTTGGAGGCTGAGGCAAGGAGGACTGCTTGAGACCAGGAGTTTGAGGTTGCATTAAGCTATGATGACAGCACTGCACTCTAGCCTGGACAACAAAACTCAAACAAACAAAAAGGGCAACAGTATATCTGTTATATAAAGCTAAAATATGTCCACTAATGGGTCTTGAATACAAAATTCTTAAAAAGTAAAGAGCTGCTAGTAAATTTTAACCTATATCACAAGTATATTTGGATTCATATTTGTATAGATGTTATTTTTCTAGGGCAATTAATCTATAACTTTAGAAACTTTAAAAGTTATGTCTTTAAAAAGGGCTTCATGCTTCATGATTTCTTTCTTTTCTCTTTTCCTTTTTCTTTTGAGACGAAGTCTGGCTTTGTTGCCCAGGCTGGAGTGCCATGATGCCACCATAGCTCACTGCAACCTCAAACTCCTGGGCTCAAGCGATCCTTCTGCCTCAGCCTAGCTGAGTAGCTGGGACTACAGGCACGCACAACCATGCCTGGCTAATTTTTGAGAGATGGGGTTTTGCTGTGTTGCCCAGGCTGGTCTTGAGCTCCTGGCCTCAAGAAATCTTCCTGCCTCAGACTCCTAAACTGCTGGGAATACAGGCCTAAACCACCATGCCTGGCCAGGTTTTTATTAATTTAACATTTTCTTAGGTGATGAGTACATGGTGGTTTATTAAAACATTCTATTTCTGAATAGGTTTTAAAATGTTCATAATAAAAGTTGAAAGAAAAAACCTTTTGAAGCTCTCTGATGGCTAACCAACAAAATAAGGTATTTTAGAGACAGAATTTATTTCCCAATTATATTTTTAAAAATGATCTTCACAGGAAACTCTACCCTTACATCAAATCAATTTATTATTATTAATATACCCCTAATGTCCTAAATATTCTTTCAATATAACTCTTATTTCATTGCAAATTTTATATTTGCATTCATATCTGTTTCCCATTACAGCAGATATACCTTATTTATCTCTCTTTAAACCTAAACTGGCCTATCTAAATGCTCTGGGTATACTTGATACTCCTTAAGATAAATGCTGATCAACTTTAAAATTACGTTAGCTACACAGAAATTTTTAAATTTACATTTAACTTTTCAGTTGGATTTTGTCTTAGACATGATTTAAGCTGTATATGCATACACACACAGCAATGGCAGTTTCAGCTTGTCGTTTAGAAGAAACAAAGACTTCCAAAAAATATATACTTAAGACTTTCAAGGCAATTTTAATGTGTAACAATTTAACTTTTTTCTATCACCAGGACCACTGATCTTCTTTTGAATATTATCTAAGAATACACAGAATATTCAACCTGGAATATTTCTTTAAAAGGTACACTTGCATTGCACTGTGCCAGGCTAAAAGTAGGGCGTTTCCTTGGTTACAGAATGCTAGGCCTAGAAATGTGTGGCGACTAGAATTTTAAAAAACATGATAAAAAAGCCTTAAAAATAGGAAAAACCTTGAATTGTACAAATCCCAATGTATGATGTTGGAACCACTCTCCTTTGCGTATCAAGAAAATCAAGGATGATATGCAAAGGATTAGTCTAGAAACAAGTTTTCAATCACTTGACCAAGAAATTCACTGCCAGCAACCCAGGAAGCCCCTCTTGCATTCCCCTTTCTGACCACAAACCCTGCCCTTCATTCCTCTCACCTCACTACCCTGATTGTTATGGTAACCACTCTATACTTTTTATTGTTTCACCAAATAATCATTTCTAAAAACTACAGTTTAGTTTTACCTTTTTTTGAACTTTATTAATATATAAAAGAAATCATACAATACGCAGTTTTCAGTGCTGGCTTTTTCCTTTTGACATGTTTATAAGATTCACTCACACTACTGGTCTTTGTTCTTTTTCATAACTGTGTATTTTTCCATTATATGAATATAATGTGCTTTATTTATTCATTCTGTTAATGGATATGGGTTGGTTTCAATTTTTCATTATTATAAATAATGCTGCTTTGAACATTCCTGTACTGGCTCCTGGTGCACATGCTTCTGGGTGTATTTCTAAGAACGGAAGTGCTGCATCATAGGCATGCACGCCTCCAACTCCAATAGATACTACTTTCCACATTATACCAATTCACACTCCCACCACTCCACACCCTCATCAACACTTGGTATTATCAGACCTTCCAGTGGATATATAGTGGTAATTTTTCTACTCAAATCTTTTGCACATTTTCCCATAGGGTTTTCTACATTTTTCTTAATGATGCATAAGGGTTTTTATATACTGTACACATGAGTCCTCTGTCAGTTATTTGTGCTGTAAAAATATTCTCTCATCCATTGTCTCACTTTTTAACTCTTAAAGGTGTCTTTTGAAAATGGAAGTTTTTACTTTCAAAGCAACCAAAATGTATCAATCTTTTCCTTTATGATTAGAGCCTTTTGTGACCAAAGAAAACTTTCTGTACTCCAAGGCCAGGATGATATTCTCCTATCCTATATTTTAAGATAAACTTTTAACTCTCAAAATTAGGCTAATCTGGAATTTTCTATATAGTATGCAGTGTGGGATATCTCTAATTTAATTTTTTCACATATTCCCAGGACTCTTTATTGAAAATACTGTCCTTTCCATATTGTTTTGCAGTGACTTTAAAAAAAAAAAAAACAACAAAAAACAAAAGAAACATCTGTTAATGCATGTTATTGGGCTATATATTCTTTTCCACTAGTGATCTTGTCTATCCTTCCACCAGTACCACACTGTCTTTAACTTACTATAGTTTTATCAGAATGAAGTTTTGTTATTTGTTATCCGGTAAAACCAGTTCTGCTGCCTTGTTCTCTTTCACAGTATCTTGGCTATTTCCGGCCTTTTGGGATTTTGGTTAGAACTGCATTGAGTCTATAGATCAACATGGGGAGACAAAACGTCATTACAACATTGAAGTCTCCAATCTATAAAAGTAATATAGCTTTCCATTTATTTGGATCTTTAATTTCTCTCAATGATTTTCTACAGTTTCCTGCCGGAGATCTTACACAACTTTCATTAGTTCATTCTTAGGTATTTCATTTTTTATGTATATATTATGTATATATATTCATTTTGTATATATTTTTTTACAGTCCAGATGTCTTTAATTTCTTTTTACACCACTTACACCATGAATTCATAGAGAGTAGGTTGTAGCAGCTCAGGCTCCTTTCCACTGGTTTTCCCAAGTGAGCTTCTCTGAGTGGAGTAGGCTGTGGCCTTCAACTGAACTCAGATACCTTTTTCTTCGGCTTCCTCCTTTATCTGATCATTTTCCTTCACGTGCTTCAGGAAGCTATCTGAGCTCTTAGAGTGCTAAATATGCTAAAATACATACATTAATACTCTTGGCAAGAATCTTGCACTTGTTTGTTTACAACAGTGCTAACGGCATGCTGGGTAACACTGTAGACTTCCAGTTTTGCCATGATAACATTTGTGGGGCATTCCTTTTTGAACAGTACCCATTCTCTTAATGTCTACATCATCTTTCCTGTATGTGACCATGTAGGTGGCCAAAGGAACAGCTCCATGTTTTCTAAAAGGTAGAAAACATATATATTGGGTGTCTCTCCTCGTTTCCTTTGTGTCTGTCATTTTGGTGAATTACTGGAAGATGGCAGTCCAGCTGAAAGGTCTAAACAATATACTTTTAATATTTTCTGGTTTTTGCTGGTATATATAAATACAATTTTCTTTTTCTTTTTTTTGGCCAGAAACCTAACTAAATTCTGACTAATGAAAAAAATTGAACTGTAAAATTGATCTATAATTCTTTTGAATTGAACACATATAATCATATCTTATGATGGCATGAACATATATAATCTCAAAAAATGACAGTTTTATTTCTTTTCTATATCTTTTATTTCTTTTATTCTTTCTTTAATGCACTGGATATTTCCTGTAATACAATATTGAATAGAAGTGGGAATGATCCTTCTTATTCTCAATTTCAAAGGGAATGCTTTTTATGTTACCATTGAGTATGTCCTCTGTAGGCTTCTGGTAGATATCCTTTTCAGATTAAAAATTTCCCTCCTAGTGCTGGTTTTCTAAGAATTTTTATAAGTTACAAAGAGGTAATCTTATCAACTACTTTTTTTTTAGAATCTGAGAAGATCATATGATTTCTCTCCTTTATTATTTTATGGTGACTTATATTGATTACAACTGAATATTAAACTGCTTTACATTTTCAGAATAAATGCAATTTAGAATGAATAATTTTTAAATATATTACTAGAGTTGATTTGCTAAAATTTTAGGACAAACTTTGGATCTATGTTCATGGTGAGACTAGCCTTTAATTTTCATTCACATATTGTCTTCATTGGGATTTAGTGTGAAGGTTTCATTAGCCTCATTAAAATAACCTGCTAATATTCTCTGGATGAATTTAAGATAAGATTACTCAGCTTTTCTATTTCTTCTTATGTCATTCATACTTTAAAATCTGAAGGAAGGTCTCCTGTTGCATTCTTTTGATTTTATTTGCACAATTTTGGTTAATTGTGCTTTCTATTTCTTTTTTCCTGATTAATCAGTCTAGGAATTTACCAATTTTGATAAGTCTTTTCAGACTTTGGCAATTACATGAGCTCTTTATATTTCTTTCCTTCTGCTTTTCTGGGTTTAATTTATGTTTTCTTTCCCCTAAATTCCTGAGATGAATACTGAGCTCACCGATTTTAGTTTTTGTCCTTTTTGATTTCTTTCAACTTAATCCTCAATGTGATAGTAACCTTTTCTAATATATGCATTTATTTGCAAAAAATTTCCAAGTATGGCTCTATCTGTATTACATAAAATTTGAGATATAGTATTTTCATTATTAGAAACATTTCTAATTTTCATTATGATTCTTTTTTGATCTCTGAGGTATTGGAAGTGTATTTCTTAATATCTGAACATACAGAGATTTCCTAGTATCTTTTTATACTATTAGTTACTGGACAATTCACTTAGGTCAGATAAATAGAATGTGTGATTGCAATCCTTTGAAATTTCTTTCATGACAAGCACACATGTTCTTCAATATTTCATATGTACTTGAAAGAGCTCTGCAGTTGGGTACAGTGTTCTAAAATATGCCCATTAAATAAATTTTCTTAATCATGTTGTTCAAATTTTCTATACCCTTATTTTCTTTAACTGCTTGTTCTATAAATTACTCAAAGAGGTATTCAAATCTCTCATGATACTTGTGGATTTGTCTATTTCTCCTCATAGTTCTGAAAATTTTGCCCCATATGTTTTGGGGTAATGTATAATTGTATCTTCAAGATGAATTGTGCCTATTATTACTATAGCAAGTAATACTATATCTCTAGCCATCATCTTAGTCTATTTTATTTTATATTTATGTAACTGATGCAGCCTTCATTAGGTTTGAATGGTATAGTTTCTCCATCCGATTCTCAATCCTTTAAATTCCCTTATATTTAATAAGTGTTCCTTATTTTAAAAAGTGTGGTTGGTTTTTAAAACCCAGCTGACAAATGGTCTTTTAATTAAAGCATTTAGGCCACACACATTTAATTACTGAAATACTATGACTTAAATCAACATTTTAAATGCTTTATTTGTCTCCCATGTTCCTTTTTCTTTCCTCTTTTCTCTTATTGTGGATTGTTAGAGCCTTAAAGAAAACCAAAAAACTTTCCATAAATCCTTCTGTTAGTTTGGCAGTTATACATTATTTTAAAAAATTATTTTAGTAGTCACCTTAAAAGTTGGAATAATTGAATAACCAGAGTCTACCTTCTTCAAGATAATACAAGGGTCTTAGGACTCTAACTCCTTTACTTCTCTTCTGATTTATACGCTTATTTGCATCATATCTTACACCTCACAACTTATTTTTATTTTATACATTCAATGTTCATGAGACTTACCTACGTATTTACTAGTTGTTTTTTTTTCTTTATTCTCCCCTGCATCTACATCATTTTCCTTTTATTTGACAAACAACCTTTATAACATCTGGCTTTCATTGTTGCTGTGGAGAAGTTAGCTGTCAGTCAAACTGTTGCTCCTTTGAAGGTAATCTGTTTTTTTCCGGATACTTTTAAGATTTTGTCATAGGTTTTCTACATTTGTCATAGATTTTCTACATTTTCAGTACGATGCATGTAGATGTGGATTTCTTTTTATCATGTTTTGAGTTCATTCAGCTTCTTGAATCTTTGATATCTTTCATAATCTCTGGTAAATTCTTTGCCAAAATTTCTTCTCTGTACCCTCCTAACCTCTACTCTCCAACTGGGACTTCAAAAAAATGTATATGAGAGCTTCTAACTTTATCCTCTGTACCTCTTATTCTCTTTTATGTCAATTGATTCTTTTTTTCTTTATAATTCATTCTGGATTTCTTTCCAATCTTCCAGTTCACTGATTTTCTAATTCAACTATATCTATCAAATCTGCCAGTAGATCCTTAATTTTGGCTATATTTTTCAATCCAGGAATTTCCACTTGTTTTTTTTTTTTTTTT
>VBSM01000142.1:3635473-3668887 GCA_008086735.1 Cheirogaleus medius
CCTCCCAGAGAGCTAGGATTACAGGCGTGAGCCACCGCGCCCGGCCTCACATGCACTCTTAAACGTACTTCAAACTAGTTTTGGCCCACTTCTACACTCTGCAATCTCCTATGATTGTTCCTGCTTTTCCACCAGACTTCTATAAATTCCAGTTCCTTGGTACTTGGTCCTTTGATTTCTTACCTTCTCAGTCCTTATTCTCACCCTATGCAATCTAATTCTCTTCCATGGCATCAAACAGCATCTCTGTGTTGACACATTTATACAGGTATAGCACTAGTCCTCTTCTAGACTCCAGGTTATTTATTTAACAGCCCATTTGGTATCATCTCTACTTGAATATCTCTCTAGCATCCTAAACTCGATGCCTAAAAGAGACTTTCAATATAGCCTAAAACCTGTTTTTCCTCCAGGCTTCCTTAACTCAGTGAATGAACATTCTCTCTATCCATCTGCACAGGCAGAAATCTAGGAGTCACTGCTCATTTGTTCTCACTCAACTTCCAAATCCAATGAATCACTGAGGTCCACCAATCGTCCTGCAAAATACAGCCAGTATGCATTCCATTTCTCTCAATTTCTTTGGTTGCATTACATATCGTATTAATTTTCCAGGAGAAGTTTCTCTACAAGAATTCTGACCAAATCCAATCTAAACAAGTTGCTCTCTGTTTACGGGCACAGCTGGGATCCTAGACTCTCTCCTTATCATTAGCTTGATGGATCATTTCTCCTCCTTCATTTCTCCTAACAGATACCTTGTTATCAATATCCATTCTCCTTTACTTATTTAATATTTTGTTTTGGTAGAGGCATCTCTAGCAGCTTCCTGAGAAAAGCTACTGCATACTATGTATAGGAGGGAAACATTTTGAAATATTATATTAACTGTCTGAAAATGCTCTTTCCCACCTAGAGTTGATGCCTCTAATTTAAATTAGTCCCTCATCTAACTCCCTTACTCTCTCTAGCAATTACTATGGTTTGTAATTATATGCTAATTTACTTGCAAATTATTTTGAAAATGTCCATTTCCCCCACTAAACTATAAACTCCTTGAAGGCAGGGACAAGGTATATTATTTCAATCACCATAGTGCACAGAATAGTGCCTAGTACAAAGCGGGTGTTCAGAATAAATTTATTGAATAACTAAATGAACACATCAATGAATATGAGACTTAGATTCTGCTCTCTAGTCTCCGGTAAATTTCTGTGTTAATATCAAGTAAGATATATTATAAAATCAATAAAAGAGAAAGAAGAAACACAAATTTTATTAATAGGGTGACTTAATACAATTTTGATTTGCTTTTTATTACTCTGCTTTTGGTGGATGCAACAGATCCATGCCAAAATGATGAAAATCCAATCCAAGATGATAAAAAGGTAGGGTAAATTGTCTTTTCCAGTAAGTTACCTAGAGCCTCAGAGATCATGTTCTCCAAAGGTCGGAACATCTTACCCTAAAAGGAGGTTACTTTGATTTAAATAGGGATGATTTATCTCCTGATCATTGCTGGTTGGTCCTCAGCTTCAGAGAATTCCCCAAATGAAATGAATTTCAGAAACATAAAATTATAGGTGAAGTATATAGACATCATCATTTATCTAGTTACATGCTTTTATTCTTCTTTAAGATAACAGCATCAGCATTCCTCGCCTTCAATCCATAGTCTATTCTTCTAAACCCGTATTAAACTGTAATCAAATCACTGCTGCTACATAACCTGGGCCCTGTTGCCAACATGAGGAAAGAACACATCATCATTAACACAGAAAGTAACAAAATCTGCACTTATCCTGCAGCTGAGTAAAAAGACAGCATTAAGTATGATTTGGACAATATATCTTCAGAATGGGAGAAAATATTTTCAAACTAACCTCCTAGGTTAGTTTGCATAGATCTGTTGTATCCACCAAAAGCAGAGTAATAAAAAGCAAATCAAAATTGTATTAAGTCACCCTATTAATAAAATTTGTGTTTCTTCTTTCTCGTTTATTGATTGTATAACATATCTTACTTGATATTAACACAGAAATTTACCGGAGACTAGAGAGCAGAATCTAAGTCTCATATTCACTGATGTGTTCATTTAGTTATTCAATAAATTTATTCTGAACACCCGCTTTGTACTAGGCACTATTCTGTGCACTATGGTGATTGAAATAATATACCTTGTCCCTGCCTTCAAGGAGCTTATAGTTTAGTGGGGGAAATGGACGTTTTCAAAATAATTTGCAAGTAAATTAGCATATAATTACAAACCATAGTAACTGCTAGAGAAAGTAAAGGAGTTAGATGAGGGACTAATTTACAAATTATAGTAAAACTGCTTTTCAAATGATTCACATATAACGGAGATCCCCTTATAAGACTGTATTTTTCAAATGCCAGATTGAGATCCACTAATAAGTCATGTAATCAATTTAGGATTGTGGCCAGTATTTTTAAAAATAGAATATAAACTGTCAGAGTGCACTGAACATGGTAAAGATAATAACTATTGTTTAGTTTCAGGTGTTTCTGCAGTTAAGCGGTGATATAAGGTATATTTCTTATTGTGGGCCTCAGTCCAAAAAGTTTGAAAATTATTGACCTAAGGTGGGTAGTTTAAAATCTGGGTTTCTGTGGGGCACTTCTGGAGAAGTGTTAATATTTTACATTTATATTATAATGTTTTAAACACAGCAAGAGCTATTTCAATATTTACACAATGAATGATGTAAGGGTTCAAATGTATAAGTTATTTATGTAATTTAAATAAATTGAATATGCTACTTTCCTTCCACAAATTTCCCTGCCATAAAGAAGCTCCCCTGGCATGATCCTAAATTCATATTACTAAATAAATTACCGGGTTGGATTAACTGTAAGGATCAGGCCCTATTTACTTCATAGGGTGACTGTAAAGATGAGTGAGGTTTGATACAGATCCAGGACCCTCTTTTATTATAAAATGCAAGATTCCTATGACCAAACTCTCTCGAGGCCCACCCTCTGCTATTACCATAGTTCTTACTGTATTCCTTTCACCAGAAGAGATAATGATGACTAATCCTTTCTCCTTGACTCTCATTTGAGAAATGGATGATGACAGTTTATTGGGATATAATGAACCAACAATTTAACTCCCTTCCCATGAGATTCAGCAGCAGTTCTGCACAGTTCCTCAAGTTGAAGCATTTATAAGATTTAGACACATAACCAAAAAAAAAAAAAAAAAAGAAATGATCCTCAGCAATCAACTGCAATTATATAAGCTCCTACCCAGCATAGCCTACCCAAGGATTGCGTGGTATTGGCTTTAAGAGGTTAGGTGAGATAAACTTCATCAGTCTTTGCTTTCTTCTATGTACTCTCCTACAACTTCAAAAAGGAAGCAGCCTATTCAGGGTGAAAGAAGACTTTGTTGCACAATTTATTTTCTAGAGCATCACTGTCCAAAGAAATATAATGAGAGCCCAAAATGGAACCATATATGTATTAGTAAAAAAAATCAAAAAGTGAAATTTTAATATATTTTATTCCACCCAGTATATTCAAATTGTTTCAACATGCAAGCAACATTAAAAAATATTGGCAAGCTTACAGCATATTTCAATTCAGACTATTCATATTTTAGTGCTGGTAGCTACTGTGTAGGACAGTGAAGTTCTAGAAACTACTCACACTAAAATGCAAAAGTAAATGACCTACGTTCTTAAAGTTTGATAAAACTGAAGGCAAGTGAAGAGAGATTTGAACCAATCATGTTTCTGTTACAAAGACTGACATTATCAGCATGGGATTATAATATGATTTGTTTCATTTCTACCAACTATACTGAACACAAACTCCTACATTCCATTTCAATAATGGAAAATAATAACTGAAACACCAAATATTCTTTCATTCTTGGTTTCACCTGAATGATAGAAAAAATGTGTTAATCAGGCTAGTGTAAAAAAGAAGAAATAACAGACAAAGACAGAAGATGAGTAATACAAATACTAGAATATGACACAATAAAAGTGACTTTTACTAAATATCTCTGATAAATAATTCCTATTCCCTTAGCTTGAAGACAAAAGTAAATTTTGAAATCAAGATTTTAATGTGTAAGATGTAGAGACATGAGCTTTCAGTTAGAAAAACCAAGATTAGAGTCTTGGTGCTGCTTTTGTTTATTTATAATATGGGGATAATTATCAGAATCTATGTATTTGTTTGTTACAACTACTATACTTAAAGCTATGATAAAACATCATTTCAACTCACTGTGCCCATAATAAAGAATTTATCATGAACATGGTTGTGGAGTAGATCCAGACCAGCGAGTTGTAACTTTCTGTCCAGAGTCACAGGAAGGAAGGAGAGAAGGAAGGGAGAGGAGACAAGGAGGGAGAAAGAATGGGGAATATGTAATATAGAGGAAAAATAAAACAGTGAAAAGAGATGAGTGTGCTAAGGCTATCAGTCCTCTTCTATGTTATGACTAGGATGTGTTTCCAGCATTGGCCTTGTTCTGTCTGCCTTCTGATTTTCAAGGATTTCTCACGTTTTGTTTCCTAATGCTGTTACAAATATAATGTTATAAAGGTCTCTTCTATTTTTTTGTTTGTTTTTTTTGTGAAAAGAGGAAGAACCTTAGTCTGCAAGATTCCTCTTTACCTGATAAACAGTTTATATAAAATGTAATAAATTATAATGTCTTATTTCTATTTAGTAATGTACAATGTAAATGTTGAACCTTAATACATAAAATAATTAGGGAAGCAAAGTAGCTGCAATTATAAACAATATAATCATAAGATCTAATTGGATTTACTTTTTCAAATATTGAGGCAAATATCGCAAATGCTTAAAAAATGAGTATAAGCTACATATATAAAGAAAAATTTATTATAAGTGCATTAATAAGTTAATTACATTTGTGGTTCATGACTAAGACTTACCGAGTTCTGCTAAATTACCAAATGCAACAAGACACATTTCAGTAAGAGCTGCATTTTGGCAGTGGATGCCCAGTAATTTCACTAAGGTAGGAATAACACCCATATTGATAAGCTGAGCTTGAAGGGAATCTGTAAAAAGATAAAAATAAATACATAAATAAATAAAATGTTCACATGTCAAATGAACATTAGTAAGAAGAAAACACCTCTAATAATATTCTCCCTATTGTAAATTCAATGCTATTTGAATTACAGTAAAGGAAAATGAAGTCCATTCATATGATTGTTTTAAACATTTTAAACACATTAGTTCAGAAGAGTTGAGTTTTGAATCTTTTCAGTGTCCAAAAGAAAATTAAAAATGAAAATATGAAAATAAAGAATATATCAAATTACTAGTCTTTTTTTAAAAAACATGGTCTTATACCTTTAAAAATCAGGCTTTTAAGAAGTTAAATAATTAAACATTACCATAGGTTTTGGGAGTAAAAAGTTAGACAAAGTAACATTTGCATTACAGGAAATCACAGAACACATGAAAAGTGTAAGGAAAATAGCAAGTTAATAAAGCCCAAGAAAGAAGACAAAAATCTTAGAATCCTTTAAAACAGTTACTTCATTATAAAAACGGAAAGTATATAATAAATACACAAAAATGATTGGTTCTGAGTATTTGCCAGCAGAGCGCTCTTTGATGACTGCTAGGAAGGAATGTGGTATTTTAACAAGGAAATAATGGGTTACCTACAAGATTTTTCTTCTTAAAGTTTTATTTAATTATAGTGAAAGATCATCTCAGGAAGAGGAAAATTTGGCTTGAGAGATGAAGAGAATGAGGTAAACATGCCTTGTCATCATTTGCCTTCATTTTCTAAGCAACTAATTGATTTTAAAATATTAAACATGCCTTGGATTTCCACAAGGGTTATTCATGGGCAATGATAATAGAATACCTGTAGCAAAGTTGAAAGTAAATGAACCAAAATCAAAATCAAAAGTACTGCCTCTTAGAATAAGCTAAGAAGAAAGATATATAAACATTCATATGTTTACGAGAAACACTATTACTATCAATAACTGGTTTGTCCAAAGACATAAGAATGCTTTCAAATTTTTTTTTTCTCTTTAAAATCATATGGCATTTTTAAGCTAATAATTTTCCCCAAATTCTTTGAAGTTACCTATTTGGGATCTAAAGGTAAAACTCTGTTTCTTATAAAACACATGTTCCCGTATAGCCCAAATCCCTTGACAAGGTTGGCCTGCTAATGTCTTTTTTTACTCTTCATCATTCTTTACCTGTAGATAAGAAAGTAGATGGGTAATTATCAAAAAAGAACATACAGGCAGGTGTGAGGTGTCTCACATACCAGCTGATTACTTGCCTGGTGGTCTTTATTGTTAATTCTTTCTGCTTTTAGAATGAGGTATGAGGAGAAAGTCAATGGAGGGTTATTATTCCTGAAAACTGATGACTGGGTCATTACAAATAATTAACTGGTTTGGTTGTGGGAGCCCATCTATACTAGAAAGCGGTCTATTAGAAAACAAGAATAGAAAATAAAGCTGAGGAAAAGGGAAGGTAGAGTTCAAATAGTCTAAAACAATTTCAAATTTTGCAATGGAATTATGAGGTCTATTATAAAAGGAGATAAAAATAAAAGAATATAATATATTCAACTAAATGCTGTTTTTATACTTTTGGTGTTAATTTTTTTTCTGAATACACAATTAAGCTATTGATTTATAACAGATATTATCTTATAGGCAAAATATTTATAGGGTAGATAGTGTTATATCTATATGTTATATTGACAGGATACTTGAATTATGGTTACAGTATTTATAATGATCATGCACCAAGGAACTTTCCAAGTTAGAAATTATTTTGATTACTTACCAGTAGACAGAGTTCTTTACTAGTGGATCACCTCTGCAGATTCTTGTTCTTTAGCAGTATTTTTATTTATTTATTTATTCATTTTTATTACTTTGTCAAATACTGCAGAGCTGTTGAATCATCAAATTTCAGGTACGTAAGCGTGAGCACTAGCGCATGCATTGAATGAGAGTCAAACTCCACTATATGTCTGCATATATGTAAGCATCACACACCCCCTCAGTTCTGTTGGTACAAATTATAAAAATCCAACAGTAGGGACATCAGAGGAGTAATAAATTTTATGAAGGAGCTAACTCAACACAAGACTATCCCTTAGAAGATAATGCTCTTCATGTTCTCTAGCTTGGTATATCTACTGCTTTCTTGGACTGCTTTTAGAACGTTATAAAGTTTGGTTCCAGGAAGAAGTGGGGCAAAAAAATTAAGAAATGATACAGAGCTTATCACATACTTATAGAATATTACACTCACTGAAGTGTAATATTTGAAACTGTGGCAGATCAGGAGAAAAAGTAGCATAGCCAAATGGCATATAGTATGAATTGCCATAATTCATGAAAATCATGTTACTTAGTGAAAATGTGTTTTATAACTATCCAGGAGCCAAATTAATTATATACTCACATACAACATACATACCACACACAAAAGAAAAATATCATCCAATTGGACAAACTCATTTTGGACCAACTGGGTGCTTTCTTTTACATCCACTTCTATGATGCTAACTAAAACAAAAATCATACTCAAATAACTCTGAAATTTGTTCACACTGACTGCAGGCAAGTCATTCTCCTTGTATGACGAAAGCCCAAAGGAAAAAAAAAATCAAACCTTTACTCAAACTTTCATTTTATGGACAAGGAGGCATACTAGAATATGGTTCTCCAAGTGGTGTCCCTGAAACCCTTTCAGAGGATCATAAAGTCAAAATTATTTTCATAAAGATATCAAGATTTTATTTGCCTTTTTCACTGTGTTGATATTTACACTGATGATACAAAAACAATGGTAAGTAAAACTGCTGGTACTTTAGCATGAACCCAGCCAGTGGCACCAAGCTGTATTAGCAGCCATTATATTCTTCACCATCATATAATCAGAGCAAAATAAAATGCCATTCTTTGCAGCAATTCTTTTTTTGTTTTTTATGAAATTTTTTCATAAAAATGTCATTTATATTAACATATAATGGGTTTATTTTAAAATATAATACTGAATAACCTTAAAACTTTTCTCCATTTTAATTTCTAATTCAGTAAATATTGATAGATAAAACCCATATACATAAAAAAAGTTCTTTGAGGTATTCAATAACTTTTAGGCATGTAAAAGGGTCCTGAGACCAAAAGTTTCTTTCAGAACCACTGCCAAAGGATTACCTAATTCTTCTAAAAGATGGAGGGGAGGAGAAAACACGGAAAACATTAAGTTCAATGATGTGCTTAGCAGAAAGTGATTAACAGGAAAAAAAGAAATAAAAAAATTAAGAACATGGTAGGAATCAGATTTTGGTTCTCAAATATTTTGAAAGAAATTACATTAAAAAAGCTCCTGAACATCTCATCTTGCTTATCTGAGTAGGAACTCAAGCCTAGAAGAATATTCCAGATTGAGTCTGTTAACCTATTTCAGTTACGATTTAGTATGTTACCATTCAGCAGCTGGTGGTGGTGGATTTAGTAGGGTTCCTGTTTGTGTAGAATAAATTGATTCTTATCAATGGAAACAAATGATTTGTTTGATCATCTTTTTAAAAATGTACTGCCCAAAGCAAGCTTGTGAATGTCCTTCAAAGGAAAATAGCTGACACTCATGGTATGAATATCAGGAACGTGACTTTTAAATGAAAGACTCGCAGGAAGATATTCTTGGAACTAGAATTAGTTCTTGTTCTCCAGACACAGTAGAGAGGGTAAGTAAAACAACTGCAAGACTAAGACTTTTTCATCCCTCGATAAATGCCAGCAACTCCAGGGGAATGTTACCAGAGCTCAACAAACAGCAATTCACAAAAATGCAACCCAGGCCCATACATAGCAAACACTTATGTGTGAAAGACAGTCTTTAGACAGCACAATGTCATAAATGTCCGCAGATTCTTTTTTTTTTTAACTGATCCTGACACACATCACAGACAAATACTGACCAAAATACAGATTTACAAAATTACGTAATATCAAAATGACACAGGCCCTACATGATCTATGGGGAGGAAGAGGAAGAAAGGCACTGAGGGGGTGCAATACAGATGCGTATACAAAGAGATATAAGGCAATCAACGCATGCGCTGGTGTGAACACTTACCTACCTACATTTGAATTTCAACGGTTCCAAGTTCTTCAGGTCACACTCATGGAAACTCCAAAGAATGGAGATCTGGAGAGAAGATCTCAAGTTGAGGAACCTTTTTCCCCCTGAGTTTTAAGTTTAATGTTTAAAACATTGGTATAGACTAGATTATAGGTCCAGAAAAGTATGCTGAGAATTCCAGTAACTCAACTGATGTTGATCAATTACTAAAAATATATTTCTTAAGGTTATAACATGTTTATCTTATACCTAAAACCATTATAGACAATGTTATAAGATTATTAAGCTTATTAATAAGTAGAACTTAAAGATGAAACCATAAAAAGAAGACACAATGCAAAATATAGTCTCTACATTAGTATATATATGATATGAATATTATTCATAGTATAATGATACAATATTGCTATTTACAGGCTTGCATTAAAAACCCTATCTACAGTCAAATGAGTTGTACACAGTTGAAATGGTATAAACAAGCAAATAAAATTCTTGATGAAAAGTTCTAATTACAAATTGGCCAAAAACCACTTTAGGATAATAAAGACTGAAGAAAACTACCTTTGACTTAATGGCAAATCTGCATTTCAAAAAAAGAATATGAAAACTAGTAATTAGAAATGATGTCACAGTATAGGAGAGCTTCAAGTTTAAATTAAGCAAGGTTTGGCTCTATTATAACACTGGAAAGGAAACTTCTTAAATATAGCTACCAAAAGGATGAATATTGGTTAAAAACTTTATATACCCAAATGTGCAGATACAAGTAAGGACTTCCTTTTCAGTTCCTTATTACTTAGTATCTTTTGCTGATTGATCAGAAAATGGAGAACTTTTATTCTAAACCTAGTGTTAATAAGGATATAATATTTATATGTATTTAAAATTAAATTCAAATCCATTATTTTTAAAGCCTTCTTTACACAAAACATGCATATTATGTTTCACACCCAGATTATCCCTTCAATTTAAGCCTCAGGTTATACATTTCATTAATAACAGAAATTTTTTTTCAAAAGAACAAATCATGATTCATTAATATTGAGAATATTGGAGGTTTAAAACAATACATCTATACATTTCTTGCTTTCTAGAAGTTAACAAAAAAAAAAAATTTCAGAAGTTCTTTCTGTGTTCTGAAAATAAAATTGTCTCTACACGGCAAAATTTTCCTTTTGTAAAGTTCTCAAGATGAATGACAAAATTACATGTGTGAAAGTAATGTAAAACAGCAGCAGCAGTAACAAAAAAACCCAAAGCAAAAATCACAAGAGATATAGGAAAAATATTTTATTATTCTGCAGAGGCCTACACATTTACTGTTCTCAATCCAATGATGCGTAGAATGATTATACCTTAATCTAGTAGGTAATTTTTTTCCCTCTACTCACTCCAGGTTAAATTATTTGCTACAGATCAACTCTTATTATAATGAAAAATGCTACAAAGGAAATTTATATATAAGTGTCTACTCTGATTAAAGAAAACTCTATGCTTTCATCTCAGAAAGAAACTGGTCATTTAAAAAGTAGTCTTTTTTTTTTTTTTTAAAGACCACTACCAGCTGTTGTTTAAGCAGCTTTTATCAGGAGAAACCCATCCAGTCACTTATTATATGGCACTGGTGAGATAAAGGCCACATCTAAAGTATAAATTTAAGCCTGAATTTTTATATGGCAAATTAAGCTAAATGCCAGGATAATTTATATCCCAATGTGTACACCTTACAAATGTGCTTAAAAACATAAAAATTCCTTGTTTTACAAAAAGATACATTGGCTTTTTTTTAAAAAACAAATTTAACTATAATAGTTATCCTAGAGCATTATTATGATTTAGTTTTGACACTTTAAATTACACAGAAGTTATTTGCAATGTACAAACTGTGCTAACAAGATACAGCTACATATCCAAAGGATTTTTTATTTCTAGCCCAAACTCCCGCTTTTCAAATCGTATTTAACTTAAATTTTTTTTTCAGTAAATGAAACAATATAGAGTAGTTAAGTGTTAATTGGACTTTACTTATAATTAGAAAACAGGAATACTACTTTTTATAAAAGTTAACTTACACATAATTTTTTATTTTCAGTTTCTCTCTGGATTTTTTAAGTGGCTAAATTACAGATGAAAATAGAGATATTTGCTCAAGATCTATTATTCACCTCTGGCTTTAGCCTCAGCTCTTAGAAGGCCGAACAGCTCAATGCTTACTTAGTGTCATTTCTGGAACTTCACAATTTGTGCATAATCAATGATCACGTTGATACCATCATATTTCAGCTGACAATGCTGAGAAAGTACTACTCCTGTAATATAACACCAAATTTTAAGTATTAAGGATACTAAAATCACTGACAAAAAATCCTGTAATAGTCATTTCATTTTTCAGAGATTGAAAATTTCAGATTCTTGCATTCACAAGTTCATTCCATAATGGGCAAAGCTGAATATTAATGTCAATATTTGACCATGGTGGAATTAGACCAAAATGTTCATTTTATATACCTCTACTAAAAACCATGCTCTCAGTTTGTCCATTAAGTAACGGCATTATTATAGTAACAGTCTAGGAAGATTATGAATAAAAGTCAACCTGGTCTACTTGGTCAAATTTAATAGGCAGAATTAGCAAGAGGCACCAAAATAACTACCTACTCTGTCCTTCATTGAAATAATTTGTTTAAAATGGCATTTGTAGCAGAACTTCATGGATGCAACCTGCTTTGGCAAAATGATTAGAAAGCTCTGTTGGACAAACAGTAAAAATTCACAATTTTTTTTTACAGTAAATAATAAGGTAAAGAACAATAGTAAAGAATAAAATAGCCTAACTTCTCAGCTGCATAGTAAAAGTCTTTAACATGTACCATTTAACTCACTAGAGTAATTTGACAAATTGGGCTTCCAAAGATGTGAAATTAAAAGTACATCTCTCATGTCTTTATAAACAGAGAAAAAAATGATCAGAAAAATGCATTTAAAATAGCATACTGGAAAATTAGCACTATTAAAGTACTGTAATACCAAAACATAAGGATAAACAGGTAGCTCAAGCCAAAATGATTTTTAGGTTTTAATCATGAACTGTGAAATTGTTGCTATTAATTGAAATGAAAGTAGTAGCTAAAATTAATAACAAATCGTCTTTAGAGGAGAGAAAATATGGGCCTTTTTTAAACAAGTGAATTTAAGTACTGAGCTTCATACTTAAATTCAGTTGTCTTTTTGAGACAAAGTCTCACTCTGTTGCCTGGGCTAGAGTGCTGTGGCGTCAGCCTACCTCACAGCAACCTCAAACTCTTGGGCTCAAGTGATCCTCCTGCCTCAGCCTCCCGAGGAGCTGGGACTACAGGCATCATGCCCAGCTAATTTTTTTTCTATATATTTTTAGTTGGCCAATTAATTTCTTTCTATTTTTAGTAGAGGCGGGGTCTCGTTCTTTCTCAGGCTGGTTTCGAACTCCTGACCTTGAGCCATCCGCCCACCTCGGCCTCCCAGAGTCCTAGGATTACAGGCGTGGGCCACCACGCCTGGCCTTAAATTCAGTTGTTATGCTTCAGTAATATACCCCAGGAATTACATTTCCTAAATCACATGGATGGCATCCCTTCACCTGTAGTTTAGTTATTACCAGCCCACGAAGCAAATAAATGTTAAGAATTATCATGAAGGTACCCCAGAGAGATTTCAGGATCCATAAAAAGAAAAAAAAAATTTAGTCTTTCAGAAACAGGGAGCTAGTAAGATATTAGAGAAATTTCAGCTCTATCTGCAGAAACCACATATATATACATATCATATATATGTGTAAATAAAACACAGGTCTGATGAAGAAGCCATAGACTACATATATTATGTTAATAATTTTAGAAGGAAATTTTTCTATTTTTCCTTTCCTGATGGCACACTTCTTGCCTCTATGTTTCTCTCTTATGGCATGGCTTATATAAAATCAGCAACTTAGTCTTTGTTTCAATGCTTATCATCATTTATAACTTTCTTTAGAGTTATAAAAGTCTATTTTGTGTCTCTAACACAACTATATTAAGAAAAAAACTAAACTCTCAATTACAGATTTTTCCATTAGATATTTATTGACTAATCATGGCTACTTATAACAATGGTGACCACCAATGTATTCCTCAACAAGGTGTTACTGTGGTCTCTAGTGCTTTGCTTTAGGTTACTGGTTTGCTTCTATTGAAACCTGCAATCAACTTTCAAGTACATATGCAGATTCATCCAGTTTGTGTGTCGCCTACGGGATATTTTTAACTACAGGTCTGGTACGTACATCACCATCAGCATGTTGTCAGTGCCCCTTTCTGCTGCTGTCATGTACTGTGTATGGGTAGGGAACGTCGACTGACGCGGCGAGAAAGAGTTTACAATGCTTTTAACTTAATGAAAATGATACATTCCAATAACATTATTTCTCTTCCAAGTACTGATTTTGTTAATGAAAATTTTAGACAATACTAAGTATCCAGAAAAGTCAATCAATAAATATTTTCCAAACTCCTATATGCTAAAATGGTGTTATATTTGAAAGCAGGTGGATAACCCAACACAATTTTCAGTCATCACTGCAATGTTTTGGCATCAGGTAACCAAAGCCAGGAAAAAGGTATTTAAAAGCCAATGGGATAAAAATAACTATAATTAAAGGTTTGAACTCCTTGGGTTACAGATAACTAAAACTTTGATGATGTAACTAAATGAAGAAAAAAAACATAGGAAATTCAACATGTTCCCTCAAACTGAATGTCAAATCACCAACATGCTTTTCAACAGCCACAACTATCAAATATTCAGGCTACTTTGGAAGCCCACAGAATTGAAAAGTGCTTTTTTCGCCACATGAAAAATAGGAATAATTTTCCAAAAAGGATGAATTTGAAAAGACTGTTACAAAAAACTTTTATTTCTGTCTTTTATTTAAATATGATTTTATTTACATAATACTGTTGATACCACTTCTCTGCTAAGCAGTTATAACCTTTTCTTCTCAGGTATTCCAAACTTACCTGAGTATAAAAAGTTTTAATTGTTTCACCAGTGGGGAAACAAAAGAATATATTCAGCTCATAGCTTTAAAAGTATAGAGTCATGAGCTGGTTCAAACCTTTTGAAACTGATAAAAACATTGAGTTATATACAGCTTTATCAAATGGTACAAAATGTCTTTACTGAATAAGTATTTTCATAATATATATATCTTACATGTGTTAAGGAAACTCATTTTATTCCCTATTTAATGGATTTAAACATTGGATACGCTCAAGAGTTTCACTGCATGGACAGGAAGCACCTGAATCAAGGTATCCTAAGTTTCAATCTGGTGTCAATCTACTCTTAGGACTAAAACAATTTCAAAACGTTCTCTTCCAGAGAAACTATGCTGGTGGGTCTTTGTGACCATTTTCAGTACTTACCTGCATACTTTAAAAATATTTTTAAAATTTTATGTATGAAGGTAAAGAACACTCTCTATGGATAAATCTTAAGTTATCAGGTCCAAGGGCAGAGGTGATTTTTCTGCTGGAGTATAAAGGAGGTATTTATTACTCAAATATTCTACTAAAAATTTAGCAGAAACTTGTGTACTGAAATTCAATAGCAAATACACATAAAAATAAACTTCATATATCAGTGCTAATAAAAAATGCCTCCTAGGCCAAAGCAGGAGAATGGAGACCAGCCTAGGCACCATAGCAAGGCTCTCGTTCTCTACCCCCCAAAAAGTACCTCTTAAATTTCAAAAGCTATTGTTTTTTGTCTCAGTGACTCATCTACATGGACAGGATCAATACCAAATTACCTGAAGTCAGTAAAGAAGATCTAATATTTAAGTCTTTCAATACAAATTTTAAAGAAAAGAGTAAGGAATGGACACAACAAAAGTACTTAATAATTATGCCAAACAAACAAAATTTAAGTTAAAGCATATTAAGAAGAAAAAGAATCACTTCACAAACTGTGATGCTCATGACAGACAAAATTGAAAAAGGAAACAGAGGAAAGATAGTTACAACGTGGCATTTGTTCTCCTTAAAAACACTAAAGATTATGTCTCTTTTATCCAGTTTGGAAAACTACATTCAAATTGCAGCTTTTGAAATAATGTAACAAAAAGACCATTTGTCCAATAACACTCCGAGAAAAGTTAATACAGCTTTCCAAAGTATCTACGTTATTTCTTGGTAATACTTGAACACTCGAAAAAAGCTTACTCTTAAAAAAGAAATACATTATGCATTTAGACTGTGCACTCTGCGTGTTAATGATTACATTCTCAGTACACTTCTCTACACGCTGATATCCTATTACAGGGATTCAATCACTGTCTGCTTTGGATTAGAATTAGGGATGCTTTTGAAGATCATTTGGCCATTTGATTTACTTTTATACAAGTTTTTGAACAGCTTCCTCAAAGAACTAACAACTAGTTTAGATGTTTAACAAGATTAATTCTATTATATCCAAAGCTGCTATAATAACTTCATGATAAATTTCTTTTATTTACCTTTCTAAAACATTCTCCCACTTAGCACTTTTCCTACTTTCTCAAATGTCCAAACCCAAATGAAGTTAAAGGAAAAGGAAGTAACATGAAAAACTGACCAATGATTTCTTAATGCAATTCAGATACCTGCATATTATGGTCAAATTTCAATTATTTAGGAACTAGCTGTTCATTTTGTGGATTACCCAGACTCTATCCCGTTTCTCCTGTTCATACTAAGACCATTTTCTCTTCAAAAATGATTCAACCAGAGGGGAAGGAAAATAGAATTAACTGGCCCTATAAGGACTATTATTTGTTACTAGCTCAAGTTTGACAGGTAAGGCATTTGAGCAATAAAAACTCCCTTTTGTTATTATGGATAATTTTAATTCAGAGGTTTAACATGCTGCCCAGCCTTTGGACAGCATGAGACCTGAAGACACTTTCTGTTTAGCTTCTACAGAGTTAAAAAAGCAAATGCAATCCAACATTTAAAAAATCAGATGTAATACAAAAAGCTAGATTTTTACCCTCCTTTTTCCCCCAAATAAAAAGATTTGGCAGTATTTGTCCAAACTGCCATAAAGAAACAACTGGCTAGAGAAGAGTAGCGGCTCCCCCCTTTCAATGGGACAGGGGCTCTTCAATTGCTAAGTCCCCATCATTTGCTGTTGTCACTAGCCTCAAGGGCCAAATGTAGCCATTTGTCAGTGGCCATTTGTTGTCAAGGTGTATCTTTTTTCTTTTTGAATAATTGAGAATATTTCTTTGGACCCACAATTACCAAAAGTAAAAATAATGAATAATGTGTCAAAAGGACCACGTATTTCTAGAGCACATGAAAGTAAAGAATATTATTACATGTTCAATATGCAAATGTCTTTGTTGAAAGACTGTAACTTAAAATGCCATTATGAAACAAACCATAGAAAGATTTTGTGTTACTACCAGGAACATACCAGAATTTTTAGACTGTTTGAGCCACACAATGATTCATATAAGATGATAAAAAAATGAATAATATTCTGTGACATAAAAGTACTGTGATGCCTTAGTAACACTGATTTATGTTCATTTAATTAACAACCAAATAGACTATCTGAAAATTACTGACATGTCAGTTGCTGGGTTCTAAAAATGTTTTACAGAGAAAAGAAACTGCTGTTTACAAAAATTTATTAAATTTCTAGAATGAGATACCTGCAATTGTTCTGAACTTTACATTTCTAAAGCCAGATTTTATTAAAGCTTTAAAAAAATGCTTCCAAGTAAGCCTAGTATCTAGATAAAACAATTTTACTGATATAAACAGTGTTCATGTTTCCAAACTACACCTGGTATTAATATAATGAACATGAAAAATATTGTCTATTTTTAAAATATTAATAGTAAGAACTCTTAAACCATACCATAGATTTTTTTGTTGTTGTTTTGGTACTGATTAACATGGGCAACCCTTCAGAAACTAGTCCCATTTAGTAAACTAACCATTTTGTATTTCTGAAACAGTAATTTAATGTTGGCTACTTAGTAATTTTATATTCTACTTATGAATTCTTTGTTCACCAATTTTTAAATATTAATTTTATATTCCACTTATGAATTTTGTTCACCAATTTTTAAATATTAATTTTATATTCCACTTATGAATTCTTTGTTCATCAATTTTCAAATACTTTTGTTTTACTATAGTAAATATTATTTTTAATTTTTCCCCCAGAGATAAAGCAAGTTTTCAGTGTTGTTTACCATTCTCATTGCTATAGTTCATCAGCATGCCACAAAAGACAGTCAAGAGCTTCTCATTGGCGGGATCTGTTATACTGCACAGTGACCTTAAATGGTCAATTACAATCTGTGCACCACCTGCTTGGTCAACTGCACTTCTGCCCTCATCTGTAAAACAAAGAGTTAAATTAAAAATAAAAGAAAAAAGAAATGTACCTTACAATTTCAAATATAAAACATAACAGTGTTATTCCTTATTTAGTGAGTTAAGTAGAAAATAAACCTAAGCAGGGCATTAAATATGTCTTTTTGGAAAAACAAAACAAATAAACATGGAAATGGGAGTGGGATGGGGAAAAGAGACAATCACTTTTTAAGCAGAAAAAAGATTATTCTCACTGGCATCATAAAGGAGCTTAAAGAACTTCTCTGCGTCCTTAGGAGCTTAAGATGTGAAGTATTTCACCCCCTCTTTCACAAATGAGAATTCTGTGTAAGAGGAAAAATATAGAAACCAAGTGATATTCTATTGGTATAAGATTTTGTTCCTCAGGTTAAAAATCACTAACTTTATCTTTCTATCAGTGGTTTTCAAAGTCAGCTATTATCAAAGAAAACCATATAGGATACAGTAGAATTCTAGACGACAATATGTAATTTCTACATATTAGTACTAAGATCTTTTTAATGGCATTTTCTATAGTTTCTGTAGAAGCATGTTCCCTTTTTTCATTCTTAATTTGTGTGTCGTTTTTCCTTATTCCCTCTGTTCCCTCTATAGTGCACACCAATATATGAAAATACTGCAGCCAATGGTCAATACACCTTCCATTGTGTGTGTACATCTACATTGCATAGAATTGATGTCATTTAACTGCTGGAACATATGAATAGCTTTAGAATACTTTCTAACCCTTAAATATAGGAATGGAAAGAGATGGAAGGAAAAATATCTGTCTAAATCTGACTTCCTTATATAAAACATAGTGCTTCTAGAACAGTGCTTTCGAGTAGAAAAATGTAAGAACCACAAATGTGAGCCCCATGTGTAATTTAAATTTACTAGTTGCCACATTAAAAAAGTAAAAAGAAACAAGTGAAAAATTAATTTTGTAATATTTTATTTAATCCAATATATATAATATATTCCAACATGCAATCAACATAAAAATTATTAATATTATACATTCTCTTCTTCATAATAAATCTTCCAAGTCCAGGTAAGTATATTTTACCCTTACAGTTACATCTCAATTCAGACTAGTCACATTTCAGTTGCTCAACAGCCAAACTGAGCTGGTTGGTGGTTGCCATATTGGACAGTTCAGCCACAGAAGTATTACTATAACAAAAGGATCTGTAAAAGACAGGGCTCACAAAGGAATTATAGCTATGAAGTTAGTAAATGAAAGATTTGCATTTTCCTAATAAAAGGACTGAAGCTAAGGTCATATTTTTATAATTCCTGCTGAATCATATTAGACAATGCAATTTAAAATATATCATTTGTTATGGTATACACACACACACACACAACGTATATATCAGGGCCTCAGAAATACTAGCTTCATAATGTTGAAAAAAATTTTAAGGAAATCCATACTAAAATGAAACAAAATACTTTTCTCCACTTAGTTTTATTGTATTATTATACGGATGCATGGCAGGACCCTACGCTTATCAGCAAATAAGATATCAGAAAATTCTTATACTACCAGGGTAACTAGTCAGATGAACTAGCCAAGAATATTGGTTGAATCTCATTCAGAAAACTAATTTCCAAATTTGTATTTTCTAATAACAAAAATGTAAATTATCTAAATTATTTGGCAATTTGTATGTGGATGATGTCTCAGAAAACTGAACATTAGGATTACAAATCTAAATGTTCAGACTTTCAATCATATGAATTGAAGGTTTATCCCATCGCTAAATAGCAAAGCTCAAATAGTATTTGATTCTAACTGCTGAATAAATATGGGCTTTCAGATTATAAACCATGCATGCTTAGGACTTAAAAGAAACTAAACTAAGCCTCAATTTCATGCACTAGGAAACTAAGGCTTAGAAACTATTACTATTTGGGGCTGTTTGCAGTGAATTTTTAAAGCAAAGCTGGCTTCCTATCAACACTAAGCTATTCAATAACTCAACAAATTTAAGTACAAATTTGTTCAACAAATTTAATGCAATAAAAATATAACTACAACTGGAAGCAAATTACCCATGTGTGTTTCACAGAGCCACTATGGTTTTCTTCTCTTCCTTCTGCTTCTGCCATCCTTTCCTCCCCTTCCTCCCAGCCCCGTTTGCACTATCTATAACACATCTTTCAACTCACGTGTTATTGAAAGTAGGCTGAAAACATAAACTCAATCTCTAAACTAGAAATTGCATTATTACCAAATTTAAGAAAAGCAAAACACGTAATACAATAAATTGTCTGAGTTCCACAAATATTAACAAATTAACAAATATTAACCACCACTACAGGAATGTTTACACAGTTTGTTTCTGGGCAAGTCAGCCAGGGAAATAAGGTAAAAGAATTTTATTAAAATATTTAATAGAATCTAAGGATTCAAAGGAATGAATAGCACATTAAAATAAGTATTACTGTTCCCCTAAAAATAATTTCCAAAAGAGATTTTTTTTTTTGAGACAGAGTCTCACTCTGTTGCCTGGGCTAGAGTGCCGTGGCGTCAGCCTAGCTCACAGCAACCTCAAACTCCTGGGCTCAGGTGATCCTCCTGCCTCAGCCTCCCGAGTAGCTTGGACTACAGGCATGCGCCACCATGCCTGGCTAATTTTTTCTATACATTTTTAGTCGGCCAATAATTTCTTTCTATTTTTAGTAGAGACTGGGTCTTGCTCTTGCTCTGGCTGGTTTCGAACTCCTGACCTTGAGCGATCCTCCCGCCTCGGCCTCCCAGAGTGCTAGGATTACAGGCGTGAGCCACCGTGCCCGGCCCCCAAAAGATTCTTTATTCTAAACTTTTATATCCCTGAATGTAAGCTGGCTAACTCTTCTCATATAAGTAACATCTAACTTGTGATGCATCCTGAGCTGTCACCTCTAAAAATACAGTTTTTCAAAATACTTTTTCTTCACAATTTAAAAATCTATAATTTTCACGCTCCGTTCCACTTTCATGGCTTAAACATCGCCTTTTTCTTATTTCATCTCCGAATTTCTCCTATCAAATACAAATAATGAGTGATGCCTACATACATATCTGATATTAGTTTTGCTCCCACTCTCTAATTACTTGCATAACAGGATCTTGGTTTCTTAGGCATCCATCTGCTTAATTGCCTTATTTCCCACCAGAAGTTATAATCCTCTGCGACATAAGGAGTGGTTACTCTGGTGGTGATGATGATGATGCAGCACTGCACAAGATTATGAGTACGTGAGAGAAATGAACAGCAAGAGCTGATCATACTAGTGAGAAGCTTTCATCTAATTTTGTCAAAAATTAATACTGAGAAACACGAGAAAAGTAGATATGTGAGATCCTGTTCGATAAATTATCTTTTGTTGTCAAAGAAGTTTTAGCAAATAAAAGAGTTCATCTTTAACATTCTAAAGTATCGGGAGTCTGTGCACTGCCTCATTCTCTCTGCTGTGAAAAGCGTCCTGCACAGAATGCTCTGCAAGTGTTCAGCGCCGACGCTGGCCTGCACAGGCCGCATGCACGCACTGCGGTGGGCGCTGCTTCCACATCAAAGATGGTATACAGCATACAGACACAAACGCTTTTTGAAGTTACTGACAGCCAAAATGAAAGCTAAGACACTGAGAAGGCAGATACGAATAACTTTTATTGTGAATGTACTTTAGAGATAATAACACTGATTAGTGAATTAAGATAAATTATAAACCATATTTCTTTTTTTTTTTTTTTGAGGCAGAGTCTCACTCTGTTGCCCCGGCTAGAGTGTCGTGGCGTCATCATAGCTCATAGCAACCTCCAACTCCTGGGCTCAAGCGATCCTTGCCTCAGCCTCCCGAGTAGCTGGGACTACAGATATGCACCACCATGCCCTGCTAATTTTTTCTATATATTTTTAGTTGTCTAGCTAATTTCTTTCTATTTTTAGTAGAGACAGGGTCTCACTCTTGCTCAGGCTGGTTTCGAACTCCTGAGCTCAAACGATTTGCCCACCTCGGCCTCCCAGAGTGCTAGGATTACAGGCGTGAGCCACCGCGCCCAGCCTAAACCATACCTTCATATTTCAACTCAGTTTCCTTAAAGAAATTATGATGATTAAATATCAGCATTCTAAACTGGAACTTGAGAAGTCTGAATTCTAATTTAGTTCCCTCATTATATACTTTTTAAAAGAGTATACTGTCTATGCCTGTGGTCCCCGCCCCCTGGGCCGCAGACTGGTGCTGGTCTGTGGCCTGTTAGGAACTGGGCCACACAGCAGGAGGTGAGCAGGGGACAAGTGAGCGAAGCTTCATCTGCATTTACAGCTGCTCCCTACCACTCACATCACCACCTGAGCTCCGCCTCCTGTCAGATCAGCAGTAGCATTAGATTCTTGTATGAATGTGAACCCTATCGTAAACTGTGCATGTAAGGGATCTAGGAGGTGGAGCTGAGGCAGTGATGCTAGTGCTGGGGAGCGGCTGCAAACACACATTATCATCAGCAAAGACCATAATAAATCAACTGCTTGCAGACTCACATCAAAACCCTACCAGTGAGCGGCAAGTGACAATTAAGCTGCATCTGGTGGCAGGCTTTATATTGGAAAGTAAGCTGATGTACTTCAATTATACAGCTGCATCTGGTGGCAGGCTTTAAGTCAGAATCTGACACTTAAAGATTCTGGCCTGCCCGTTATTTATTTACCACTTCCGTTGGCACCTCTTTCCCACTGCACACTTGTCTCAGTCACAGTTTTTGTAAACCCACAAGCTAACCCTAGCAAAAATGAGTAAAATACAAACTGTAGAGCTGTAGAGCTTCTTTGAAAAAGGGGAAAGACCCAATAGTGAGACAGCAGAATACTCTACGACTGCCAACAAAATGAAAGCTGCATTTAAAAGAAAATACCAAGAGTCTTACTTAAATTATGGGTTCATTGCAACAGGTGATTCACATTCTCCAAGCCTGCTTTGTATAATACGTGGCAACCGGCTATCCATGAAACCTTCAAAACTGCTTTGCCACATGGAGACCAAACACCTTGCATTAAAAGACAAGACTTTGGAGTTTTTCAAAAGAAAAAATAAGTGAATATGAAGAACAGAAGCAATTACTGAAGGCCACCACTTCATCGGATGTGTCTGCACTGAGAGCATCATTCTTAGTGGCTGACCACATTGCTAAAGCTAAGAAGCCCTTTACTATTGGTGAAGAGTTGGTCCCGCCTGCTGCTAAGGACATTTGCCGTGAACTTTTAGGAGAGGCTGCAGTTGAAAAGGTGGCACATGCTCCTCTTTCGGCTAGCACCATAACTAGATGAACTGATGAAACAGCAGAGGATACTGAGGCATAACTGTTCGAGAGGATTAATGAGTCACTGTGGTATGCAATCCAGGTTGATGAGTCTACCGATGTTAGCAACAAGGCAACAACGCTTGTTTTTGTGCAATATATTTTTCAGGAGGATGTGCATGAGGATATGCTGTGTGCACTTTTGTTTCCAACCAACACCACAGCTGCAGAACCACTCAAGTCTTTGAATGATTACGTATCAGGAAAACTGAATTTTGTGTCAGTGTGAGTGCGGACGGAGCAGCTGCCATGACTGGATGGCTTCCTGGCTTCACTACTCGGGTCAAGGAGGTCACTTCTGGATAGGAGTCTACGCACTGTGTCATCCATAGAGAAATGCTGACTAGCCAAAAAATGTCACCTCAACTAAACAACGTTTTGCAGGCTGTGATTAAAATTATCAACCACATAAAGTACATGCCCTTAACTCACGTCTGTTCGCATAGCTCTGCGAGGAGATGGACACAGATAATGGAGCACAAATAATCTTCTCTTCTACACAGAAGTGAGATGGCTTACTAAAGGTAGATCACTGGCCAGAGTTTTGAATTATGAGAGCCGCTCAGAGATTTCTTTTAGAAAAACAGTCACCACTGGCAGCACATTTCAGTGACACAGAATGGGTCGCAAAATTTGCTTACTTGTGTTCCATATTCAACCTACTCAACAAACTCAATCTATCATTTCAGGGGAAAACGACAACTGTGTTCAAATCCATGGGGTGGGGAAGATGGTTTCGGAATGATTCAAGAGCATTACATTTATTGAGTACTTTATTGCTATTATTATTACATTGTGACATATAATGAAATAATTATATAACTCACCATAATGCAGAATCAGTGGGAGCCCTAGGCTTGTTTTCCTGCAACTAGACAGTCCCATCTGGGGTGATGTGGGACAGTGGCAACTGAACCGTGTTGTGTATGTCCAGTCTACTCCATAATCTCGTTTTGGTTGCTGCCACGGCAGAAAACCCTGCTTCACAAAGATAGGGTGTTGGAAATGGAAGCAAGCTTTTCAGTGCTTTGTGGCAATCTCAGGATATTCTGCCTTGACTTTCATTCAGAATGTATGGAGGTTTGAATTTGTCTCAAACATACTTTTAAGGCCACCATCATTTGCAATCTAAAGCAGTTGATCCTCTTCTAGCATGGACAAAGTCGATTCCCCTGGCTTATTCACAAATGGGTCACGGATTCATTCCTTCCCAGTTTGAGGTCTTTTGTGGTTGGGAAACTCAACCTCTTTTGAAAGCTGAGATACATGATCATGTACCACCTGGGAGAAAGAAAGCCCTGGCTCAATTTCTTTCAAAATCTCTGCTAATGTCTGCAATCTGCCAAAAATCCCAATGTTCATTCATTCAGCGAGTCATGGACCTAAATGGCCCTCGCTCAGGTTTCTGCTACAAGATTTACAGAGATAAGGACGCTGAAATTCAGCTTAAAAAAGAAAAATCACTAAAAAAGAAAGAAGTCAAAATGGAATATATGATTACTAGTAATCAGTGGTGTCCAAACTGCCAAATAGCTGGCTGGAGGTACAATCTTGTATTTATTGTTTCAGATCTTGCTGTGTGTTGTTAAAAGCATTTTGAAGACATGTAGATACTATATGTATGTAGGTAATCCTAATGATGTGCTGAAGCCAGCGCCACAGCAGAAATTGACTCTCTCTTCCTAACTCTGCTTCTTTAGAGATACCATGTTGGTAGCTGGAAATCAGCCATGGTGGGAGTATTTGCATGGAATTTTCCAAGAGCTATATATTACGTCTCTTTTTTTCTTATTTCCCATAATACCAATTGTTAATTTACCAGCACAACTCTGGAAATCTAATTGTATTTTTGTGAATTATATATTCACATATATAAACTCTCCTGATAAAAAAAAGTATAAAACAATAAAATAATTAGTCAAAGGCTATGTTGGCTAGTGTTGTTAATATCAGACCCAGAAAGCAAATTTTTAATACAGACCCTTCAGTGTCATCCAGAAAGGCAACTTGAATTTTACTTAAGTACTTTGCTTATATGATAATCTTCAAGTGCACTTTTTATAAATATCTAATTTTGCTTAGATATATTTTACATAGTATAAAATGCACAGATCCTAATAAAGCTCCATGAATTTTAACAGATGTATATCCCACGTAACTAACAAAATGAAGACACAGAGAATTCCCATCATCTCTGAATGTTTCCTTGTTTCTTTTCCAGTCAATAACCAAACCCAGCCTCCTACTCCCTGCCAGGCAACCATAGTCCAATTTCTAACGTTATAGATTAGCTTTATTTATTCCAGGACAGCATCTAAAAGGAATAATAAATAGAGTAAGTACGTACATTTTTTGTGCTTGACTTCTTCCTTCAAAATAACACTTTGAAACTCATCCTTGTGTTTCTAAAGAACTACTAAAAATTGTCATCTTTGAAACCAGTCCCTGGTGCCAAAAAGGTTGGGGACTGCTGGTGTATGCCATTACGTTCTGCATAATAACAGCACTTTCTTAGCTTCAACTGAGAATCTATTTTTGAAGATTTAATTGTGAAAAGTTTGTTGGTACCTTTTCCAAAAAATCTTTTCAGGGTATCCCTGAACTTAACAAATATTAAGACCAATCTATTAATATGTCACAAAATAGTTGTCTAACATGTACACTAACCAGAAAGAATTTGATTGACAAAATCTCTTTCACATATAATTGGCTTAGGGCTTAAAGTGGCATAGAATTAACATAATTTTCATATCCATATCAAAACTCATGGAGAGTCACAAATCCATTCACTGAGATTCATTCTGAGAATAAAAGAAATTTCCAAAATTCATAGAGAATATGCTTTGAATAACAATATTTAGGAACACAATAAAGAATGAATAAATTATATAATCTTTTCTTTAACTTTGTAAACTGATGGGCTTTATAAGCATGAACAAGCTCGTACTTGCACTACATAATCTTTTCATATCCCTGTTACACTACCCACGATGACTTGTCCAAATATTCACAACTTTCCACAGCTCCCTCCCTTTCCTAACTTCTGTATTTTTAACAGAAACCACATTTCCCACTTCACAAAGGTACCAGAACACAACAGGCACAATCTTCCTCACTTTTTCACCCTTTCCACTACTGGGCATAGGATTATATGAATTGCATCCAATCACTTTAAGTACTTCTTACTGTAATTCAAGTTCAGTTATAGCTAATTAAGAGTAAAGAAAGATGATTTTCAACAGAAGGTCAGACTTTTTAAGCAAAGAAAGTTGTAGACATGTCATAAGCTAAGGTCTTTAAGGAACTGAAAGGAAAGAACAATTAATGATGAAATACTAGGACTATCCTGGTTATCAGAGAGGGAATTTGAATTTCTTTGCTACCTACAATTTGAATTTTTAACTTAACGATTTCAACAAAGGTAGAAGAGTTTAATATTAGAAAAATTATAATATCACTAAAGCAATAACTTACCATAAAACAACTATAATAAGGTCTCTTATTAAATTCTGAGTTTTGATAAGTTTGACCATAAGAAAACTTCTAAATGTCTGTTGATATCAGCATGCTAATCTGGAAAAGGGAAGGCAGGGGCAGATGACTGCTTAGAGCTTCATTTTAGGTCTAAAGCTCTCTCACTCATTTCTGTCTTTACTGTGCCTAATACCATGTTGTGCACATAGGAAGTACTTAACATATGGTCTTGTGGTCTTTTTTAATGGACCAAAAAAAAAAAAATCCTTTGAATCTTGCTGTTTTAAGGTTTCCAATCATTAAACATTTTAATTCAGGTACTTATTTTTTCCTAAGTAATTATTATTAGAAACTATAAAACCCTGAAAATTTAATCAGAAATTCTTTTATCAAGGTCAGCTGGAAAGCTAAGTTCTGAAAAATTGTATTGTCTAGAAATAATTTTGATGTGTTCTTCCTTAGTGAACAGATGATTCAAGTCAAAACAATTATAACTTAAGTCCTAGTTTACTGGTGTTAGTTTGCAAAACGTGATAGCAATACAAATTTGCCATGATAACATTTATTTTAATTAAGTTCCTCATGGTTTTGCCTTTGGACTCCATTGCTATGTCACTTTTTAGCCTCTAAGAACAAATAGTTTATTATCATAGTTTTTGAACATGTATATGATGAACAAAGATTTAAAAAAATAGACAACATAAATTAGACTCATTTTAAATGTAAGAACACAAATACTACGCGAGTCTTTTTAGTTAATACCAGTTATTTTATAACTGAGACTGGAGTCCTACATTTTAAACTTCAAAGAGCCCATTAGATTTCAGTGTATGCTGGTCATAAATGTTATGAAATTCAGATGTCTTAGAAAGCTAAATGAAAAACTTACTAAAAATTCTAAACCTATCCCATCAAGAGTTAAGGCAATGACTATATTATTTTACCAGAAATACATGTGAAGAATGCTCCATATATTAGTGGCAAATGGAATTTGGGAATGATTTCATTAAAATGTTACTTTAAAAAACTGTTAGTTGCATCTTTAAATTCACCTGAATTGAAATCAAGTATAAAAATTCTTCCAAAAAAGTTAGTATATTCTTACTCTGGCTTTCAGATTCGGTAATTTAGTATCTTTATCCATATGAAATAATGTTACTGATATAGAGTATACGTTTGAGACACATATGTCATTTCTACTTATTATGGGTTGAATTTTGCACCTCCAAAATATCTGGTTAAGTCCTAACCCCTAGTACCTTAGAATGTGACCTTATTTGGATACAAGGTTACTGTAGATATAATTAGTTAGGATGAGGTCATACTGAAGTTGGATAGGTCTTTAATCCAATATGACTGGTGTCTTTGTAACAGGAGGAGAATTCCATGTGAAGACACAAAGGAAGACAGAAGCAGAGACTGGAGTTATGCCACCACAAGCCAAGGAATATCTGAGGACACCAGAAGCTAGAAATAGACAAAAAAGAAAATAGGCCTCTTTTCCTACAGGTTTCTCAGAGAGCATGGCCCTGTGAACACCTATAACCTCTAAAACTATAAAGCAATAAACTTCTCTTATTTTAAGCCAGTCTCTGGTACTTTGTTATAGCAGCCCTAGAAAACTAATACTCTAACTCCACACAAACATCATGAAATGTTCAAGTGTCACACTTTTTCTTTTAGGTGAGTATCGTTTAGAAATGGGTTTTTGCTCCACAGGCTAATAGTGATGGATGCTCTGCGTGGTCCTTGTCAACAGCAGTTTGCTGCTGGGAGAGGAGCGAGGGTATGGAGAGAATCCCTTGCGGTGTAGGTATGCACGGATGGCTGAAGGGAAAGCAGGGACACCCAGAAACGTCCTCCAGCCCCTCCCCAAGCACAAGGTAAGAGCAGCCCACCACTAAAGGCATTTGAAGAATGTACTGCACTGAAGTAGGGTTAGCAACAAAACGTGAACCCAGCTCAACTCCTGACTAGATTGGCTTGACCCCCTACCCCACACCAACAGCCTAAAATAAAAGTGTGCTCACTTCCAGAGATTAAATAGTGTTCATCTCAACCTTTACCGTTTTTCTATACATAATATCTAGCATTCAATAAAAAATTAAGAGATGCATTAAAAGAGAAAGAAAAATTCTGTCAAAAAAGATGAATAAATCAGCAGAACCAAACTCATAGGTGATGATCCAGATGTTAAAACTATCAGACAGGAACTTTATAACTACAATAAAAACATTAAAAGATCTAATGGAAAAAGTGAATAATATCCATGAACAGATTTTGCAGAAAAATGGAGACTATAAGAAAAAGTTAAATGGAAATGCTAGAAATGAAAAACAAAGAATAATTTCAAAAAAATAATTCAAAACCAAAGAAAAACTCTGTGAACTTGCAGATCAATAGAAATTATACAAACTAAAACATGAAGAGACCAAAAGACTGGGGGTGGGAGAGTACCCAGGAGCTAAAGGAAAATAGCAAATGGTCTAAAGTAAGTGTACAGTAGTCCCCCCTTAACCACAGTTTCACTCTCTGTGGCTTCAGTTACTCATGGTCAACTGCAGTCTGAAAATATTACACAGACAGTTCCAGAAATAAACAATTCGTAAGTTTTAAACTGTGCACTGTTCTGAATAGCGTGATGAATTCTCACATAGTCCCACTCGGGACATGAATCATCCCTTTGTCCAGCATATCCACGCTGTCTACGCTACCTACCCGTAAGTCAGATAGTAGCTGTCTTGGTTATCTCACAGAACTGGGTGAAATGGACACCTTCACAATTATAGCACTGGTGCTTGTTAAACATTAGCCTTTGTTTCAGGCACAGTGGATATAAACAGGAATATAAGGCCTTGCTTTCAAAGAGTTTTTATTCCAATGAGGAAGACAGAATAGTAAACAAAATAAAAGCTTCAAAACAGTTTTTCACAGAGCGTTATGGGAGCAGAAAAGAGAATACATACATCTTCTGGAGGAATGGATAAAGGAAAAAGTAGAAAGTAGGTTTACATAAAATTTCGCAGGAATAAAATGTTCATAATAAACATAAATATATTCACCTAATATCTACAGATAACCCACCATAGGTAGATATGTGTTAAAGTGTTTTCTCTAGCTCACCAGCAATCTAAGTTAAATCTTATCTAGTAGGAGTAAAGTTTCCTTAAAGTATTAATTAATTACAAGTATTGCAGAGTCAGTTTAATCAAGGTATCTCAAAAACTGTGACCAAATTAGCACTCGTTCTCCTTCCTCTATTTACTAATCATTTTGAAGAATGCCTATTATGTTTCATACACTGAACTAGGTCCTGGGAATATGAAGATAATTAATTCACAGTTTTATTTGGAGAGGTGAAAAAGTGGAGAGTGTGAAAGAAAACATTTAATTTAAGCAGTAAACACAATTAAGTGCTCAGACTAATGGAAGTACAAATAAAGAAATTAGTTTTACCTGGAGGGGTCAGAAAAGGGCTCAGGGTCATGTTTCCCAGAATGTTTTTCAAGACTTTACTGCAATTTATTATGTGTATAAAAAGAAACAAAGTGTGTACTTTTAAAAGTTCTAATTGGATTCCCTTCCTTATTTATTAAGGAAAAATTTATGTAAAACAAACTACACAGAGTTAAAGTATATAACTGATTAGTTTTGACAGTTCTGTACACCCTAGAACCTATCATCATTAATCAAGCATTTTCATCACAACCAAAAGATCCCTCACATCCCTTTGCTGGGATGTACAGAAGGCTGATTAAAAACAGGAAGATTCAATAAGTTAAATCTTTGTTATTTTATTGTTCTACTACGGTAGCATTGCTTAAAACTGGTGCAAACTGACAACAAGCAACCCAATCTAAGTACTGTCTCTCACTTCACATTTTAATTTCAATCTCTCTGCTCCAGTCAGTATTTACCACATCACACCTGGCCTCCTAAAGTGGCTTCCTGATATCTGTTCCTCACATCTCTCCCCATTCTAATCCAAACTACAAGCTGCTATGAAATGGAAAATATCAACTTCTTCAAGCTATTTTCAGTGGCCCTCTCACTGTCCACCTATCAAAGTACAAAATAATTCCTTAGCCTATGGACATTTTAAGTGCATAACACATTAATAAATAGATGTAAAATCAAGATCCCTAACCATAGACATACACTACCATTTAGTTATTTTTTAAAAATCATATCTTCATGACTGTTTATTACATGTCCCACCGCCCCGATTCTGAACTTTCCCCCACATACCACAAGTTTCTTACCATCACCTTGCTGCTGACTTTTATTAACAGATGGGCTTGACTTCTACCTTACTGGGAAGATAGAGGCCATGCCAGAAACACTCCTTTGCCCTGATTATTACTTTAAATTTTTTTTTAAACTTTCATTTATCTTCTGGTACTTTTCTCTAATGCCAAAATGTCCTTTCTTATTTTAATACCAACCCATTTACTTGTGTTTATGATTGTGTTTCTTTTGTCTATAATCTTCCCCTATCTACTACCCTTCATTAGGAAATTTATACTAAGACCTTCTCTGTAGGGCTCTAGCCTAACAACTCTCTCCCTTTAAATCCTATTTTGGGGCCTATCAGTTTTTCTGTTGATTTTTTTCCCTAAAAGTCAAATTTGGAGGGAGAAAAAATTGAAGGCAATTTTGTCCTTCACATTAATGCATAAACCCAGTTTTAAAAATCATGGTCATTACTGTGGGCTATGCTTTAAAATTTTATGTGTATTTGTGTTTATACTCACCTCGCACCCCCATTCCCACTTCAGGTAAGGATAAAAGGAACAGGGTTATTTATTTTCCATTGAAGAGAGAATATGTATGCCTCTTGGATATAAGGGTTTCTAAAACTTTTTATTGTGAAATAATTAGAGACTCATGGAAAGTTACTAAAACAAAAAAGTACAGAAATGTCTGGTGTACCTTTCATCCCACTTCCTCCAATGGTAATTCCCAAGCAAGAAACTGACAGTGGTACAATCTACAGACTTTATTCAGAAGTCTTCGGTTTGTATATACACTCATGTACATGGATGGGCATGTATGGTTCTTAGCAATTTTATCATATGTTTAGATTCATATAACCATTACCAATATGGTATTTTAAAATATTCCCTTTGATGCAAATTGATAATGTGCTTTAAAAATCAAAGATAAGCATATTTTTTGGTCTCATAAAATAGAACTTGGATATATTATACAACATACAGAAAATGACAAGTATAATGAATGCAAAGCAGAATTGTATTTTGTTTTAAAACTAAAATAGGAAATACACTGAAGTGAAAACTTCAAATTTTTAAGTTGTATCCTTGAAGCAAGTTTACCAACCAAAAAACAACACATTTGGACCATATTACCCAAATAGACTTACCTTCGCTAACGTACTCAGTATTATTTCTTAGATTCTATTAAAGATTAGTATAAGAAACAATCACACAGAGGACATTCGGGCAACTTTTGTAGAACCACTATTGATGATGCTGTCTATAACACCAGTCAAAATCCTCTACATGTTTTAACCAGGTATGTGCACAGAACCATCTAGAATCTAACGCTATACTGATGACTTCCTTCTATCATTTGTCTCAACAGTGTTTTTGACTGAATAACTGGTATAATATTTCTTTTTAGCATAAAATAAAAATTACAAAGCATTATCAAGTTTTTTTTTTCACCTTGGCTGCCAAGAAGCTCCAGTTAAATCAGTTTTTATATGTAGTTATTATATTATCCCTGATTCCTGCTATACTGTGTTTCCCCGAAAATAAGACCTACCCATAAAATAAGCCCTAGCAGGATTTTTAAGCATTTGCGCAATAGGAACCCTACCCCAAAAATAAGACCTGGTGATGGGCGTGGCTACGCAGTATATCTGCACAACCCATGCATTTCATCGTGGAGCGGTCAAGAAGATGAGTAGCCCTTCTCATCTGCCCCATGAGAGCTCTATTGCTCAACATGAGAGATTGGGGCCAATGGTTCTAAACGAAACAGAATCCCAAGAAATTCAGGATGAAATTCAGGGTTTGGAGAGTTACGATGATATTCCAGAAGACGACAACTTAACTATATTTGAATAAATGTAGACTGTTGTACCATACTTAAAAAAAATAACACATCCCCTGAAAATAAGTCCTAGGGTGTCTTCTTGAGGAAAAATAAATATAAAACCCTGTCCTATTTTCGGGGAAACATGGTATTTATATTTGCCTCTCTTTACATGATTTCTGGCTTTTATATCTTTTTAAAATTTTCTTTATTTTTCATCTTATTTATTTTTTAGAAACAGGGTCTCATTCTGTTGCCTAGGTGAAGTCTAGTGGTACAATCATCGCTCACTGCAGCCTCAAATTCATTGGCTGAAGTGATCCTTCTGCCTCAGCCTCCCCAAGTAGCTGGGACAACATGCATGTGCCACGATGCCTGGCTAGTTTTTTCTACTTTTTTTTTTTAGAGATGGGTTTTTTTTTTTCTTTCTTTCTTTCTTTCTTTACTTCTATATCTACTGGCAGCAATAGAGATGGAGTCTTGCTATGTTGTCCTGGCTGGTCTCAAACTCCTGGCCTCAAGTAATCCTTCCACTTCCTCCTCCTGAGTCACTGGGATTACAGATGTGAACCACTGTGCCCGGCTATATTTTTGTTGTAAATATCTTGTGTATGTTAATGTATGTATTACATTATATTGCAGTACACTCCTTAGAAATGATGATCATAATATTTGCTTTGCATAACATAACTTGTATTCTATTTAATACTTTTATATATAAGTGTTATTTAATCCACACAAGCCCACTCTACTAATGAAGAAACTAAAATCAGAAAGATTAAATGATAATTTAGTAAATGGCAGAGCCGGATATCACATCCATTTGCAACATCTATCTATTAGGGTCATGTTAAAATTTTATACATTTATATTAATTTTTTAATGAACTATGTTTCTTTTCTAAGCAATGTACCATTTGCTTAATTTCATAACAGCTGCAAATAATATTTTCTTTCTTTTTTTTTTTTTTTTTTT
>VBSM01000142.1:3668987-3701730 GCA_008086735.1 Cheirogaleus medius
TCAAAACCCACATATTTAGTGTGTACTCTGCAATTTTCCTCAACTTGTGTTCCTTTGTACATTTTATTTTCTCCACTATATATAATGATTTTTAATGGCATGAATTTGATTCTAGAGATTATGACAATGTTACAAAACAGCATCTACACCAATCTATACTTAGGACATCTTTACAGTGGATAGTAGTCATGTGATAGTAGTTATCTCTAAAAGTAGCAGTAGCATATTGTTGTTTATCCTTATGTGATGCACTTTGATAAGGTATACCTTCATAAAATACAACAGATTATTTGATAAAAAGTGAAAAATCTTGCTTTTATGCTACTTATTGGCCGATACTTCTATTCTATCCTAGAGCTGAATAAAGAAAAAAATAGGATAAATATATAGATTTGCAAAGCCCTTTAATAACTTAATTAATCAAATAACTTAATATATATCACTGAAATTAAATATTTATTTTAAATGCCAGATATAAACAGTTCCCCATTGAATATAATTGATGCAAGTATACTTTGATTACTTCGGCAATTTCAAAGCATGTCCACATTACATTAATACATACTTATCTCACCAACTTACATTATAAAATATCATATGATTATTGCTAATTACTTTTCAGTATTTTCAGTCAAAGCTAAGATATCTTCATCCTGTATATAAAATAGTGTGGCATAGTAAGAATCACTAATATACAAATGAGTACACGAATATACTTGAGCATCCTTCCTATTGACACTTGAAGTCAATGAAATAAACAATATTTCACTTCATAAAAACTAGTGTTGGCAAGCCTGATTACTACTTCATTTTGAACTTTTATTTACTCACCAGTGAGCAAGAATACAATTTTCTTTTCTACATGTAAGACAGCGTATCATAAGCTTAAGCATGCATATCTTTCCAATAATAGGACTAGTTACATAATAAAAAGCATTAATTTTATTTCTATAAGGAGGCATATTCATTTAATTTTGAAATGTACTCGCTTGACTTATAAATTTTGTATATAAAAAGCTGGAAATACTTAATTTCATGTAATTATTTTCTTCTAACCTCTACTAACATCTTTTAACCAGTGCATCAAATAACATTTCCTGACCTCGAGCAGTAATATCCACAGTGAAAACTCAGTTTCCAATCACCAATTTATCCCTAGGAATTATAAATACAGGATGGAAATTTAACATGAAGATTTTTGAAACTATAAGGCTACTTAAATGTATCACCAATTTAAAATGTGCACAGTTTATGTGATTTGTTATAAACAAATCAACGAAATACCACAAAGATGGCCATATAAGGAGAACACAACTCTCACTTTTTTCATATCGCCTTTGAGAGGGATGTGTGATTAAATAGGCCAAATATATGCATTTCTGAAACATGATACTTCTTTTTAAAAACCACATTCCCTAGCATAGCCCATCACATACACAGCTTTAATGATTTCTTTCCAAATCAAAATACAATTTTTCTCTCCTCTTTGATCTGAAAGATGTCAAACTTCTCATTAAATGAGTCATTTTGGCAATGTCAAAGGGCAGAAGAGTTTTAAAATAATGCTTGTATCAGAAGTCTGTTTGGATACTTTAAAAGAGAAACCCATATATGAAGTGCCTTGGAAGCTCTCTGAAAGAAACAAGACCAGGGCATTTTAAATGAAAAATGTTCCCAGCCAGCGATTCTTTCATCTCTATATGCAAGAGGGAGACTGGGATTCAAAAAGTTCATCAGCAACAAAGCCTTACTCTGTCCCATTTAGCAGTTATGGCAACTTGTTACCTCATGTTAAGATTATATAAGACCGTTTTCTTCCATTAGAAGAGTTCCTAAAATGGGCACTGTCAAGGCTGGTAAAACTGAAATCTGACCTACTTTTCCACCCAAAGATTTCCATGGATTTTATGGTAATTCTTTCTATACTTACAGCTCTCCTCCTTTCAATATAAACTATGTTACCTGAAATATGCTAGCAAGTGCTTTACTTTTTAGGTATCAAAGTAAAAATCTAAAAAACATGTACAAATTTCTCAAATTTATTTCCAATAGTGAATTCCCTATGGTACTTTCTGCATAGATGAGTATTACGATGTATTGTAAGCCTACTATCATCCTGAATAAACTCCTACTAAAAAAAGTATTCATTTGGAGCACATTCATAAAATGTAAGTAAACTGATTAGCCTAACAGGTAAGTTTAATAAAAAACTAACATGCGAAATTTAAAACATACTTTATTTGAAAGAAAAAGATTCTTTGTATTTTCAAGGCCGTCACATGTAGCCTTTCCTATTTCCTTTTTAAAAATGAAGCATTACATTCCTGAGAGTGAAGAAGGTTGATGAATTAATTAAAATAGAAGGCAATAAGACCTTTTTTTAACAAAAAAAAATTTAACTTTTGAGTTCTTTAAAATTTCCAGCTGTTACAAAATAAAACGAGAAATGCATGTCAAGTATCCACAATCAACCACACAGCATCACATTTACAGACTTTTATATCATTATTGTAATTCAAATATAAATACTGTAGTCGTCCTAAAATAATTCTGCAGAAATCACTAAGAAGTTCATAGAATTTAATTTCAAATAAAAGGGTAAGAAAGTATGCAGTCTTATGGAAATTATATGCATAAGACAGCATGGCACAATGAATACATGTTATCACATGATTTACAGTAATAAATAATTTCTTATATTTATTCATTTTTAAGACTGCTAACTTCATTTTCCTTAACTAAGGCTTAAAAGTTTAAAAATATGGCCTGTATTCACTATGCTTAATTATCCATTTATCTATAATTTCAACTGAACAAAATGAGGATAAATTGGTTATATTTATAAATAAAACAAAAAATTAACTTTATAGCTTAAAACATACCCATAGAACTTTATACAGTATATTTATATATCTCAATAAGAGACAAATGGATATAAATAATAATGGACTTCAGTTTCATCAAAATAATAATCTTATTAACTAGACATCTATTACCCTAACTTCAGGGCTTTTTAGAATACACAGGAAATAAAATTACTCTGTGTCCCTAAAAACCAAAGTTAATATGAGACAAAAGATCACTGCATGTATTTCTCCTATTTTGACAATATTAAGTGAAACTCCACAACGAAAGTACTCAAACAGATAATATTTCCTATGTTCAAACAGTGCATAATTCAAGACTAACTAAACTGAACAAGATTTAAAGAATACTTTTGGTAGTCTTAAATTCTAGTAACACAGAAGAAGGATAAGAATAAAAACAATAATAATAATCTCCAAGTACATGCCACCAATCTTTGACTATTATTCTTCAGAAATCTTTTTAATATATATTGCCAAAATTAATCACGTAAAACATACATTAAGTGGTTCATTCTTAAAGGCTGAGATCATAAGCTATGGTGTTTAATCAAAATCCTAAATGTGAAAATGCAAAGTTATAAACACAAAGGACTAGAATTTTATAAATAAAGCATATTAATACCCTAGGATAAAAAGAATTGGAATGAAGGAGCAGATAGGTAAACTTATGGGGGCTGTATTACAGACTGGAAATTGGAAGTGAAAATGCATATTAAGACATCCATGTCCTCAGACATATTATTGCTATATCAATACTTATGGCTATTGTAATACAGTTCAGAAAAAGTACAGAAAGGAGAATAAATGAGGCTAACTTTACCACTTCTGCTATAGACCAGTCATAACCAATAAATCTAGTTTCAATTTTTTTCCTATTTCTTTCTTAAATCATAATTGAATATGTTTATGCCCTTTATATCTGGCTCACATGTATAAAATCACTTTTTGAAGGACTGCCTATTATAAAAGGGCCATGTCTTTTGTGTTTATAACAAAATATAACTCATTTCATTTATAAACTCAATGGAGAAAATAAGCATCAAAATTTAATCTAGTTATATAAAAAAAACCTAAATCCCAAGGAGGCTTAAAGGTAAATGATAAAATATGTGTTTTTGGCTCTGAAAATAGAAATCTAGGGAAAATCAGGATAAGTTAATTAAATTGAATACACTCAATATTTTCCTGTGTTTTGTTTCTATGTAGAAAGGGGAAGTAAAAATTCTAACATTTCTGCAATATATCCCCCTACCCAAGTCGCTGCTTTCTCTTTGCCTAGTAGAGCAGGGTATTAAAGAAGGTGGTAAGAATGACGATGACATAATGACAAATAGGAATGGAGTCAATGCAAAGCAGTGGGCCAATCCAGCTTTTGAGAAAATAGTAGCTTTTATGAATGGTTTTACTCAATTTCAAGTAATTAAAAATGTATTTGGACAGACTTAGAAACTTTAAAAAACTATGTCCATAAGCATTCTCATTCAGATATTAACTTCGATAAAATCTAATTGAAAAGATACATATATATTCTTCCTAAATTTAAAAGCCCCAATTTCTTAGAAATTGATTTACTTTCCTCTGAAAATATCTGTGATAACAGAGGAAAAGAATTCATTTCCTGTAACTTCTAAGTTAAGAATACAATGGCCCAAATTTCCATTGATTCTGCTAAATAAGCAGTGCTAAACCATACCGGCCCATATTAGTGTCTTAGCTTAGAAAAGTCAGTGCTAACACCAAAGTGAAATTGATATGAAAATCGTAATTCTTAAAAATGTGTAAGTGTATTACTGATGCTTTAACACTTACGGCTGTCGTAACATATGTTTCCTAGAGCCCTGCCCGTTTGAAGCAGCACTTCTTGGTCTTTGCTATTTAGCAGCTGCACTAGTGGTGAAATCAATCCAGCATCCACACATGGAATTCGCATAAATTCTGGAAATAAGAGACATATTTAATTAAAAATGTAAAGATTCACAATTTACATAAATCACCTCACTTAATAAAATATTTACTTTCTAAATGTTTAAGGTGGCTTAATATTTGAAGAGTACATTTCTGTTCAAAAGTATCTTGTTACAACCCTACTAAATACTTCATGAAATAAGAACACAAAAATGAGTGGGGTCATATTTTTCTTTGTTGATACTCTCTACCATAAACCAAAGGGATTTTTAATTAACTTTCATTACAGCTAATTTATCATTATTTTTTTATAATAAGTGACTATGCTATGGAATCAAGGTGCGATGATGGAAACATTGGCAATGTGTTTTCTATGAGTCTGATAAAGTACTACAGTTACAAACTAAGCTATCAAATTGCCTAATTTTTCACCATATGTTCTCTAAAAAATTCAAAATATATTTTTAAAAAAGGTTTCAGTGAGTCATTAAAAATAACAAGTCCTTTTCAATTGGTAAGACCTGGTGGAGTCCACTCCTTGTCTTCACTCCTATTCTTTAATAAAATCCATTTCATGGCTCACTCATATTTGCTGCTGTACCAATGCATTTACAGGTCTAAAGCACCAATTGTTAAGATTTCTTAAACTTCAAACTTATTTTTTCTTTTCTTTATAGTATACCATTCTCTATTTATTGACTTCCAATGGTACCACCACAGTCATGATTAGAAATAAACTTTTTTTAAAACACTATCTCATGATCGATCACTACAAAATTTAAGGATAATGAAGATAAGTGATTGATGATAAAAGTTCTCCAATAAACAATATTAGAATCATCATTTTGGACATCACCACTTACCATAGGATGTTCTGGTCAATACAGTTTGTCAACAAAGAACTAATTCCTTGACCCATAACCTGTCCCACTAAAAAAATCACTATCTTTTCGCTCTCACTCTTTGAAGGAGGTTTACTCCTTAGAGTTCATTCGCCATGTACCTTCATAAGCAATCCTTCTTCTCTTCCCCTTCCTTTTCAAATTCTTAGAGCACACCATACAAGACTATTGTGTGAGCTGTCACCTCTGAAATGACTTCTTTTTCCCCTAATATAGCTTTAAGTCACAGAGGTATTCCTCTCTGTCTAACTAAAGTATTTCATACCTATCATACCTCTTTCTTGTCACTGTCTTACTGAAAACCCCCTGTAACTTAAACTTCCAAGATTGAGAGTATTTCCTACTTCTAAAACTAATCTTTTAAGTTTATCTTTGATAGTTTTAACTCAGTAGTATGAGGTCTCTTACCACTCATGCTGGAAAAATACATTATGCTACACACATCCATGAATTCAATGACCAGCTATAGGAGATAACACATCAGTCTGCTTGTCTATCTCTTAATGGTTACTTTAGAATCTTTATATGTCATATCTCAAATTAACATACCACCAACTCAAATTAATCAAATTTTTTCCTTTTCACCAATCTATGCCTAGTTTCCAACAAATCATTTCACTGATTGCTAAAATAAGAAATTTAGGAATGGTCTGATTTGCACACTTATTTCATAAAACTTGTATATCTCATTTTGTTTGTTTTGCTGTTGCTATTCTTTGTCATTGGCAACATTAATGAATTACTATTTGTCTTGTTCTAATTATCTATGTGATATCAATCTTTCAAAATTTTGACTCTACAACCAACAGCTTCAGGTATTTTTGAAATGAGGAGGGTAAATAATTATAGAAAAATTATGGAATCAAAAAAACTATTCTGAACTGTTTTACTTAAAAACATATAAAGATAAAACAAAGCTAGTATATTCCTCATCTTTTAATCAACACTGCCAATGTAAAAGCAACATGCCAGTCTCTGGAAAAAGTAAACTCTAAAAATCTTTTGCTTTTCAGCCAACTTACTTTTTCAACTGAGAGTAGCAGCTCTCTTAAGCTAATTTTAAAGACATGAAGTTATCATCCTTTAGATAAATTTATATAAAAAAATCATATCAGGAATTTATCAAGAATGTTTAAAATATTTTATATATATATATTATATTGGAGAGGCTTCAGAATTGCGTTGTTCAAAGGGGTTTCTACCACATACATCCCTAAGCCTGCTACTTGTTCACATCTGGCTAAATTCTGATTCAAGTCCAGTCTATACACAGGCTTGCCAATAACCTAATGGTCTATTTGGAAAGATCTGCTAAACAGCTATGGAGATAAACTTAAGAGAAAAACGTCACTCTGGTATGGTGGCTCACACCTGTAATCTTAGCAGCACTTGGGAGGCTGAGGCAGGAGGATTGCTTGAGGCTTCAAGACCAGCCTGAGAAAGAGCAAGACTCCATCTCTACAAAAACAGAAAAATTAGCTGGGTGTGGTGGTGCGTGCCTGTTGTCCCAGTACTTGGGGGGCTGAGGCAGGAGGATTGCTGGAACCCAGGAGTTTAAAGTTGCAGTGAGCTATGATGGCGCCACCACACTCTAGCTTGGGAGACAGAGCAAGACCTTATTTCAAAAAAAAAAAAAAAAAAGTGAGAATCTCTCTCTTGGCAATTTGAACTCAGAACTAAAAAGTTCTTAGGGTAGGGGGAGTATGGTAAGGAAAAGGATAAAATCAAGCTACATATAAAATGACAGCAAGTAGAAATCAAAGTCAGTGGAAGCCATTAGGCTGTAGAAAGTAGAAATCACTAAGTATTTGTATGTATGTGTGTGTGTGTGTGTGTGTGTGTGTGTATACACAACATAGAATTCATTTTGTTTTTTGCATAATGTTTAGACTTTAATGTAGAAATTCAATACAGAAACTTTAAGGAATAGGCATTGCTCTATCTCCATATGAATAAAAGTTAATAACATAATGTTGATTTCCATCAAAGACTGTTTTTCCTTTAGACTGTAGTAAAATATTCATTAAATGCTTGTTGACTGACTATTTCTATTCCTTTCTAAATCCAGAGTGTTAATTCCTTACTTTTTTACTTTCCCAAACCTACCTGAATTACATATTCATTCAGCAGCATCATAAAGAACAGGCTATGATGAAAACCACAAAATAAAATTATTTTCTTTTTATATACACTGAGATTTATAAAACCTCCCTTTACATATATCTATCAAATATTTAAAAACCAGATACAGGTTGTACCTTCCCCACTTTCACCTACCAGAAGGAGCTAAATACTTTATTAAAGCTCTTAAAGCAAAGTTTATAAGCTAAATAAAAAACACTGAGTACTAGAGTCTGCCTTAATGTTTGTTATACTAAATCATAATATATATTCAGAGTTTGAATTTTCTCTAACAACCTCCCAGTATTACTTCTTAGCTTTTTATATTTTTCTTTTGAAGAACAAGGAAAACTGTGATGCATGAATATAAAAGAATGAGTGAATTTTATACGTGGGTTGTCAAGCTGACATTATTTTTCATTCACACTTTGTATTGCTCTTGTTTTTAAAGATAATACTGATAATCATTTTTACAAAATGACTGAGGTTAAGCTTCTAACACTGAAGTGTCAAGGATATACTTTAATCTACCTTACAACACAGTATATTTTTCTGGAGTGTCAATTTTACTCAATGATTTTTCTAGGACACACACATTTTACACTAAAATAAACATGTACTTGTTATGGAGTAGAGGGCAAATTTAAAATAAATAAATTTGTAAGACAGAACAGGAGATTTCTGTGTCTTTGGTGGTACCCTCCCCAGATCTTCTTGGGTATACACTTTGACTGTTTCGTTGTTAAGAGCATCCAGGCGTAAGTTTTGATAAATACTTTTGCAATCTGATAAAATACAGATAGGAAAAAACCCAGCATATGTTGACCCAAACTACTAATCCTGTACTGTTTTAGACTGAGACTTGGTTCTCAAACTTTATACTCATCCCCTAGAGGACTTGTTAAAACACATGTCTAGGCTCCCTCTGAGTTCCTGATTCAGTAGGTCTAGGTGAGTGGATCCAAGAACAATTGTATCTAAGAAGTTCCCGGGTGCTTCTGTTGCTGGTCCAAGGCAGAGAACTGCTTCAGAGGAATAGATATAAAGTGGCTCAACTTTTACTTGTTTTTACACATTTTCACTTCAGCTACCAGCCCAATCTTTCAGATTATATGCTGCTATCCCTATACTCAGACAACTAGTACACTTTCCACTGCTATCATCATAAAGTCTCACTGAAAATAAGTAAAAAGAGAGGAAACGAAGTAGTGCATAAATTCCACCTATTAACACCAAGTGTGAAGATAGGCAAGATTTCTCATGTATATAAAATAACCCTATCTCATATGGGATTGTTATGAGAATTTGAAATAATGTACACAACACTTGAAACAATGTAGGTACATATTAGTAGCTAGCATTAGGAATTATTATAATAATTATTATTATATTATTATTAGCTACCTTGAGAGTCCAGTTCTGAAAAGCAGGAAATATTCACAGGTATTTCCTATCTTGCTTATTTCTCCTTTGCCTTAAATCAGTTTTAAGTCCATCATATGGAGGATATTTTATTTAAAAGGTCTAAAGATCTTTTACCACAATTTATGGTCATAGCTATCCCTCCCACATTAAACTCACCCATGGAACGTTTTACTAAAACCCTCTCCGTGAATTCTAAACATCAATACAAAGTCAGGTATGTTAATTTTCAGAGAGTCTTTTTTGTATGTTTGGGTTTAATATAAATCTAAGAAGTATATGCTAATACTTCTCCTCCCTGCAAAGCAGGGTAAAGATGAACAAATCAACTTCCAGCCTCATTTTCTCTGGTTCATATAATCTTTTTTCCCCTGTCAAGTTTCTAATAAGAAGAAATACAAGCCCAATTAATATACTGTTATGTCATGTTGCATTTCTAAAGCCATGTATTTGTTTTAAAAAGAACACTGAACAAGATTCTATCTAGTCCACTTTCTTAGCCAGTCATTGAAAAAAGCAATGTGGTGATTAAGCAATAATCATCCAAGTGTATCCCATTTATTTTAACTAGTAGAGGTTAGTAATGTGCCCTTTATCAGCCTCTGATTAAAAGAACAAATGTTAAAAAAAGAATTCTATTATGTTTTTAGAACATAGCTGTCATCTACTAGAGTATTACTAGAAGAAACCCTTAGCAGCAAAGTTGTCATGAAACTGTGACAAAGCATTCTGAGGAATGATGTTAAAAGCATATAGGAATGGCAATCCATTACACAAAAATCTATCATCCAAAATTTCTGAATATATCCTATAATGTGCGACCATTCTTAAGTAAATGGGTTTTAAGACAAAAATTGTGGGATTTCTACTTGATTTCTGGAAATCTATACTGTGAATCCAATGAGGTTAAAAATAAACTATTTGATCTTAAAAACCAAGCTGCTTTGTATCTACTAAGATTCAGATAGGGGTTGATCTAAGGGGGTAACAATGTCTGAAAAGGATCCATTTTCAAACCAGATCTACAAGCAAGAGGTAGCCATTTTTCAGTCAACAATGTAAAAATGGTTTACCAATATAGAACTTAATTGGAACTTAAAAGGCATTTTGAGAACTTCTAAGCAAATGGCAAAGTTTCACAGCAATTTTCTTTTTGGTAACACACTTAAGAACACATTGTTTTATAGGCCAAAAACAACATATACTGACTGGTACTTTACACAGAGCCACCTGCCATGGTGATTATACAAACGAAGCCAGAATTTAATTTCTTTTCTTTAAAGTATAATATATACAACATTGTAAAATAAAAGAACTAAAAATACCAAACTCTGAAAATTGAGGCACGCTAAAGTTATTATAATTAGTATGGCCTTCCTTTATGCTTAAAAAGTCCTTTACGAACTCAGTGTTTTTCTCAATCTGACTGAATTAAAATCATGTGCAAATATTTTGCTATATAATTTCTATAAAGAATCTCTCACTGTATAAACAATGACATGGATTAAGTATTATATAAGCTAAGCTTGTTATCATTTTTCCAGAATATTCTTACATGGCAATTTAATAAATATATGTTTTCATGAAGGTGAGTGTTGAAAACAGAACATATTCCAACTTCACTGCTGAAGGGAACTGCCAATGTCAGGATGATAGGTAAGACTAAAGAAAAGTATATCTGGGTATAACACAAACATAAACATTAAAAAAGGTACACTCTGTGTTCTTAGGTCTTATGAAAAAAAAAAGTATGCTTTCCTGTGACAATGAAGATGAATGACTCAATGGCAAGCTCAAGAATCCTACACCCAAAGTAATAAGTGACAAAGGTGTAGCTGGGACTAGCAGTGCTTTCCCTGATTTTACTCTGAAGGAATGGAATAGCAAATGAGAAATATATATATATATATAACTATAATCATTTAAGACAATTACATTGAAAAAGTAAAAGAAAGAGAAACAGAAATAAAAATGTCTAATCTACAAAATTAAAACATAAATTAATAAAACATACTGACAAGTAAGGTGTAAAACTGAAGATGTTCTCAGCAGAAAAATTCTTGAGGAAAACCTCACCATTTTTGGCTACTTCTGCTATGATGTTAGCTACTTTGGCTGTGCAGGAAGACTGTGGAGTCAACAGGCTTGCAAACAGCTGAAGTATTCCGCTTCCTTGTATTTTTTCACTTGTTTCTGTATCTGAAAGAGAAACGTACAAAGAGCTTCAATGACAATCTTTAACATCGACACTGGCAACTGTATCTACAATAAATTCTTCAAGAATTTTCCTATCTATAATAGAAATTAGTTTCCGTATACATTCAAATGTATGTGTTTATATAAAATTACCTTTGCTCTATAAGTGGCTTTTATCTTGAGCTTTAATCTGCATTGACAATATAATATTTTGTCTATCTACACTCAGATTATAAAAGAATTCTTTCTGAATATATCATTTGCATACCAAACTTACTCTCAATGTTAGTTTCAACCCCATCTATTCAGATTATAAAATGCTTTTTTTCTATATCTTTTTTGAATTCTAAAAGCTATAATGGTTTATTATTTTATATAAACTCAATGGTTCCCTATAATGACAGCAACTTTTAAAAATGGCACTTATATGAGCAAAAAACTCACCTCAAATCATTTTATATGGAATGAATGAGTTATCACTCAGCTATTGCTGACAAGATTATATAGTTCTATACGATGCCTATGTTTTTCATACAACTCATTCAAACCACCATTAATGAAGGGAACTATAAAAACCCATGGTACTGTTAACTCTACTTAGTGATATATTCAAGAGGCCCCTACTTTTTTCTTTTCCTTCTTTGTTAAAATACAAATAAAGAGCCTACAAGACCGAGCTATTTCATGTATCTGTTTTTGAAAGAATGACTTATTGACAAATAAAAATAAAGAAAAGCTCAAGGAAATAAAAATTACTATTTGCAAACAAGGGTAAATAACATGTTTTAATGTAGAGGGTTGTTAGGCTCATTAAAAGGCTCATTAAATTTGTTTCTATACATAGCTCCCCCAAATCCTTTAGATCCTTGGATAGACATACAAATAATAGAGAATCCTAAACATTTTTTAAGTAAATGGCAGTTGATGTGATCAATAAGAAAATCATTTTTTATAGAATAATTTGAGAAAGTACATAGAAAAGTAAATAATGTGTTTCTTTATAGAAAGGCTGATTGCTTTTAACTCAGTGTTTTTCAAACTGTGGGTCCCAGTCCATTAGCGAGCTTTGAAATCTATTTGGTGAATGAAGACCAGCAATTTATCAAAAAGAAAAATAGAATTAACATCACCTACAACAACAACAAAAGAAAACAAAATTGCACATCGTAAAGTGAAATACTGTTTGTGCAATTTTGGTTTGAATTATGCATAAGTAACTGTACATGTATGGGTATTATATATATATGTACGTCAAATGTATTTCTGATCATCAGTTTGTGTAAAAACTTAAAAACCATTCTTCCATGCACCCCCTGACTATCCAGAATTCTGATTTAAAGAACTGTAACATTCCCAGTATTTGCTTTTATTTTGTTTCTTAGACTAAAAAAATAATTTTTAGGGCACCACCTGAAAATGTGACATCTAAGATCCATATTTTAGAGCAAGAAGCCAAAAAAGAAATGAACTCAACTTGTCATGTTAAAATCCGTCCTTTTCTGACCATTGCTACCAGAAGATGTACAACCTTAGAACACTGGGTCACACTGCCCCAGGGGTCTAGCCCCACCATCTGCTGGTGCTGGGATGACAGCAAGAGTCTGGCATAAGGCATGAATCATGATTAGATGTGAAGCTGAGGCATTTGCGTGCGTGGAGGCGAGCAGTTAACTGCAAATCACCCAAGCATGTCTCACTTTATAACTAAAAGAATGGCTTAATATCAGGGCTGAATGTCAGGGGCAAGGGGAAAACAAAACAAAACAATGCAAAGTCTTGTACTCTGATGAGACTTCCCACAGATTACAACCTAATGAACTAGAAGGATAGCAGTACTAAAATAGGAATCAAGAATTTGGAATACTATAGGAATACTATAGGAATAGTATTTTTTATTGATATTATAAAAGAAATAAAAGCAGAAAACATAATCTGGTTTTTCATATAAATCTGATTTACAACTTAGAAAAATCTAACAGGACTTCTATTTACCTGCTAGCATGCAGATTTTTGCATAGGCTTAGAATTTAAGCATCTGGGAATTATCTTTTTACTTTGGCATAAAAACGTAAAGAACAAAATACTGCTTATCGCTAAAACACCGCTATCCAAGAAATAACTACAAAGTTTTAACTTCATTTCCATGTATACTTTCTGCACTGGCATTCTGTTACATCTCAAAATGTATATTAACCTGTGAACTGAGGGTGTTTCCAGATATTTGTGAACACTCTTGAAATGATTTTAAAAGGGCATTAACAAGTAGTCAGAGGTTGATGTTTGCAAGTCCAAATGAATGGCTACTTGTACGGGAAAAAAATGATGCATTGTGATCAGGAGTCCATTAAAAAAAGTAGACTTTTCATCATCTTTAATCAGACTACTATTGATATTTTAACTACATTTCTTTTAAATGTTTGCAGGAATCAATTCAACATCTTTCTCCCCCCTTCACATTTATGTGTGGTCATAAAAATATTTGAGTATGCCTACAAATTATAGGCAGCTGGCAGCCCTTGAACTTTGAAGGACCTATATATGAAGGGCAATTGCTACTTTAAATTAGTATCTGTGGGAACTACTGCAGGAGTCAAATCCATCACAAGAGCCCTTGCAGTCCTGCAAGTCCTCATTCTCTCTCTGAAGCTCTATGTTCATGCTCTGCCTAACCTGATGGCAAGGAGACAGCTTAGTTATGACACTGCCAGCGAAACAAGGAAAAAGAAAACCAGGCAATGAGGCCAGAGAAACTTGAAAGAAGAGTAAATCAAGAAGCCATGCTATGAAGCCACATGGGGAGAAGCTAAAGCACAACTCGCACAACTCCTCAAGGCCAATACGGGGGCAAAAGTTCCCAACAAAGCTGCCAAGTAAATACATTAAAATAACTGGCTTTGCAGTTAAATACCAAGAAGGAATTTTCGGGCATGCTACTACAACAAACTGAATTTATGATATTATGTTAGCATGCAGGCATCACGAGAATAAATTAATGAAAACCATTTGATAACCAATTTATGGTAAATGTCAAGATAGAAAAATAAAATGACTGCTATTACTACCATGTTTCCCTGAAAACAAGACAGGGTCTTATATTTATTTTTCCTCAAGAAGACACCCTAGGGCTTATTTTCAGGGGATGTGTTATTTTCCCCTCAAAGCCTCACTCAGCTTGCAGCACGCACAGGATGGCCCGGACCTGACGGGGGGAGCCGACCCTGTTGGTGGGGCTGCCCGCACCTTTCCGGTCACCTCTGGGATAGTAGCTGTCACGACGGGGCAGATGAGAAAGGCTGCTCGCCTTCTTTACCGATCAGTGACGAAATGCATGGGTTGTGCAGATGCGCTGCGTAGCCACGCCCATCACTAGGTCTTATTTTCGGGTTAGGGCTTATATTGCGCAAATACTTAGAAATCTTGCTAGGGCTTATTTTATGGGTAGGTCTTATTTTCAGGTAAATATGGTATGACTCTATTAGGTTAAAAATGTATTTGGAGTAGACTGATAATACAGCTTTAGAGTAATAAAAACACTTTAAGTTTTACTTAGAGTTATGAGAACAATGAAGAAGTGGTATCTACATATTGTGCATTCTAGGGGTCCTTATGGCACACTGTGAGAAGACAGGTTTTCAGTGAGTACTCAGATGTGAGACTGAATATAAGGACCAGGAATATGATTCAAAGGGCCCTGGGTATCCCAGTCTCTGCGGAACTGTATATTTCTCAAGGGGTAGATTTTTAAAACAAGGTGTAACAAAGAGACCTAGCCCTGTGGCTGGGTGATCTGATTCAAATCCAAGGCCTCATTTACTACCACAGAGACAAATCCCAAATCCTTTCCTTTTATCCACCAGAAAACAAAACATTTGCACTTGGATATATCCTAAATATCTCAAATTTAACATGTGCAAAATCAAATTTACCCTCTTTCTTCTGAATTCATTCTGGTCTCTATCTCAGTAGGAGATTCACTTAAGCCAGAACCTAGAATAATTATAAATTTTTCCCTTTTAGTAAATGGTTTTCTGCCACTCACATTTACTCAGAACATAGGTCTCAGAGATTCTGTTTAGCTATCTTTTGTATCTGTCCTTTCCTTTCTACATTCATATTAAGTTCTCAGTTCTGACCTTTATTAAATGCAACAGCCTCCTCAAGAGTCCCTCTAACTTGAGTTTGCCTCCCCCACCGATCTATCATCTACAATGGTACACCAGAATAAAACTTCTAGAAATGCAAATTTTACATCATTTCCCTAAATCTTTAACAGGTCCTCCATAACTCTTGATTAAACATTCAAGCACATCCATATTTCCCAATCCTATCTCCTGATACTCCTCCATAGACATCCTACACTCTAGCCACGCTAAATTACTTAAAGTAACCCAAATTAATCATCTTATTTCATAACTTTCCTGCATATGATGTTCCCTCTCTAAAATGCCACCCCCCCAAACCCTACCATTTTAGCTAATTCCTACTCAGACTCACACTGTCCTCATTCAAAGGTGCTTGACTAAAAGCTATTCAATCTTTTTAATGATATCTGACTACCATAAAACCTTTATGTCTTAACTTCATATTGAGAGCATTTAAACAAATTTAAAAAGCATTTTCATTAATATTATCTCTTTATTTTTAAGTCACATGAGATAGCCATTATAGGTCGTGCTCATCACATTACAAGGCCATATGATAACATTATATTGGAAAACAAATAAGAAACCAGTGTTCCTAGTTCCTGGTCTAGTGCTCTTCCTGCCACAACTGTCATTTGAAAATACATGTTCACGACTATGCCTTGGCTGGATATGTCAAATTATTATTGTGAAAAATATTCTTATTTAATATCTTTCAAAGGAGTAAAAACTAAGATAAGACAACTAGATAAGAAAGGGATGTATAATATTCTCAGGTGGCTAAACTGAGGCAGTAATTAGATGAGAGAAAGGGAGCTGAGTATACAGAGAGTAAAGCAGGTTTAAAAAAGACTTAAAACACCAAAGACGAATATGCTGAGTATATGTAGGTTAAAGTAAGGGCCAGATAACTAAGAAATTAATGTTTCTAAAAGAAAATCGAAGTATAGGAAGTGGGGGAGGAGGGTGGGAATGAACAAAATGGCAATTCTTTCACTGATGACAACTTTTTCCCCCATAAAGGAAAATGATTAAGGTTCTTAAGCAAACAAAAGGAACATGAGATTCAAGGAAAAAAATGATGTATGCAGTCATGAAAAGAAAGAGAGAAGAACAAAAACTCATTTATACAATGACTCACCCTTAGAAACAGGTCTTGCTAAAAGACTAAGTTGTGAGACTTATTTTATAAAATTACAATAAATGATTTTGATAGTTTTGTACTCATTTTAATTCCAGGGATAATGTAAGCTGTAGGAGTAGGAGAAGTTATACGTTTGGAACTTGTCACTAGAATAAGCAGGGAGATCTGCTAGTTTGTTTCCGTTAAAATTACCACTAAGTAGGTCATAAAGCAGTTGCTAAAAAAAATTAAGAGTTATGTAGTTAAAAAATAAAATGTATTTACTGAAAAAGTAAACACCATGAATAAATGTGCTAATGACTATGAAAAAGGCAGAGCATATAATGAAAATTTTTCACCTAGAAGTCAAATAGTTGAAAATATAGATATTTCCCTATAGGAAATGTGGATTTCCTTACTTCAGGAGAATGAGGACAAGTAAAACAGTGAAGGAACATTTTCAGTAAAAAATTAATCTCCATTCTATTGTAAAATACCTTGTGGTAAACTATAAAATAAACAAAGCTAAAGAGATTCGGCATCTACAAGATTCTTTGAAGTCTTTAATTTGCTAATGTCTACTGTGAACCTATAGGATTATATACTATTTATCAAATAAGTAATTTCTTAATAAGGGCATCTAAGAAACTGAGTGATCCAAGGAATACATTATTTAAGGAAATACTATTTTATATACAAAGTATAGGTCAATGGAATATAAAATTTACTCCACTTTTCTAGGAAAACAAAACAAACAAAAAGGTGCATAAAAGTTAAAGAAAAAAAAAGGTAAACAGAGTCACTTAAAACCAACATTATTGTAACCTTGGCGAAAGGAAAAAGTGTTAAATGGCTCATAATATCATCTTAAATTAAGATGAAACTAAAAAATGTTCAACAATGAGTTAACTACTATAATAGAGACAAAGGTCTAAAAAAGAACAAAATGTTTTATAAGCTGTCTCTTTAAGACCCCTCACTCTTTTTGGGAATTAAAACCTACATCCTTGCCTGAAGCCAGTAATCAGATGGGCAGGGGAGTGTCCTTCGTTAGCTGTCCCACAGGAGAGGGCTCTGGAACCCTACAGTTTTAGGATGCTATAGTGAGTGATAGGACACTATAGTTAAAGGACAATAGCCTGAAGCTAAAACTCCCTTAAAACTCTGAATTTCTGCTTATGGATAGGACAATGGTACTTTAAGTTAAGAGTCTCCCATCCTCCTCATTTGCAGGCAAATTAATAAACTTCTCTTTACTTTTCCTCAAACCACTTTGTCCTTGTTCTTCTGCAGCCTCAGGAAAAAGTATTGAACTTTCAGTAACACAACTACTGTGGTCCTGCCATTTAAAAAGGAATATTATGTAATCATTAAAAACATTTTAAAAGAATATTTAACATCATGAGTAAATGCTCAAAAAAAAAAGTTTTAAAAAAGGAAGCTACAATTATGTGCTATAATTCACATTTTTAAAGTAAAAATTTTGTTTTTCCATATTTTCCAAATTCTATACTATGTGCAAGTTGTCAGAATCAAAATGGAGTCACTTGTATTTAAAACAAACAAACCAAAACTATCACAAAAGACTGCAAAAATCTCAATCTTGCACAAAGGCCATCACAACCTTACATAAAAAATACTTCTGCCCAGCAACTGCCTGTGCAACCTTGTTACTGATTCCTGTAGCCCAGGAGATATAGGATGGCTAACTATAATAAAAACTATGATCTAGAACACCAGTCCAAACTCCTGACAAACTTTTTTTTTTTTTTTTTGGTCTCAGTTCAAGTTTAATAGAAACTACAAAAGATCAATGGGCTGATGCCCTCTACTGATAGATACATCGTACAAATCAGATGGCCTGCCCCACAACACAACTCAGGCCATTCCCACTAAGGCAAGAAAGGCTGGTCTCCCCAGCCCCTGTAGGAAAGGCCTGTCTTGTAACACACCACATCTTGGCTAAATCTAAAGTCTGTGTCTTATGTTTTACGTGTAGGGAAAAAAAGCACAAAAGAGGTTTTGTTCTCACAGCTGCCCACTGCAGCCCAGCACTAAAGTGGCCCAGTGCTCGTTTCTGCTTAGAAAAATAGTCTTTGCTCTTTTGGACATCAGGTTTGATGGTATCACTGCCAGGCTTCCAGCCAGAGGGGCACACTTCCCCATGTCTGTCAGTGAACTGGAAGGCCTGAACTAGTCTGAGCCTCATCCACAGAGCGATCAATGGGGAGGTCATTTACAGTGATCTGCCGAAGGGTACCCTTATCGTCAATAATAAAGAAGCCCCTGAACGAGATGCCTTCATCAGCCTTTAAGACCCCATAATCCTGAGCAATGGTACGCTTGGGGTCTGATACCAAAGAATTAAAATTAAACTAAATTAATTAAAATTTTAATTAATATATATAATTCTATATACAAAGTATACAAAAAGATGTGTTTTTAATGAAAACATTGAAAAGGCATAAAAATGTATTCTCTATTGAGAAAAAAATAATTTTGTATAATTCTGTTCAAAAGTTGTTTCAAAATATGGAGTTAGGATGGAAATAGAAATAAGATAGAAAGGAACAAGTAAGTAGGAGAGAGATGTGAAGAAAGTTATAGGTATGAAGTTGTATTTTTGGTAAGAACAGTATAAAAGAAAAGAGAATAATTTTACATAAGAAAGAATCTTGTGTAGCAAATTTTTGTCCAAAAGCAAAATGGTAAGTTATTTAAGAAAGAATAAGTATAGGACACAGCAGAAAGTCTAAGCATGTAGTCAAAGGTCTGTACAGGTCGTGAAAGGTTCATGAAGGATACATTTACGAAAGAATTTGTGTGTGATTAAGTTGGCTATAATTAGAATGGAATTATTTATAAGTCTTTCAAAGGATTGAGCTTTGCTACTAAAATACACTGACACAAAACTAAAAATTTGGTCCCCTATGTTAGAACAAGGTTCTCTTGAAGTACTGATCTGCAACTGGTAAAACTGCAAGAGGTTTTCATTTTTAATTCTAAAATCTGTTTCTTTGCCAGTCATCTTCTAAACTGAAGCCCTTTCTGTTTTACAGACTCCATTTAATTTCTCTAGTTTTAGGTCAGAAATGCTGTCTTTTTCATTTAGAAAGGTAATTTCATTTCTTCAGGTAGACTTTCCCTCTTGAAGCTTCAGATTCATATCTCAGAAGTCCAGCTTTTGCTGTGTATCGCTGCACAATTTGCAGGTCTTGCATTATTGCCTTTCGCTCTCCTTTCACCCACAGAAAAATCTATCTTTTGGCTTACATAGGATGTTAACTCTTTCTTTAAATCTTTTTATCAGCTCCTTTTTTCTCTAGTTTCTAACTCTGCTGTTATAACTTGAAACTGAAATGTTCTGTCCTGAAGGCCTAGAAAAAGCAATGTTTTCTTCTAGTAAAACTTGACTCTGTACTCTTGGCTTTTCTTGATGTATCAGAAGTGTTCCATGTAACTAGGAGACTTCTCATGCTGTTACCAAGAGCCATGCATTCCCCTGTTCAAGGTTTTAATTGTATTGTTTACATTCCTTTATAATATGGTGTACATTCACAACCTTGGACATACTCTTACTGTGTCTGATTAAATTCAAGTACCTTTTTTATCAGGTTCAACTTCCAGGTTATCTGAGTGGGTTTCCCATAAGGAAAAGCATTAATACTGCAGAAGATTTTTCTTTACCTTTTTTGTTACTGGCCTAAGAAACAACAATTTTCCATTCTATCAAGATTATTTCATGTATTTTAGAATTCTGATTATTTGAGAAAACTGAGCTTTGAAAGGGTTAAGGTTTTTTTGGGTTTTTTTGATTATTACAAAACTTTATTTAACAAAAAGTTTAATATGAAAATGTACATGACCTGATTTTGACATCATAGTAAAACAGGCCCTTTGGGGAGGGGACATGGATTTCTCTGCTCAACAGCCATAATTTATACTCGTTCCAAGGCTTCTAACATGATGATACTATTTCCTCGTATTACCACCATTCAAATATTGTTCTGTTGCCCACTAGTTGCCATCTCTACACATTCATCTATCACAAGATTCATAAAGGGATCAAATCCCCGTAATATTCCTTGGACATGTCTGCCACCATTTAATTTCAATGATAACTTCTTGTCCATAAATTTTTTCAACTCGGGAGGGTGAGCTTTGCTCATGGTATCTACTCCGCGGAATCAGAGACGACTAGAAACGGAATTCGCAGCCTCCTTCACTGAAAGGGTTAAGGTTTTTAAAAGCCATGTAACTTTTTGTATTGTTTTTGAAGTCTTTTTATTACTACTCTGGTTAAAAACAAAACAAACAAACAAAAAAAGCATTATTTCATAGTGACCTGTGATCATGTTTTGTTCAAGTGTTTTCAACCTTTTGACATCTTTGGCAGACTTCCCTAAGATCAAAATTTCAAATTAAGACTTTCTGAATTAACGTTGAGATTTTCCAGTTGGACACCTAGAGAACTGCAAAGAATGTATCTCTTATCTTGTTGAAATATTAAAGGATTAGGCTTATTTGGTAAATTGTATAGAAAACATTGTCAAAAGACAAGTGATGCTAGATCTTTCAATTACATCTATGAGTATGCTATTGATATGAGTGTTCCAAAATTGTACAAAACTCTTAGAAATCTAATATGTCAGTCATAACTCTGCATATTATGTTGTATCCCACAAAATAACTAAATTTCCTTGCCAATTGCTGACTATAATAAACTTCCATCAGATTTTTAACCATGGCTATCCTAAGTCTCTGTCATCCACAGTTATTATTTTGAATTCTTTTCTAAAAGCATTTAACTCAGATTCATGGAAAATACTCTAAAATAAACTCTTAAATACAGGTTTCTAATAACTTTAAGTTATGATAGTACAAAAATGACTATACCAGTCCCAGGTCTTGTAGGCATATATCACATAATCCAGAGCAACACAGAAGTCTTTTCTTTTCCTCATCCTTGGAAAAAAAGGCCAAAATAGCCATGGTTCACATGACTGAACCAATATAGACTAATCATTTTGGCCAAAGAAATGCCATGTCCTGAATGGTTTAGGTTTAAACCAATCTCTATAAAGAGATCCTGTAACCTAGTGGGGGTGGAGGTAAGGATCACCTCACTTAAATACCATAGCTTCCCCAAAAACGGAAGGTTGTGAAACAAAGAAAATGAGGGGAAAAGGAGGTGAGGGGTAAGAGTGTGGAGGGAAAGAATCTTAAGTAGTAATAAAAAAATGAATATAGAAATGCAGAGCATAAAAGAAGCAAATAAATAATTAAAAGCTGTATTGAAAGTGAAAGCTGAAAAGTTTTTAAAGTTTTATCAGAGTAAATCACAATTTCCTTTCAAGTACAATGCTAGAAAGAATAGAAATTCACAGTTATCAAATGAGGTTTAAGAAAAGGGTTGAGAATGGGGAAGCAAAAATGAAGATATCATTGGCCAAGAACAAATTTGATGTTAATTTCCCAAAAGTTAAAAAAAAAAAAACACAAAACTTCAGAACAGATGATCTGATGCTGAAATGACAAAGAATCAATAATTTCAAGTAACTTTTGGTAGAGGTTTTTAATTTATTAGGAAAAATGGCTAAGATACAGGTTGTGACAGTTGTTGACCATAAGGTATTTTGAGAAAATTTAGTATTTAAAAAGTGTATTTGGGGGAGAGAGAAGAATAAGTCCTATTCTGAGAAGTAATGGAAGAATATCAAATCAAAGCACTTTAAGAAAAGTAAGCCATGAATCTGTCAGATGAAACTGATTGTCACTGAGAGACTTTGAGAGAATGTAAATAATTATTTTTCAGACATCAAGAGTATGGCTAAAGAACCAATTGGTAAAATGCTGATAACTTGTGTAAAATATACCTAGAACACCAACTGCAGTGAATCATTCTCAAAAGAGAGGAGAAAATCAAGTAAACATTTTCAAACAGCTCTTCTTTCTATACTTTGGTTACAACAATAGCAGAAACCATCAATACTAAACTAAAAAGAGAAACATACTTCAGGCTACCATAATCTACCAATAAAAAGAAGTATATATGTTGGATTTAATTATTTACTGATAAAGTAGTAACTAAACTAAATATAGTTGAATCTCAAACAATGCAGGGGTTAGGAGCACCAATCCCCCTGGCAGTTGATTTTCAACTCTCCCAAAACTTAACTACTATTAACCTATTGTCAACCAGAAGCCTTGCTAATGACATGAACAGTCAATTAACACATATTTTGCATGTCATATGTATTATAGATTATATTCTTTACATAAAGTAAGCTAGAGAAAAGAAAATGTTATTAAGAAAAAAATATGGAAGAGAAAATATTTTATTATTCATTAAGCAGAATTTGATCATCATAAAGGTCTTCATCCTCACTGTCTTTGCATCGAGTAGGCTGAGGAGGAGGAAGAGGAAGGTTGGTCTTGCTGTTTTAGGGGTGGCAGTGGGGGAAGAGATGGAGGAGGTGGAAGAGGAGGCAGGAGAGGCAGGCACACTCAGTGTAACTTTTTTTCTTTCTTAATATTTTTTGAATTTATTTTTTTAAATTATTTTTTTTCTGTTTCCCCACTTTATATGTATTTTTTATATTTTATTTTCTTTCCTTTTAAAAATATTTTTCAAATTTTTTAATTTTTTAAAAGTATTAATTTTTCTCTATTTTCAGTGTAACTTTTATTGAAAAAAATCCACATATAAGTGGACCCACATAGTTCAAATTCGTGTTGTTCAAGGGTCAATTGTAATGGCTTTTATAATATACATGAGATTGAAAGATAACAGTAAACCAACAGACATTACACCATAAAATAAAAGGCAGAAGGAAACATACCGTATTTCTTAAGAAACTCCATTCCTTTCCTTTAGAAACATATATGCTAATGAGGATATATGGCAGTATCACCATCATGCATACACTTAAATTACAATGTTTACTTTTGAGAGGTTTCTTCACCACTCAAAGGAATGTTACTAGATTTGTGCATTGACTCAGCATTAAATACTTAGTTAAGTACCTACTGTGTGCTAGGCCAGGGGTGGGGAACCTGCGACTTTAAGGCCACATGTGGCTTTCTAGGTCCTTAAGGGTCTTTTGACTGAATCCAAATTTTACAGAATCCTTTTATTTTTATTAATACATTTTTTTAGTCTTTAATATTTTTATTTTATTTTTTAAAATAAAAGTATTTCAAATACCAAAGAAAAAAATAAGTTTCAAGGAAATAATCCTCCCAGATTGACCAGCACAATTATAACATTAGTAAGCCAGAAGGGCTAAATTGACCGCTGCTACAACTCATGATTTAGTTCTAACTTCCCCTGTCTGACTGGTGCCAATACCGCATGAGGCTGGTTGGCAAGAGTTTATGGGGGTCGAGTACGCCAGTCTGTTATCAGTTTTTGACAACGGTGCACTGTATTTCTGTTTGAAGTGGAATTTATGAAGAGTTGCACAGCTCGACAGTATTTTTTAATTCTATCTCCTTAACAGCCCATCAAAAAGCAGAAGAGAGCACTGAAGGAGGAAAACAGATTTTTAAATGAGGATTGGGAATTGCACTATTATCTTGTTTCTGCTAAAGATAAAGATGATTTGCTTGCTCTGTGTTACGGCAGTATTAACATTAAAGAATTCAATGCTCATCAGCATTATAACACCCACAAGGACCACAAATATTTTAAATTAGAGGGAGAGGTGCAAAAGGTTGTACTGCAGAAATTAAAAAATGAAAAGCAAAAGCAAAGATAATTCTTTCAAGCAGAACTAAGACCTGGAAATGATACCACTGAAGCAACTTATAAAGTAGCTTATGTACTCAGGGGGAAAGGGAAGCCATTCAGTGATGTAGAAATTGTGAAAAGAATGCACTGTCAAAGTTGTAGGATGCTTAGACCCCGATAACGTTGCCAAGTACAAACAACTGCCTCTTTCATGAAGAACCATAACTGATCAGCAGCATGAATTAGCCATCAACCTAATAGAACAATTGCATGCAATATTTCAAAGGGAAAATATATATTATTCAAGGCTTGAGATGAATCAACTGATACTACTGACTTAGCACAAGTTTTATACTTCATTTGCGTATAACAGAAGATTTTCTTTGTTATGAAGAGTTACTTGCTTTGGGCACTCTTGCAAACAGAACATGGGGAAGATATCTTCAACAACTTTCAGGACAAATGTGAAGTTGGACTGACTTTGGTAAATTTAGTGAGTGTATGTACAGATGGTGCAAATTCCATGACAGGAAAACATGAAGGGCTTATTGCACAGATTAAAAAAGGTATTAACAGATCCAGATGTTTTCATTTCTTTTCATTGTATCTCCGGTCAGCAAAATCTCTGTGCTAAAGCTACTATTTTAAGTGACACTGCAAAAAGCTAAAAGTATTGTTAACCGTATTAGTGCAAACGCAACATGGCATTCTCAGTTTTGTAACATGCTAAAGTTGAACAATGAAGTATTTAGTGTGGATTTGCTTTCTCATTCTAAAGTGCGTTGGCAATTGCAGGGACAAGTGTTGCCCAAAATTTTATCTCTGCTAGGACAGTTCAATTTTATGAGAACAGAATTGGCAGTGTGAATTATTGAAAGATTTCTATAGGAATGTAGCATTTCTGTGTGATATCATGTCAAATCAAAATTACTTGAATATTTCTTTGCAAGATAAAACTAAGTCTATATATGATATGTGGGGAAAAATCTAAGCATTTCAAAAAAGCTACCTTTTCCCAAAATACTTCCTCAAAAAGAAAATTCAGATGAACATTTTCCCCAGTTAGCAAAGGTCACTGATGACCAGGATGATATAAGTGAATCATCTGAAGACTATGCAGCTGTTATGGAGCTGTTAACTAGAGAATACAATGAAAAGGTTCACTGACTTTAAGAATCATGACATCACACTGAAATTAGCGTTTCAGCCTCACCTAGTTGATATCACCAAGGCACCAAAAGAACTACAGATGGAACTGATTGAGCTCGCAGCAGATGACATTTTAAAGTCATTGTCTGATGCTAAGAAAGATCCTACTGAAATATGGAAAAATTGCAGAATACTCATGCCTTCGGCAACATACCCAAAAAATGCTTTCTTGCTTTTCAACCACTTATTGCTGCAAATCTACATTCTCCTACCTAACCCAAATCAAGATGCACTTAAGGTCACAGATGACTAATACCCATCTAGAGGATCAACTGAAACTGAGGACCTCCATGCTGCAACCAAATATTCAAATGCTTTCCAACAAAAAGCAGACACAACGAACTCATTAAAAGTTTAATTAACTTTACAATTAATAAATAGTTTTCATTTTTTGAAATTATTAAGTACAGAGTATTTAGATTTTTACAAAATAATATACATTTTTAAGTATATCTAATCGAAGTTTCTTGAATGTGGCCTTATTTGATTACAGCTAAATTAATGTGGCCTTCCAACATGAAAAGTTCCCCCCCACCCACCCCGTGGTAGGCAAATGACTAACAAGACATATACCTGTCCTCAAAGAGTTTATAATTTAATAAAGAAAATACAGAAGCAGATTTTTAATATTTTGATAAAAATTCCATAATAGATTTAATATACAGAGGCACCTAAATCCAGTCTAGGCTTCTATCTGCCTAAGCGTATTTGCTGATGATCCATGGTTCCAGAACCTCATTTCCCTGAGAACTAGGGTAGTCCCCCCTAATACCCAGTTTCACTTTCTGTGGTTTCAGTTACCCTCAGTAAACCATGATCCAAAATATTAAGTGGGAAAATTCCAGAAATAAACAATGCATAAGTTTTCAATTGCATGCCGGTCTGAGTAGCAAGATAAAATCTTGTGCTATCCCACTCTGTCCACCCAGGACTTGACTCGCCCCTTTGTCCTGAATATCCATGCTGTATATGCTACTTGCCCATTAGTCAGTGACAGACACTGTCTGCTCCTGACATCCAACCACGGACACTGCCATGGCTCAATGACCTTAGACCACTATAAGCAGATGATCCTCCTCCTGACATGTCATCATCAGGTCAGTAGTAGCCTAATGCTATGTCACAATGCCTACATCATTCACCTCAATTTATCTTATATCATCACAAAAAGAAGAGTGAGTACAATGCCAAGAAATTTTGTGAGAGATGGAGGGAGGAAGGCAGAGAGAGAGAGCATGCACTCACACTTACATAACATTTACTACCATATATTGTTATAAGTGTTCTATTTTATTATTTTTGTTAATCAAATTTTACTGTGCCTAATTTATAAATTAAACTTTATCATAAGTATGTATGTACAGAAACAAACATAGTATACATATGGTTTGGTACTATCCATGGTTTCAGGCACCCACTGGGGATCATGGAGCACCCCTACAGATAGGGGAGACTACTGTATAGATCTGTGTACTCTATTTCTCTGCAGGTCCCTTCCATGCTAAAATGGAAGGTAACAGAGACCAAGGTGGCTAGATTCAGGGTTCAAGACTACAGTCAGATATCAAAACTGAAGTAACAGCACAGAGCATCGGGTCTGTTAACACCACTAGAATGCTTGCCAGCCACTTTCCTCTCTTTACCCCACACTCATACACAACCCTGTTCCCGTGGCCACTTAACGTTCCATGATTGCTTAGAGAATAAACAAACTCGTTTGGCTTGCAGAATCTTGCAGCTATCAAAACTCTTTCCAAGTGCAATATTTCACAAGTATTTTCCAGTTCAGCCCCATCTTCCAAAACCGTCCCTAGCCCCCATTCCCTACCACACTATCAAACCTCCTCCTCCAACCTCATCGCCATAACAACCAATTAGCCTGTGACTGCAGGGGCAAGACTAAGTGACCTTAGCCCCCAGTGTGGAGAAGTTTGTGTTTTAAAAACATACTGTCCTTTGTAGACTATGGGGATATGATAATACATAGCACCCCAACATGAGTACAGAAAGGTTTTCAGATTGATTCTGGATTTACTAGGTATCATGGCACTAGAGTAATTGCTTAGGTCTCCCTAATACCTAAGACAAATATCAAAATTGTAAAAACCCTACAAATTAGCATGGGGAAAGATAAAGATCAAAGCAAAATGTTCTAAAAGAGAAAGGAGGGTATCACAGGGTGGCCTTACTTAAGCAATAAGGGAAAAACGTTATGATGGAGACCTTTTAACAGTATCTAATTCAGGCGAACAAAGAGGGAAATAACATTAGTCAAAGCAGAATTCACTCTCTCAAACAGAGAGGATAAGAAAAGATCATAATGAGAAAATGGATCACACTCTCCCAAGCCATACAGACAGTGCAAAGTAACTGAGAAAAGAATAACTGTGAGACAGTAAAGGACTTTACCATCCCAAAGCACCATCCCTAAGACTGGAATTATCCCTTCAGACGTATTTTCGAATACTTTTTAATTGGCCTTTTGGATTCTTAACAATTATAAGCAAACCCAGACACTCTCAAAACTGTACCTCCTATCTTTCACTTTTAGCTAGAATTCTTCTCTGGAGACTTCCCCTGAAGTGCTCTAAGGCAGAACTCCTCAACTTTCGTTTCTTTGTACAAGACTTAAGGCTTAGAGCTTCCGTTGTATTTTCTTAACTCAAAAATATCTGAGACATTTTGTCTTCAGGCTTCATTCAAAAACAGCTTCTCTCTTTTCAAGCTCTACCAGCTGGTGATTTCATACTTGCCCCATTCTCATCGTTAGTATTCCAATAACCCTCACGTACAATGCAGCCTGCTCTCGGCTTTTTTCTCCCCTCCAACTCCTGCCATCATCCTGATAACTCTCAATCCACATAAAGTGGTTAATAACCTGGCCTCATACTTTAATAAAATTAATTTAATAAATGTCCTAATTTCCACTGCTTTTTAACAATAAACCACAAAATCACACTGGAAATCACTTTCTGATCACAGTCTTATCTTCTACCATGTCTTTTATTTCTTATTAGTAAACATTTTTTAACCTCAATGAAACCTCTATTCTTTCAACTCCTCCTTCTTTACCTATCAGCCCTCTCCATGATTCATATCTTCCCTACCTTCTCTGAATAAAATGACCAATGATTTCAACTCCTCTACTATTACCTCAGTTCCCTAAAACCCTATCTATTTCACCTTGCTGTTCCATCTTGACACGGGATAAAATCGAGCCATATACTTTTCCTGTTCGCTGACTTAAAAATATAAAGTTCTATTATTGAATATGTTAGCTGGTATCACTACAAGTTCATATGTTAGAATCTTCATTGGAATCTCAACATTCTTCAGTAATCCCTTCATCCCTAGTTATTTCCCTTTCACATTTCCTAAGCCAAGAAGTCTAAACACTTACTCCTCTCTATATATGCCCAGTGATATTCTCCATCACTGTCAACAGATAACCTTGCCTGGCAATTCAGAGTGCAAATATTTTGTTCCTTCCCACTCAAACCTACCTATGGTATTAACTGTCCTTAACTCCTATCTCGGAAAAAGGTGGTCTCCTCTTCTTCATAGCTATCCTCCAACTCATCTTTCACACTGTCACCATGATCTTTTATTACTAAAAATACAAATCTGATTTTCACTTGCTCTTCAATGTTATTAGTTTAACATGGCATAAAAGTCCATTTGCAATATGATTTCTTACTCCCTTTCCAGTTTTCATCTCGTGCCCCTTTCCTGGCATGTACCCTTTTTGTTTGCCATATCAAGCTTTTCAGTTTCTTACTGGACTAGGTATTCTTTTCCACCACTGTGATTTTGTTCATGTTGCTTCCTTTGTTTGTGATGTTCTTCTTCTCACAATCATCAAGCTCCCACACTATTTTCAAAATTCAGCATTCTGCGGTCCCACTTACCAAACTTACCCAACTTACCCCTGATTTCACTACTCAAACACAACACTGTAATTGTTTCCGAGTTGTTAGAACATATTTGGTAGTCAAAGATATAGGAGTGAATGAGATCATCCCAGGAAAGTGTATTTTTATTGAGTCCCTACTACACTGGGAATATAAGATAAAGAGGACACAAATCATATCCTCTGAGATCTAACTGTCTAGTAAGAGAAAGAGAGAGATTAATAAATTATCATAATTCAATGTGATTGATACCACCATGAAGGTTATGTACAAAGTATAGTGGGAAACAATCACAGCTATATAAATATCGTGGAAATGTTCCCAAATAAGGTAACATTTGAACTGAAGTTTTAAGGGCAATAATGCATAGTCTAAGCAAAAAAGGAGAAAAATACATTCTACAAGGAAGGAATATGTAAAAGCATTACCAGCTGGGACTACAAACCTTATTGAGTAGTTGTAAAAAGTAGATGGTTGGTATTATCCAAGATTCGAAGAAAAGCCAGGTAAAAAGAAGACAAGAGTATATCTATAAAACTCTCATTCACCCATCAGGACCCAGGTGAAATGTCATTACCTCTGTGACACTTTGAAATACTCAAACTGTGATTTGAATCCAGCTGTTTCTACAACACTTCGTAATTAACTCTATTATATTACATATTAGACTGTATTAAAACTTACTTATTACTTATGTATCTAGACCACTAAGCTCTCCAGGGCAAAGTCACCAGCTAATGCATGGTGGTTCTCAATTAATGCTAGTTGAATAGTATTGCATCCCTGCTCTTATAGAGTCTATAATGGAATAAATGAAAAAGGCATACACAGATAATGAATATACGCTGATATAAGTTCAAATTGAGAGATGTATAAACTGCTATGAGAATACTAAAGAAGAAGCAACTGATTTATATTTATTGATGTTGTAGTAATTATAATTACTTCTAACAGAAGAGAGGAATGAACTTATAAAGAGACTGTTTCATACTTTAAGATTCTCTCATCAAGAATGTTGAAGTCAAGAATAGAAGTTTTTTGGAGAATTACCAATCACTAGCTCACGCAGGGATCAAATTTATCACTTTGCATTAAGCTAATCAGGTCATGAATTACATTTTTTTTCAAAAGCAAGCATACAGAAAAATGTTCTTAAAACCTTCAGAAATCACTGCAGAAAATTACCTTGCCCATATATGGTATTATCTCTCCCACATGCAGATATCAGAAAGAAAAGATGATCAATCCATAACTAAACTATTATGAGCAAAATAAAAACATTCAGTTTGCTCCTTGAGTACAATGAAAAGATACATAACACTCAACTATGAGAAGAGAAAATTATAAAGCATCTAAAATGAACTCACCTCACAGAACACTGTGTGCTAAAACCTAGACTTTGAATCCATGTCTCTTAAAACAGAAATTACTCTACCTTTTGGAGCCTCATTGTGGGGCTTATTTCAATGAATATTAAAAAGCAGGTCATGAAAAACCTCAGTAAAATCAATTACAGATTCTTGTGTGGGTTCTAATGCTAATGGCATTCTTCACTAGCAGTTACCAACACATGATGATTGTGCCACAATCCATTTTGATACTTCAGTGGAAATGAGTATTCTACTTGTGACAGTTAATTTTATGTGTCAGTTTGACTGGGCCATGGTGCCAAGGTACTTGGTCAAACATTACTCTGGACATTTCTGTAAGGGTGTTTATAGAAGAGATTAATATTTACATCCGTGGGTTTTGGGTAAAGATTTGCCCTTCATAATGCGGGTGGGCCTCGTCCAATCAGGTGAAGACCTGAACAGAACAAAAGACAGATCTTGTTGAAGCAATAGAGAATTCTGCTAGCAAACATTCTTCACATTTGAACTGCAACATCAGCTCTTCCCTGGGTCTCCAGCCTGCCAACCCACACTGCAGGTTTGGACTTGCCAGCCCCCATAGTTGCATGAACCAATTCCTTAAAATAAATTTCTCTCCATATACATACATGCACACATCCTACTGGTTCTATTTCTCTAGAGAACCTGACTAATATATAGCACTGCTCCTAAAAATGAGGGTCATCTTAACTCTTCCAACAAACATTTCCAAGTAAGAACACAAACACCACACAAATATTAGGAAAAAATACCATCAACCTTTGCTCTATCATCGTATATCAACCCTCTGCTGTCTCTTTGTCAGCAAAGGTCAACCGAGGAAATAAGGGATATGATAGCTATCTTAAAATATAGGTTTGTTTGGGAGAAAGCATATTGCATGTGTATCTAAGAGCTAGAAATAGGACCAATGAGCAGAAGATTAAGGATAAATATTAAAAAGCGTTTTCTAGTCTTAAGGCTATCAAAAAATGAAATAAATTCCCTCGTAAAGAATGGAACTCTTCATAAAGGCTGAGTAACTATTTGCTAAGGATGAGACAGAAAGGATTATTAGCTGGAGACGAGGTTAATAAAGTGTTTATGAACTGTAAAATTAGAGATACTATGATTAAAATACTTTCACTGGCCCTCAGAATAGTGAGCTAAATAGGCCTATAAGTATCACAGAAGAAACTACAAGTTTTGTTCCCAAACCTTAGTAAAATCATCTATCTTCTCTCTGCTTTCTGCTATTATTTACCATCCCGTCTCCTCTCTCCTCCATCACTCTGACTTCTTGGTGCCTTATCTTATTCCCATTCTAATTTCATCATCTCCTGCTTAACTGTTTTTAAGAATATAGAAATGAGGCGGATTTTGGAAAATGGCGGAGTAGAGGTGAGGTGTCCTCCTGGCTCTCTGCTCCCAGTGCGGAAAGTGAAGAAGGCGGACGACCACACGCGAGCGATCTACACATCCACAGGGCCAGCTTCGCAAGCCTGCAGACATTCACCGGGAAACGGAGGGATAAGACAGTCTACAGCTGAAATCAAAGGTGATTCGGATATTCTTTCCCGCGGAATCGGAAATATACAGCAGGGAGGGAGCGAGACGCGGCCTGAGCCGGGGCCGGCCAGCAGCGGCACCAGCCCTACCTGGCACTGAGAGTCGCCCTCTCCTACCCCGAGCTCCTCACCCACTAGGCCTGGAAGTGCTTGAACTTGATGGGAAGGGGCAGCGCCAGACAAAGCTGTGTGGAGAGGAGACCAGAGCAGGGAACATTTTAAACTCTCCTCAGCGCGCAGCGGAGGCAGTTTCAGGTGGGGGAGGGTCCGACCCA
>VBSM01000142.1:3706191-3738098 GCA_008086735.1 Cheirogaleus medius
GTATACTTATATAATGGGTGTGACACACACCTCAAGGGGGTTGACACACTTGAAGCTTTAGCACAGCGGGGGGGGAGGGTTGGTAGGGGCAATATATGTAATCCTAACAGTATTTGTACCCCCATAATATAATAAAATAATAAAAAAAGAATATAGAAATGAAAACAAAGTATCTAGGAAAAAAGCAAATACTTTAAATGAAAGGTCTCCTTCTGTGGCACACACAATTGGGCCTTCATAGGTATATAAATTTTTCCTATAATTTTCTTCCTCTCCTATCTTTAGATGTGTAAGTAAATTTTGCTCTCTCAGAAATTACAAGCTCTTACTTCCCCATTTGACAGCTGCTTTTATTTTCCTCTTCATTATCTTATTTATAAGAAATAACAATATATATTCATTTAAAAAATAGTTGTGGTCTTTGACTAAATTCCACAATTTTTTCTTCAAAGGCCTAGAAAAATGCTTATGTTTATCTTCATCTAGACAATATGACAGTATCTTATTTATAGATTAGACCAGGTAACAGTTTATGATAGTATTGCCTTTGATTCATTGTATGCAGCATTCTTTTCAACCCACTGAAAGATATTTTCTACATTAAAAACTTGTGACTTAAAGTATGATCCCACAGATTAGCAGCACACTGGCATTCTCTGGAAGCTCTTGAGCCCTACCCTAAAACTACTGCATCAGAATCTCTGGGGACAAGGCCCAGGTATCTGTGTTTTAACAAACTCTCCAAATAATTTTAAGCACCCTAAAATTTGAGAAGCATTTATCTGAGCTATTGCTGTCCAATAGAAATAAAATGTGACCTACATACATAACTTTAAATTTTCTAGAAGCAATATTAAAAAAGGTAAAAAGAAGTAAATGAAATTAAGTTGAACAGACATTTCATTTATATAAATCATTTTAACATTAATGAATATAAAAATTAAATCACTTTACATTCTTTTTTTTAGTATTGAGACTTTGAAATTATAGCCCATCTGAATTTCAACTATCTGCCTTTCAAGTGCTCAATAACCACATGTGACTTAGTGGCTACTGGATAGGATTTCAAAGATCTAGAACCTTGTTATTCGAAGAGGGGTCCAAAACATCAACATGCATATGATCAGAGTAATTCAGAGTATAAGACAGTATAAATTAGATCATTCTGTTTTATATAAAGCAATTACTTCTGGTGTCTTCTAAAACAATTTTTTATAAATTAATTCAGTCAAAAATTGAAGAGTTGAAGCTTTTAATAAATTGAATTAAGTATGGAATCAGACCATTTCCTACTGTCTTTCATTATTTTATGATTATTCCCTTTTGATTTGACACAGCTATTTTTACTTTAAGGTCAGTAAATATATGTACTCCCATTAGACACTGAACATTATCTCATCACTTCTTGGCCTTTTGGCTAAGATCAAGTGTAGACATTGAATATATCTCCATTATACCACTTATTATGATAAATTATAACTTTATATATGTATCAGTTTTCACCACAAAATAATAAGCTTATGTCATTATTGGGAGAAGGCACAAATTTGACACATACTAAATAAATAACCAAATGTTGAATAAATGAATGAATGAGTCCTGAAGTGGGAAGATACGTAGTATAAATCTTCACCTCATCAAAGCATGACATGACTGTACAAAATGTTCCAAATCTAAGTGGACTCCTTTTTACTATAAACATGAAAAATTGATGTGGAAGATCATAACATTTCACACGGTGTTCTCTATTGCTGTTCTAATAGCCCTATATAACTAAAATCAGAAAAAAACCCAGACTTTCACTCTATCCAAATACGTTATCTTTCTTACATCTCAAGGGAATTATATAATACATTGTTTTTTTATGTGGTGGTATAATAGCCCAAACTGCCAAGTGCATGTATCTGACAGACGGCAATGAATATTACAATGTTTTTAAAAAATTAATTCAAATATTGTTTTATATGGCCCATTATATATTACCCTAGAAAATTATACCCGAACTCTGCCTTACTAAAAATATGAAACATTCACATCTTCAATTATTAGTGATTTATGAGAGTAAAATGAACCACAGATAATTAAGAATATGGCATGTAAGACTTTTGACTTTAGCATTTTTCATCAAGATCTTCCTGTGCAGCAAATAAAAAATAATGTAGTATCTTATATTCAGTTAAGATATGTTTTTGACTTAACATACATTCAACTAGAATCACTCTTTCTTTAATGTGCTTCTACAAATTCTTTCTTAATTTAGGATTTTTTCCATTTCTTGGCTATCCTTTCTTTGACTATTTCAAGCAAAGAGCTAATTTTATTACTTTTGATTTTATCTTTAATATTTCCATTATTTTTCCTATTTCAACAATTTTGTAGGTAGTCATTCATACTCACATATATTTATAACAAAAAATGAAAATTATAGTAAATAATGAGTAACAATGAAAAATGAAGTAACTTTGCTTTCATTTATTAATTTAGTATAAAACAAACTCCCATGATGAGATATCTCTTCCAATCTTAACAGAATAATTAAGATAGATAATCTTAACAGATAAACCACAGATATCTGTGAATTAAGATTCATACAAAATTCTGACTGGGTGCAGTGGCTGCCGACCATAATCACAGCACTTGGGAGGCTGAGGCCAGAGAATCACTTGAGGCCAGGAGTTCGAGACCAGCCTGAGCAACATAGTGAGATCTCATTTCTACAAAAAATTGAAAAAATTACCTGGGTGTGGTGGTGCATGCCTATAGTACCAGCTCCTTGGAAGGGGGGCCTGAGGCAGGAGGATCACTTGAGCCCAGGAGTTTGAGGTTGCAGTCAGCTATGATGACGTTGCACCCTCGCTCAGGCAACAGAGTAAGACCCTGTCTCCAGATGGGGTAGGGTGGAGTGGCGTGGAGAAGAACTTACATCAATTACCTATTTTTCTGGCTAGATGTGTTTTGTGTTTCTCTTCCTCTAGGGCCAAATGTTGGTAATTTTTTAAATGCCCTTTAAGGCCAAATATTTAAAAAAATGTTCTAATTTAGAAAAGAATTTCTATTCATATATTATTAAATCTTGAACTAGCAAAATTCCTATGACATTGCAAATAGGTAAAGAATCTATACAAAACTACATTTAAAAACATAAGTAAAATCATAAGCAATCAAGTTCACATTTTGGGGGCTGAGTAATATAAACTAAGAATTAAATGAATAGCTAAATTTATAGCTATAGATATATTTTAAATACTGATGTAATATGACCTTGTAATTGTAATTGTAAACAATTTCCCGGTAGCAAAATCAATGTTTTATTGAATGTAGTTTTGAAAACTTTTGGGCCTATTTATTATTAGATTGATAAATTTCCTGTAATGTTTACCAGGACATTTAATAATAATTTATTCTAATACATATACATTCATATTATCAATTTTAATAATTCTTTATGTACTAATTCTTATTAGATAAATATTTGTCCCTAACTGCACAAAGGAGGATATATATTATACTAACCTCAGTAGTATACTTACTAAATAACCTGATTCAAAGATTACAAAATAATGTACTTTCCCTTAAGAAAAAGTTCCCATATTATTAATGCTCTCAATAAATAATTTTATTATAAATAAGCTTTGTAATAATAAAAAGGGTAGAGAGTCACTATTCTGAATATCAGTTGGTTTAGCCAAGAATTTGTGGCTTAAAATCATTAATTTTTTTTAAAAAATCATTCTTTAATTATTTTCTTAAAATGAAAAAGCACATTTATGTAAAATCAAGAGCTATTATATTTAATTGTGAAACATTAGAAGGGCTAACATTAATATCAGAAACTAAAATATACTAACTGTATCACTGTTTTGCTGGAAGTTAAACCTGACATAGTACGTCAACTTTAATTATAAGGAAAAGACGAAAGAAAAGTATCATTTGGTAGATGTTCTGACTGTAAAACCCAAGAAGACTGACTAAAAATTTAACTAATAACAGAAGGTGGCTGAATACATACAGAAATATAAAAGTCAATATAGCTTTCAAATTGATCTCTAATAATAATCACTTAGACTTTATAATGGGAAAAAATCCATTTGTAACAACAAAATGTAAAATACACAGCAATATTTTTAAAAAGAGATGTATAGAAAGCATATGAACCAAACTACCTAATCTTACTGAGACATAAAAAGACTTCACTAAGAGAAGATATAATCTACGCTCTTAGATTGGCAGACAAAATATTGAGAAGTTTTCAATTCTTCCCAAATTAATTTATGGCTTATTATAATTCCAAGAGAAATTTTTAGGAATGTGACAAAGTATTTCTAAAATTTCTGATATAACAAATCCACAAATAAAATTTTTAAAAAACAGATTTATAACAGGAAACTTCCTCCATAAAGCTACGGTAATTGAAACGCATGGTAACAGGACAATATTAGACAAACAGATTAATGGGACCGAATAAAATCAGACAATGATGCTATTAAACTAAATGGTTTTTACATGATAAAAGGAGAATCATTAACCAATGATAGATTGAGCAACATACAGTGTTAGGAACATTGCCTAGAAAAAATAATAAAATTAGATCCTCACATACATCATATATCAAAGTAAATTTCTGAACATAAAACAAATAGGTTAACTATAATAATAACAAGAATATTTTAGAAAGAAGCTTCCATAAGGAAAAAGTAATGATTCACTAAATTTTATTATTTCACAAAAATGTCTCATTTATAGATTCCTAAGTCTACTTAATGATGAAACGTTAATCTTCTTTGTTTTACAATGCCAAATGGGTACTCAGGAAATTGAAATGTAAGAGGTAAAAAGGAAAGCATTTAGAATATGTAAGAAAGCTTTCTAAAGGAAAAATAACCCACTTGGACTTTCAAGTAGGATATTAAGTAAAAAGTAGCATGATTTTGCTCTTGCCTTCAGCTTCAAAAATCTATAATCACAGCAAAGATACTGAAAGCAGTTTAATTAATCTGCTTACTACCATTGCTTTCTGTTGAGAATATATAATTCTTATTCAGATACTAATATTAATTCATTTCCAATTCGTTATACCAATTAAAAGACCAAGTTATTTGCCTCATATTCTTTGGCACATTCAGGGTGCTGTAGTTTGAATGTTGTAACTTAATCCCAAATAATGACAGTATCAAGAGGCGGGGCCTTCTGGGAAGTAATTGAGTCTTGAGGGCACAGCCTTTTATAATGCATTAATGCCATTATAAAAGAGGCTTCAGAGAGCTGCCTCATTCTCTCTTACTCTCTTTCCCTTCCATCTTCCATCACGTGAGGATGCAGTAACACATTAACAAGTTACCATCAAAGAGGGATGGCACCTCACCAGACTCCAAACCTGTGGGTGCCTTGATCTCGGACTTTCCAGCCTCCAGAACAGTGAGAAAATAATTTCTATTATTTGTAAATTACCCAGCCTGTGGTATTCTATTATAGCAGCACAAATGGAATGACGCATTGGGTTAGTGCTCATACAATTAAAGAAGCCAGTTAACATCAATCAAGTACGTGGCCACAGACTACCTGCAGCTAGCTGTAGATGCAGCTACATGGAATTCTAATGAAAAACAATGTTAGAAAAAAGCAGCAGCACAAACCCATCTCTTCTTCCTCAAGAATAAATTAAAGTGTAGTCCTTAGTGATAGTAAGTCAATACTGGTACTATAAATATTGATGGCAAATCTTCTTCAGTATACATTTGGCATACAGCATCATTTCAAACCCTATTTCTCTCTTACACATTTACTCTTTGTTAGGAACATAAAAAGTTTTTCAAATTTAGCAAACTTAAGAAGCAAAAATGGTAACATTCATTAGCTAATGTTAGCAAACCAAGATCCTCTGCCAAGGCTTCAATCACTAACTACAATTACCAATGGAGGCTTATATCCTTCTGGAGAATGCACATAATGACAGTCTTTTTTGCCTTTTATGAAGTACAGTGATTCAAAGCATATCAGAGGGCAAACAGCACCCAGTATCATACTTATATCTTATTTCTGTCATTAATCATCTCATGGCTTATGAGGAATTTTAAGATAGTCTTTCTCATAATCCAATCAGATTCAAGCCTTCCCATGCTCCCTTTTCTACAAACTCCTGGATATGAATACATTTGGATATACACTATATTCTCCTTTCTGCTTTAGATTAAGCACATAGAACATATCTTGAACCCTATATGCTACCTCTCCTCCTTGGAAACTAAGCCTAGAATAACAATTTTAAGGTTCCTTTAAAAATGCCCCCTTCCTACACTGAATAATCCAACTATATTTATTTATCATTGTTTTGCTTCTAAACTGCATTTTCCACCACATTATACTGGCTGGCCCAACTCTCAAAACCACTTTGATCAGCCATCATCCACAATCTAGCACCCTATAAAGTTTCAATAGAAACAAAGCATTTGTAAATATTTCATAAATTCTAAAAAATGAGATCCAATGTATAATCAATATTTTAAAAATTATTAATTACCTATTTAAGATTCTTTTTTATTCTTTTTAAGTCTTTGAAGTCTGGTAGTATTTTACAGTTACAGCACACCTCAGTTCAGACTAGCCTCATTTCAAATGCACAGTAGCCATGTTGGAGAGTGGCTACTGTACTGGACAACACAAGTTTTAGAAGATTACTTTGGAAGGCTAATGAGTACAGTATTCCCTGGGTTCTTCTATGTTTAACAGTATACAGGTTTGATACTTACTGAGCAGCTTGACTCAATAATCCTCTACTATTAAATTCTATATTACTTTTGAAAAGCCTGGTGCCAATCTGATTTTCTTTCCTTCTTAAATAACTTGGTATTTTTGCATGGAGGCCCTGAAGAGTTATGCCTTTGTATTTATTTTTACTTTAAAGTCTACAAGTTTTAATACACTATGTCTTTTGCTTGACCATTCCAGGTAAATTTTCACAAGCACACGGTGGGCCCTTTCAATATATGGGTTCTGGTCTTCCTTTATTTCTGGTAAGTTTATAGTTTTAAATATTACCTTTGTTTCACTGTTTCGTTTTTCTTCTTGAGGATTACAATTGCATGTATGTTGGATCTTTTTGACTATCTTCTATATCAAACATCTTTTTTCTGATCCTTTATTTTTGTTTTCAACCTTTTCCTCAATGCCCCTTACTGAATTTTCAGTCACCTCCATTCTTCCTTGGGCACCTTGCAATTTAGTCTTAATTTCTAAAATGATTGTTGTTTTCTTCTGGTCAATTCCCATTTCATATCTTCCTGGTGTTTACTTATTTCCATTCTGAGTTTCTAAATTTCTGCCTTTAGAGTTTTCCCTTTTCATATCTACACAAAGGCTTGTTTAAGGATATTTAATACAAGTTGTGGTGTTCTGTTACTCATGATTGCACCTAGATGGTTTACATGAAAAAATTTTAATAGCTAAAATGTTTTGATTCTTATTGTTTGCTTTCTTCCTTGTAGTACATTTGTATGTATCTAATCTGAAATTTCCTATTCAGTATATAACTTTTATTTTCCTTAACTAGTATTAAAAGTTGTATGCAGTAAGGGCAATGATTTGAGATGAATAACTAGGTCTCTTAACTCAAATATTCACTCTTCTGAACTTACACTACAGGGGGTAATGAGCATGTCTTCTGATTTTGTGGGTTCTTTATTTCTACAGAAATAATTTCCCCTGTTGCTTCTTCTTTTCATCACCAAGTATATAAGAGGAAACAACTCCTTCAACCCCCAAAATAATACTTTCCTGACCTGTCACCTGGGGTCCCACACACTTTTAAAGTAGCCAATATGCTAATCTAAGATCAGATTTTAGTATTTTCCCACTAGGGTAGAAAGTTTTCTTTTGAAAGGCAATTTTAATTGTATACTATTCTATCACCCCTGGGCTCCTGGCTCCTCGTTCCCCTCTCCTCTTCTCCATGTACTCTGAACTCTCTCTGCAGTGGTCTCTGAAGCAGAGTAAGCTAGATTTGGATATTTATTTCTCTCCCTAATAGTTCAAAGTCTGTCTCCTAGTTATGCTGAAGGCATAGATTAGGGTTGGTTGGTTTTATCTGATCTTTTTGTTGATCTGTATGGATTCTTACACAGTGTGTGAAAAGACTGAGATTTGGGTGGCTATCACTATTCTACAGCAATTCAGGAGTCTCAACTCTTCAGGAATTGTCAATCTCTTTTTAGTTGACACCCTTAGTTGAGTTGCCTACATTATTCAAGTGCTATCTTTATTTGATAAAAACAGAAAATTTGGTAGTTTATTGATTAGTTTTCATGGACAATGGACACAATAACTAAAAGAGGTATATAATACAAAAAATGTAAAGGAGGTAAAAAAATAATGAATTTCCAGCTTGCAAAGGAAACATCACCTCCATGGTGCATTTGATAACTTGGTGTAAAAAGGTACAATCTATTCTAGAAACTACTATGAAAGAATAAAGTAAAATATTAATTTTTCGTTTCTACTAAAATAGCAGAAATATCCCATATTCAGTGATTGCAGACTTACCATACTTTCAAAAAAACAGGTGATAAGAAGTTTACTTAGGAAGTAACTTTGCAACCTGATGGTAGGTCTGTTTAGAAATATTAAAAGGATTAAGCAGACTAAAAGCGAATGACAACTTACTCTTAGAAAAGATTCTTGGGGTAATATACATTAACAGCTTGTGTACATGAAGGAATACCTCAGAGATATATGGCAGGTTCGGTTCCAGACCACTGCAATAAAGTGAATATCACAATAAAGTGAGTCACACAAATTTTTTGGTTTCCCAGGGCATAGCATATCAAAGTTATGTTTATACTACAGTGTAGTCTATTAAGTGTGAAACAGCATTATGTCTAAAAAAATGTACATACCTTAGAGAATACTTTATTACTAAAAAATGCTAACAATCATCTGAGCCTTTAGCAAGCCTAAGCTTTTTGCTGGTAGGTCTTGCCTCCATGCTGATGGTTGCTGTCTGATCAGGGTGGTGGCTGAAGGCTGGGGTAACTATGGCAAATTCTTAAAATAAGCTAAAAGGAAGTCTGTCACATGGATTGACTCTTCCTTTCTCTGTAGCAGGCAATGCTGTTTGATAGCATTTTACCCACAGTAGAACTTTCTTCAAAATTGGAGTCAATCCTCTCAAACCCTGCTGCGTTTTATCAAATAAGTTCATGTAATATTCTAAATCATTTGTTGTCATTTCAATAATGTTCATAGCATTTTCACCAGGAGTAGATTCCATCTCAAGAAACCACTTTCTTTGCTCATCTATAAGAAGCAACTCCTCATCTGTTCCAGCTCGATCATGAGATTGCAGCAATTCAGTCACATCTTTAGTCTACACTTCCAATTCTAGTTCTCTTACTATTTCCATCACATCTGCAATTACTTCCACCACTGAAGTCTTGAACCTCTGAAAGTCATCCATGAGGGTTGGAATTAACTTCTTTCAAATTCCTGTTTAGGTTGATATTTTGACCTCCTCCCATGAATCACGAATGTTCTTAATGACATCTAGAATGGCGGATCCTTTCCAGAGGGCTTTAAATTTCCTTTGCCCAGATACATCAGAGGAATCACTATCTATGGCAGCTACACCCTTATGAAATGTTATTTCTCAAACAACAAAAACTGAAGGTCAAAATTACTCCTTGATCTATGGGCTGCAAAATGGATGCTGTGTTAGCAGGCATAACATTAATCTCGCAGTACATCTTTATCAGAGCTCTTGTGTGACTAGATGCATTGTCAATGAGCAGTAATATGGTGAAAAGAACCTTTTTTTTCTTAATAGTAGATCTCAACAGTAGGCTGAAAATATTCAGTAAACCATGTTATAAACAGATGTGTTATCATTCAACCTTTGTTCTTCCATTTCTAGAGTACAGGCAGAGTAGACCTAGTATAATTCTTAAAGGTCCTAGGATTTTCAGAATGGTAAATGAGCATTGGCTTCAGCTTAAAATCACCAGTTGCATTAGGTGGTGAAGCTCTGAAGCCAGACACTGACTTCCTTCTAGATATGAAAGTCCTAAATAGCATCACTTACAATATCAGGCTGTTTCATCTACATTGAAATTCTGGTGTTTAGTGCAGCCACCTTCATTAATGACCTTAGCTAGATCTTCTGGATAACTTGCTGCAGCTCCTACATCAGTACTTGCTTCACCTTCTACTTTTATGTTATGGAATTGGCCTCTTTCCTTAAAACCTCATGAATCAACCTCTGCTAGCTTCAAACTTTTCTTCTGCAGGTTCCTCGCCTCTCTAAGCCTCCAGGGAATTGAAGAGAGTTAGGGCCCTGCTCTGGATTAGGCTTTGGCCTATGGGAATGTTGTGGCTGGTTTGATCTTCTATTCAGAGCACAGCAGCTTTCTCCATATCAGCAATAAGAATGTTTTGCTTTCTTATCATTCATGTGTTCACTGGAGTAGCACTTCTTATTTCCTTAAAGAACTTTTCCTTTGCACTCACAACCTGGCTAACTGTTTAGCACAAGAGGCCTAGCTTTTGGCCTATCTCTGTTTTCAATGTGTCTTCTTCACTAAGGTTAATCATTTCTAGCTTCTGATTTACAGTGAGAGAGGTATGACTCTTTCTTTCACTTGAACACTTAAGAGGCCACTGTAGGATTATTGTTGTGTCTCATGAATAGGCAGGCCTGAGGTGAGGAAGCAAGATGCTGGGGGAGGGAGGGAGTCAATGGAGCAGTCAGCACATACACAGTATTTACCAATTAAGTTCACTGTAGTACATGGGCATAGTTCGTGGCACGCCAAATTAACTACAATAGTAACATCGAAGATCACTGATCACCACAGTAGATAAAATATTAATGAAAAAGTTTGAAATATTGCAACAATTACCAAAATGTGACACAGAGACATGAAGTGGGCACAAGCTGTTAGAAAAATGACACCAACAGACTTACTCAATCCAGAGTTTCCAGAAACCTTCAATTTGTAAAGAAAAAAACACACTATCTCTGGAGTGCAATAAAACGACATATGCCTGTAATTAAGTATGTTTAGGATTGTAGCCTATAAGGGAGCCAAAAATCAACACAACAAATAAAGAATATGGGCAAGCAAATAACCTAAGGGCTAGGAAATAAACTAAGAATTCAACATATGAGTATTACGGTATATGGTTAGGAATGAAGAACTAGACGTAACACTTTTTCTTTAAAAACAAGTAAACCTGTGTTGTCTCACAGAGTTGTTGTATAGAAAGTAAAAATTATGTAACTCTCGTATGAAATAGAAGTGCTGACAGGTAAGTAACTAAGTTACGTACAAAGGAAAATGAGACAGTGAGGTAGAGGGAGACAGCTTAATTCTTCAGGAAGAAAGTGTAAAAGCTGTATTGGTGATCATGCTGGCATCATTTTACGGTTACCCCAGCAACAGGAAATGGTCCCCATGTTCTTAGAATAGAATGAATAGAATTTTTATTATAAATAAATAGAATGTTAATTTTTCTTGTCTTTGGGTGTTTAATTTAAATTAGTAGTTTCTCTTGCAAGGTGATTTACATGCCATATTCTCTAAGGACAATTCCTGTCTCAATGTTTAGTGATGAAAACAGGTAGCCTATTGTTTTAAATTTTCAAATAAGATGAAATAATAGAGTAACCATACTACAACACAATAAGAATTTGCTGAGAATCTTCTAACTATAATCTAAATCAAAAGAGACCAGAATAAACAGAGGCTGATTTCTTGGCTGGCAGCCTTCATATATTTACTAAAAACATTTAAAAACTGAGATCTGATGTATTTATATAAGTGAATGAATGCCTCTACATTAATTTAGACCAGAGATTTACACAAAATGCTTGCTTGAACAAAATGTTTTCCATAAAACCTAGTAAGTATTCAAGTCTTCCAACTCTTGCCCCTTAAGATAGATATATATCCTGTATTTAATGTTACAGAAGGAAACACTACTACTGCTAAAGAAAGAAAAGTACTCTAAAGTCATATATCAAAGTAAAAATTTTAATTTCAGAGTACGATCATATGTAATATACAATTCAAATATACTAAATTCACAGTGTAAAAATTAGTTTAGATTTCTATTACACACATTACCATCTTATATTTGAACAGAATGGAGAAATCTTTCTTGCTTGATCAGGTGCAATTCTGATGCAAACAGTGATATTTTTAGTTAAAACACCTGACACTAAGGAAGAATTATGGAACTAGAAGGTCTCTGAATAAAAAAAAAGCAAGTACAAATTCATCCAACTTAAATGCTTTATAATTTTACCTTTAAGAGGACAAAAGTAGCAATGGATCAATCACTTTATTCAGGGAATAATGCAGAAAACAAACATCTTACTCGTCAATTTTTACTTTTTCTTATTTAAAAGCTATATGTTAATTTTCAATACCTATATAATAAATATATCATTGCATAGTACAAAAAAAAAAGGCCTTACCCTCTTTAGCAAAAATTTGGAACTATTTTAAAGAAAAAGCAAAAATTCAAGACGATATTAAAACTAGCTTCTTAGAACAGTTTCACGTTACATAAACTCAGCAAAAAGCTTCATTTTATCAGACTATAATTTTTTATTTTATAAACTAAGAGTTCAAATCCAAACTCTGAATTCTGCAGAGCAAGGCAAATAACCTTACTAAATCTGTTTCCTCATTTGTTAAATGATAACAATACCTACACCTCCTGGGACTACAGGAGAGACTAGATAAATAGAGTCCTCTGCCCTGTGCTACACACAGTAGGTGCTCCAATGACAGAGATAACTCTCAAGTCAAAGACATCTGCTTGAACTCCAATGTCAAATTCTTTTGTGTGAGTAGTCTTAGATATGAGAACATTTATAAATTTTATTTCAGATTGTTAACAAGACATTCCTTTTGTTCCTTTCCTGGGAAGTTAAATTGGGTGAGTTTATTGTTTTTGTTAATACCTTGTGGTTATATGCATCTTGTGATGTATAATTTCAAGACTATTTTCAATAAATAGGTTCAGTTAGTATGCCCACATGGGCCTGAAATTTAATCTAATAATCACGTGCTTCTCAGTACTTCTTGAATCTGTACTTTCAAAAGCTATAAATTTTTGCTTCCTGTTTTCTTCATTTCCCTTCAACTTTATCTCTCTGTCTTCCAGTCCTTCCAGGAGAGAAGTGAGCAACCTTCTACATGTAGCCAGGGACATCACTTTCATGTCCTTCAATTTCTAAAGCAAATGGCCTATTTAGAAAGTTCTACTTTTTTCTAAGAGAGAAAAAATGGGCCATTGAAAACAAAAGAAGGTTATAAAAAAGCTTTTCAAAAAATAAATTTGAGATATTCAATTTACTTAGGCAAATTACATTATTATGTAAAGCTGCCTAAATAGGCACATGTAAAAATTAGGGTATAATGTGGTTCTTTCTAGTTCTAGACCATTGCTATCCAAAAGAACTTTCTGTGATCACAGGAATGTTTTATATCTATAAGCCCCAAGAAGGCAGTTACCTGCCAAATACGGCTACTGAATAGTGGCACTAAGGAACTTAATTTTAAATTTTATTTGATTTTACTAAATTTAAACAGCCACATGTATTATCTTTACTATAATGGACAGCACTGTACTAATCTCCTTTCCTGCCTTTTTTCTTTACATCTGGAGCTTTATCCAGATGTTCTTACTGAACTCCTTGTTTCAAACCCCTTCTCTATTACCTCTAAGATTAAATAGCTTGACAGAGTTGATATCAAAAGAAAAAACTACTGAAAAAGAATTTTAAAAGCTACCTTTAAAATGTGCTTTTTTGATGAAGAGTACAGCAATCAATTTTTTAGACATTCTAATCATAGTTTACTAAAAAATAAAAAATTAAAATTAAAAAAATAACACATACATCTAGTGATTGAAATTGAAACCTTAACAATATATACTTTCCCCTGAACTCTTTGCCAGCTACATGATCAATCCCAGGATTAAACAGTGGCGTAATTAAACACAAGTATAGCACAAACCATAGTACAACCAAGCCGAATTACCATAACAAAAATCATTCTACACCTATCTATTCACAGTGATAACACAGAAATTAGTGAATAGAAATATAAGTCAAATGCAATAATACAGTGTTAATGAAGAATTGTGTGATTTTCATCTCTAGTATTATTTACCACAACACCAAAGATCAAGTCTTAGTTCAATTTCAAGAGATTTTTAGATGACTATTGATGGTTCTTTCCAATTTAACCTATGCATACATATTATTTTAAAGTAAAATTTAAAAATATGACCTTAAGACCTCAGAAAAATATTTTAAGTGTTTTAAACTTCCTCTCCCCATCCCTCCCTCTCTCTCTCTTTCTCTCCCCCCCCTTCCTCACTTTCCCAACATATAAACAGTCTATTCTTAAAGTACAAATGTAGGTGTTAAGAAGAAAAACAACTACAATGCTTGTCTGTTAGGAATGAAAAATGGCCTCTCTCTGGGACTGGTGGTCATTACCACCAACCAATTCTTTCTCTCTTTTGCCTATCAAGTTGGCTTTGAGCCCTTGCGGGGGCAGGTAGGAGGGCAGAACATGTAAAACAACCTCAGTATTCAAAGATAGGATTCAAAAGAATTCAAGTTATGTGAATACAAGTTATGTGCTTAACTACATACCAGTTTCTGAATGACTGCTGATTTAATTTTCTTGTTCGGAATTGAAGTAAACATAATGAAACTTACTATTTTGAGCCAGGGCTTGAAGCAGACAATCCAAGCATCCTTCTAAACTGTCCTCAGTCCTGTCAACAGCAGTTATCTTCAGCTTCTTTAAGGTATCACTGAGATCATCTGCTTAAAGAACAAAAAATCAGAAATCTCAATCTTATGATCATCACATGTCACATGATAAAAGGATAAGCAGTTACCACTAACCTGCAAAAGGTTTTCATTATTGTGAATTAACCTTCACATACATTCCAAAATGGCATGAGACTGCGCTAATACAAAAATTTTAAGTAAAACTTTGTCCATTTAACTCAGGCACAAAATATTCACTCTGTATGTGTAAGATACCAGGAATATTCCACAGATTATCAGAGAATATCTTTTGTCAATATTTTTATACCTTATTGAGCTTGTTCAGGAAACCAGGTATGGTTAAGAAATGCTAAATGTTTGCAAAAAATTATATGGCTTCACAAATATTTTTTCATTTTTTACTTTCTCTGTTGTATTTTAAAGACAAAAAAATGCAGGTTTAGAAAAGTTTCAAAATAATATGACTTCAAATAAACAAAGTGTGATGACTAAAAAACCTACTTTAACAGTGCCATATGAAAAATATTAATACCTCACATCAAAGTATTGCTTTAAGCCAAAACATGCACATTTTGGAATATAAAGCTAAGCTCTCCTCCTAAATTATATGTGAATTCCTCTAGACTATAAATTCTCAAAACCTCTTTACACTATTAAAAATTATTAAGAATCCCAAAGAGCTTTCATTTACATTATTTCTACAGATATTTAATATATTAAAAAATCAAAACTGAGACTTTATAAAATTTAGTTCATTTAAATGTAATAATTATATGCCTATTACATGCTAACATAATTAGCATTTTAATGAAAAATAAGTATATTTCCAAAACAAAAACAATTAGCAAGAAGAGTGGCATTGTTTTACATTTTTACAAATCTCTGTAACATGTAGCTCAATAGAAGATAACTGGATTTTCATACCTGCTTCTATATTCAGTCTTTTTAATGTGTTTTTACTTGAAAAGATGAAAAAAAATTCAGCCTCACGTATATATGTAGTTGGAAAACAGGAGTATTTGAATAGCCTTTTCAGATAACTGTGGATATTTGCTGACACACTAAAACTTCACAAGTAGGAGTTCTCTAAGGGTTAGTTGCCATGTGAAATCTGAAACAATATCAATGAGCATTTCCATTTTCCAGAAGAGGAATGATTTATCTGATAAATTGAGAAAGAGGAACTGGACATGCCTAGCTCAGCCCCTTTTGGGTTCCTGTTCTTTTGGAAGGGGTAAGAATTTTCTGTTCTCCCATACCTTTAGCTGTCCAGCTGCACCAGTGATGAAATCAGTAAATGATTTTTTTAGTAAATATGCTTAATTTAGCAGTGAAGTATTAGCAATCCCATTGTGACTATACAAAGAGAGTCCTTCATTCTAGACTTTATCAATTTTAAAGTAGATATTTTAAAATCTAGCAGACAACTCATTTGCTCATATCACCAATGTTCTGAACTTGGGTAAGGAACAGAAGATATTATTTTTGGACTCCTTCAAACCATGACAGTAAATCTCAATAGTGAATCTTTACCAGCCAAATTATTTTTTGTGTAAAATACAGGTTTTTGTATTTTGTATTTACTTGTAAGACACTGAAATTGTTCTAATGAAAATGTCTCAGTCTCTGGCTGGTAGTAAGGCAGAGAGTACAGGAAGAAATGGATAATTTCCATGGGAGATTTCAGCAATAAGAAGTATTAATAAACAAAATAAATTTTTTTCTTAAAAGAATAACTTCTTTCCTATACAACAACATATGGTCTAGCTAGTCTTGTGAAAGAAAAACATGACATCTTCAAAGGGTTAAACCAAAGTTGACGTAGGTCATTAAATATGAGTCTCCAACTTCTTAACTGCTTAATCACTCCTAAAGCCACAATCTAACGAAGTCCCCTACAAATTTAACAAAATTAGTCTGGCAAAAGTCTTAAATGACATCTTGACAAAGCCAACGGATTTTTCTCAATCCTCTTATTTGACATCTCTGTACCAACTGTCTTTTTTCCATTTTTGGAACACCTTCTCTTAACTTCAAAATGCCAGTCTCTTAACATTTGTTTTTGGCCTTCTTCCACAGATCGATCTTCGTCTCTGCCCCTTTAACTGTTAGTGTGACCTTGGTTCTGCCCAGAGCCCTTTTCTCTTCCTGATATATACATGTTCTCCAGCGTATTAGGATGGTATGGTGTCTTTCCTTCCTTTATCCAGCTGGATAGATCAATTTCTTTACCTCCCTAGCAATATAAAGAATTGCCACATGTTAGGCCTTGTTACATTTGGATAAAACCTGATTGCAACTTCTGGTTACCCTGACCAGTTAGCTATCATTCCAAGCATTTCCCAAAAGTCCCCGTTAAAAGCATATAAACAGTTATACTTTCCCACTAGAACTTTCAAACAGCCTTGCCAAGCCTTTTCTTTTCTCTTATAGTCCTGTATACCACTAGGCACCAGAGGCTCTTTATGCTACAATCTCTCTCTTCTATAAACTAGACACTCAAATTATTTACTGGTCTGTAAGAACTTACTGCAATGAAGAGTTTTTAAAACACCTAAATTTTTGCAGTTATCAGTTCCCCTCTTTTTAAAATTAGCCTTAAGAAAAACTGATGGGGAAAGTGAGGCTGTTTTTAATATTTAAATAGCTTGGCTGTAAAAGTACTTATCATCACCAGCATTAAAGAATATACTCGACTGTGAGCAAAAGACTGTCCCAAAGGGTCAGTCTCAACATAAGACGGTGTCATGTTAAACTAGTTAAGTCTTGAAATTCTTTGAAATTTCTGGTAGCATTTTTCAGTTTATCTTCCTTATAATATTATCCAGAAATGGCAGCTTTATTTCCAAGGTCATTGAGCCTAAAATACTATATTTGAAAATGTCAATTCCATCACTTTACTACACGCTAATAGGTATACGCATAGAAAGATAGATAAATGTGTTTGTTATCTTTGGACAACTATACCACTATCAATGATAAAACCCATTGGAGACAAGTACATGACAAGAACTGCTAACTGAGCTTTTGAAAGTTCAAGACCTTTTTATCCCCCTTCAAATGTCATTCAATTTTTTTTCTAAATCTGTAATTGTCACAACTATTTAGTAACAAAGCTTTACTAGCATCATTATTCACATCAAATGTAAAATAAAAATTATTTCTGTACTAATGTGGTTTAAGTACCTAGAATGTAGCCAAGGCATGAATGGAAGAATTTCAAATATATCTCAAAATGAATGGCATTAAGTCAATTTGGGGCACCTGGGTTAGGGAGCTAGAAATAATTCTTTCTCCTAAATATTCTGTTTTACTTATCTAAAGGGCTTAGTATCTGACAGAATGAAGCTATTTTTAAAAGCTTGTGTAATGAAGAAGAAATCATTGTTTTTGTTAGCATGTCAAGTGTAAAGTACTGTATTTTAAAAATGTAATATTTTCAGTTTTACAATATTGTGATTCAGTTTTTTATCTTTTGTTGTTGTTGTTTAACATATGTTTACAAAGTTGGTCCTGAGCCAGTCTGAAATCCAAACCTTTTAACAAATTAGTCTACTGTATCTTCCATTAAACTGTACTAGATGTGAGGGGAAAATTTTATTTTGTATTTGTTTTTTCTTTCTTTTAGTGAAATTTCTGCTAGTTGAGGAACTTAAAAACTAACAAAAGATTTAGGTCTCCTCTAGTTATTATCTCCCACCATTTTGGTTTTTTAGAGACAGGGTCTTGCTCTATCACCCAGACTAGAGTGCAGTGGCATGATCACAGCTCCCTGCAACTGCCAACTCCCAGGCTCAAACAATCCCCCTCGTTGAACCTTTGGACTAGAGGCACGTGTCACCACATCTGGCTAATTTTTAAATTTTTTATAGAGGTGGGGTCTTGTTACATTGCCCAGGCTGGTCTCAAACTCCTGGCCTCAAGCAATCCTCCCACCTTGGCCTCCAAAAGTGCTAGGTTTACAGGTATGAGCCACTGTGCACAGCCTCTTTTTAATGCTCGAATGAGTACACAAAGATTGTTTCTGAATTTTATGGAACCCGAGCCTACCTTCCAAGCTTCTTCTACTCATCTAGACTAGAAACCTCAGAAACATGTTCTCCCCAGAGCATATTACTACTCTTACAAAAACCTTCACTGGTTTAATATTGCCTAAAATCCAGAATACTCTGCATGAAAACCGAGAGCCTCAACTAACATTATGTCCTCATTTCCCATTACTTTCTCACACTCATCTTGGGTGTCAGTCCCACTAGATTACTGTGTTCTTCCCAGGCGCACTTCCATTTTTACACTTGTGCGAATTCATTTCTTCCTCTCTAAAATGACTTTCTATGCATTTTCCATGTATAGATTGGCTACTTATGTGGCAAAGTCAACAAATACACCATTTCTTGCGTGAAATCTTCTATTCCTGCAGTCAGATTAACCCTTTCCTTTTTCAGGCTTCCATATTTTATTTATACCTCAATTATGGCACTGATTTCACTATTTTCTATATTACTACTTACATTCAAGTCAGGTTTCACCATAACCAAACAACTCAAAGACAGAGAAGATAGCATATTTTGGAGATTAATAGTACAGTCTCTGGAATCAATCCATATGAGTTTAAATCCTGGCTCTGCCTTTAACCTGTATAATCTTAGGCAAGCTGCTGCTTCTTTTTTTCCCTTGCTTTCTCATACAGATGCAATAATACAGATGCAGATGACAATAATAATGCAGATGACAATAATACCTATCCCATCAGGCTGTGGTCCTAGCTCAGAGTAAGCAATCAACCAGTGTTTATGACTGTTGATATAACAATTATTAACTGTCACTGTTATATTACTATACCCATCATGTTGTCTTGCACACAGTAGGCTAGGCATTCAATAAATGACTGAACTGAATCAAATAAAACTTATGCATTCAGTTGTGACTCATAAACAGGAGAATTGTCTATTTCCAATTTTCTTACTTCAATGTTATTTAATTCCTTTAAACACACACATAAAGTATAATTAAAATGTATAAATATGATAATATCTTTCCCTTTTTCGCTTGGCCTTCTTCCCTTCATCTTCATCAACTCTCCACTCACATGTCAATGAACTAAGATTTTTTTCAAGCTTTCCTGTCTTTTCCCTCACATAATCATGTATAGATATACAGAAAGTTTGGGGAGCTTTGTTAACTAAAATGGGATCTTATACATACTTTTCTGCATCTCGATTTTCTCACTCAACAACTCTTGTAAATTACTCCAAGTCGATCTGTATAGCTCTAACTCATTCTTTTAAATAACTGTGACGTGCTCCATGATACAGATATAGCACAATGAAGTCAGCCATTTCTGTATGCAGAGGTTTCACTTTCTTTTATTGTGTTTCATTTTGGTCACTGGTAACAACAGTGTAATACACACCTTTGTAAGTGCACACAGGCTTTTAGTTTTATGGGATAATAGTCTGAAGGGTTTAGAGTAATAAGTAATTGTTATTTTAATTTTCATTTCTTTAACCATTATCAATGTCAGCATATTTTCATGTTTGTTGGCCACTTGGATTTGCTTTCTTACAGTGTTTAGTCACATCCCTTACCTGGTGTTCAAATAGGTTTATCTGTCTTGTTCTTATTGTATAGTATAGACATTAACCTTTTGTCTATCTCTACATAATCTTTTCCCCTTAAAATCTATCATTAATCTACTGGTTGTGTTACGTATTTCCTCCCTAATCTTCTTTTATAGCATCTGGATTCTCAGCCATGATTAAGTTGAGTCTCTTTGGCTCCCAGAAAATGGCTCAATTGTCTTGTAATATTATGATTCTTTGAGTTTCTATTTGACTACTTCATTCACTGGAATTCAATTTATATATATAGACTAAGATTGGGGTCTACTTTTATTTTCCTGTCAGGAACAGTTTTTAACATTCCGTCTTTTACCCACTGAATTAAACTACCATCTCTATCTCTTATATACAGAAATGTATTTCTGAAATCTCTCTTCTTTCCAATGATCTTTGTCTATTCTCACACTAATACCATATTGATGTAATTACAAAACGTTCTGGTACTTGGTAAGGCTAGTCCTGACACTCTGCTCTTTTTTCAGTTTTGGTCCTCTCTCAGATTTTTTTTCTCGCATAAGACCTTTAAAATCATTTCATCTAATCACTCCAGTGTGAATGACTGAATGAGTAACCGAATAAATGAATGAACAAATGAATAAAAACTCTCCCAGATTTATAATGGCCTACTATATCTAAAATTAAATTTAGCTGTCTAAAATTAAATTTAATATCTAAACCTTCCTTTTGGCTCTTAATACAACTGCAACCCTTCATGAGTCTCCTGAGGCTGGAGGGAGATGCACATATAAACATATACATAATAAATCCAGAAGAAATAGGGACTTATTTCTTAGCAATCTAAAAAAGATAAAGCCTCTCTTAATTGCTACTGCTGCTACAGATGCTTGCTATCAAAATATAAGCTAGAAAAACTAAAACCAAGGGCTTAGAAAAAATATTTAAAATGCAATCATGTATTACTACCTTCATAATTATTACTTGGTCACAGAATTAAAAACTTGAAAATTAAAGAGAATAAGAAGCTAACGTGAATGGGCCATTTTCTTTAAATTAGCTTCCATGGCTAAATTCCACAGAAGTACCATCCAACAGGAATGTACCTAAATGTTAAATGTTTAGTATACATAAACAACTTCCAAAAAGAGATATCTGAGCAAAAACATAACCATTCAGAGTGCATATGTGCAAGCAGTACTTGGAGAATTAGAAACATTTCTAACATTTGAAGAGACAATTAAGACCTAAAAACTGTTCAATTAAATGAGAACTCCAAACTAAATTTTATAACTTTTGCACACCTGAATTCTATCTTAATTCGTTAATATATGACTTTAACATGTAGTCATACTTATTCATACACATGGACTTTGCTCCCAGTATGGTTCTCCAGGTTGCAAAGACATTGTATTAATAATTCTGTGCCCTTTCACTAGTTATCCACATGTCTACCCACTGGATACACCTCTTTCATTCCACAAGTTGATTATAATTAGACATCTCACATCACTTCTCTCCCTCTCTTCAGACAAAAAGAGAAACTTAAGATTCCATAAAATCTAAGGGCTCAGATGAATTTAATCAACCTGTCCTATGTGTCATGCAGTTTGAACACTATGCCAAGTAGTTGAATTCTAAAACTTAACTTCATAAGTTCATAAATCTATGGAACTAAGAAATTATTTTTGCAGAATTTTATACAGTTATAAATTTTCTATATTTTTCATTTTGCTAGTTTTATAGTCCCAGGCACATAAAGCTCTGTTAGTATAGTTCTACTATTAAATGGGAAATTCTTCTAGGATACTCACACTACTACTCACTATAGTGAAAATGTAATAAATCCTGACAACCTACATTACTTTTTCAGTTATTTGCACTTGCATCTTTTACTATGAATTATGGCATAAATAACCATGATTAAGAAACATTTTTAATAAGATGGGCTACACTAAAAATAATGACTTCATTTCACTGTTTTTTTCTCTAATTATTTCATAAATCTGATATAAACTTTTACAGCAGTCATTTTTTATTTATTCTTAAATGGAGTTAAAAGTCTATTTTAGTATGAACTAGAAACACTATAATCTCATCATGTTTGATTAGAGGGTCAAGAATCTGACAGATGATCTTCACAACTGTGATATTAAACCATAATGATTAAGAGCAAGATACAGTTTATAAAATTTTATTTCACACAATGCCAAAAGACCTTTTCATCAAGAGTTCAAGGATTATTTCACTGTTTTATAGCTATCAAATATAGTTTTAGCATATAACATGACACAAATTGCTAAAAAGTTAATACACTGTCCTTTCTAAAAATTACATAGTGATCCACACTGACATCTAGGCTTGATTAATTCTTTGTCTCAGAATTGACCAAGAATAGTATTAGGGTGATTTCTTCTCAACAGTCTCCTAAAACGGAAGATTTAAGATACTCGTATCAAATAGTGGTCAACATCCAGGATGTTATTAATATAAGCCAACTTAGAAAATCAATGTAGATAAATCAACAAAGCTTGATTAAATCTGTCAAACAATTTTAAAGAAACCCAAGAAGTATATTGGAACAATGTTGGTGAAAATATGTAAGCTGTCAATTACAAATAGCTTCTGTGTTAAAGAATTGTTGAAATAATCTCTATACACAAGAGTAGCTCCAGAAGATGCTGGAAAGCGTAAACTATACGTAGTACTTTCAAACTTCACTCCTGTGTAGGTAAGCTAACTGCATTCATAAGAAAGGAGAAACTTTCTAAACACAAAAATAATATAACTACTTGAAACGTATTTGCCTGACTCCAGCTCCTTATGCCTATGGTGTACCTGCAAGTCAACCTACGACCTCACCTTTATCAGTACTGTTACAACCAGGATTCCTCCAGAACAATGAATTAATGGTTTACTCTATTATCCTGTGTTTCCTACTTTCTGAGGCCCCATTTTTTAAAATCTCTTAGCTCACATTCTCTATTTAGCCCCTCAGATTAGTACACTGATCTTGGCTTTACTGTCTTAGTTGTAAACTTCTATTCCTCCAGGATACTACTCAAGTGCCTGCCTACAATGCTTTGGCTCTTGGCACGTAGATTCAAGGGTAAAAGATATCCTGCCTGCAAGTTCTGCCCTAGACTCTAGGATATGCCTGACAGCAGAGGAAGACCAGGCAAGGGACAAATGATATAATTTCAATAAGAGGAAATTTTGCCTGAAAGTGTATGGGAATTTTAACAGGCTATATAAATCGGATAAAGAGAAGTATGTGAGGCTATCTACTTAGATTTCCAGTCTTGAGCAAGATTCTTTACCAGAACATATTCAAAGTTGTAACTAATCAAGTATAATGGTGGGGAAAGAAGTAAAGACCCTGTTCTATAATGATTTGTTGTAAGAGAGCACTAGATTACAGATTGACAAGAACTATATAAATGGGACTTTCTTTAGCTGAAGAAATATACAGAGAAGTATTTCATTAAGATAGGTGCAAAGCAGAGTCTCACTTAGTAACCTAATAACATGGAAGAGACAACATACACTGAAATTTATAAATTTTTAGATAACACCATCTCTCGTGGGTAATGAAATGCCAGCCAGAGAAAAATGATATATGCCCAAGAGGTCATAAATGTGACAGATGAGTTTAACATAGGCATATATTAAACAATACATTAAGAATTTTTAATATCTAATAAAAATAATACTTGGCTGAACTATCATTTTTGAACCCACAAAGGAAATATTGTCCCAGGATACCGCTACAGAAAGCAAAAAGAACTTTTAGGATCAAGATAAAAAACAAGACAATTTAGATAAAAATTAAATAAATAAAATAGAAAGAATGACAATATCCTTAAAGCTATGATGCACAATAAATTTAAAAATAAATAAAACTCAAGCAATAAATCATGTCAGTTGCCAACTTATATGTGTGTGTCCCAGCTCCAAATTCACCTGTATTGCCTGATCGGCAAAAAATGAACCTGGACCCTTTAAATATTTTTTCTTTGCCAGATGTGACTATAAGCTTTGTCTACAGAAGTCAGTGGATAGATAGGAAGGTGCTCTCCTTCCTTCTCAGCCTACATGATTTTCTCCAGTGTCAAATGCCAGTGAGTCATGGTTTTCACCACGTATTTTCTCCCCCTTTCAACTCAGGCAGCAGTGCTGTGTAGGACAGTCCCCAGACAGCTCATGTCTGTACCCCAGCTCAGGTCACCATCTCCTTAGCCCTGGAAGCACACGTGCTGGAGGCCCTGTGGGGCAGGCCACCCAGAGCCACCGTGGCCTAAACGGCACACAGAAGTGTGTGGGATTCCTGCAGAAGGAGGCCTGTATTGGCTGGTTGGTGCCAACTTCCTCTGCGTATCCCACTCTCTCCATGTGCTCACCTGTCAACTTCAGCTTGCTTGTCCTCCAAAGAGTTGTTCCTGCAGGCCAGGCGACTGTGGACCATTAACTCTGGCCTAGCTAACCCAATGAACTTCTATGCCACCCAGAGGGTTGAAACTACATCTTCTAATGAGAATCCACCTTTCCAAGGAAGTTAAGTTTCTCCTTCCTCGGATATACTTCATCAGGCCTAGTCTACCCTTTAGAGTTTGCTGTCCACCTTTTATAGTCATTCTCCTACTACTGCTTAATAATTTTACATTAAACGTCCCCTGTTTAAGTTGCTGTGTTGAAATACAATTCTCCCCATATTTCTTGGCATTCCTGCAAAGGAAATTGATAAGCTATAATAAAGATAATTCTCCCTCCCTGAAGACATTCAAGGATGATTTTTAAAAAAAATTCCCCTCTTCTTTCCAGAGATTTGCTTTTAACTTACTTTTAGGGTAATAAATCTAGAGATGCCTTCCTCCTTTTCAGGAAGGATTTGTTTAATTCCAAAATAAAGATAAGGGGTGTGTATTTCTGGGATGGGCAGATGTGCCAGCAACCCTGTAAGCTTCCAGCATCGTAATTTTAGGGCTCCCTGCCTGTGGTGCAACCCTGCTACATGTGCAGGGTGACATCAAGTTCTCACTGTCAACCTGCTGAGATCTGGGCTTAGGGAACTGACACTAAAATGCTCTGTGAATAATAAACTGTTCCCTGATCAACAGACCTCATGTTTCCTACCAGAATAGATATATTTGCATAAACTTAACATTGTGTGGCGTGTCTTCTGATTGGGCCTAGACTGATACAGATATATGAATAGCCTTCTTAGAAAAATGAGGAGTTACATGAGAAAAGACTACTAGCTCTTTTCAGTGAACAATATCATAATCTATAAGATCATGAATGTTATGTATAAGGTTAAGAAGGTAATCTTAAACTTCTATCCATCCAACAGTATGAATTAAGTGCCTATCAACCACTAAATACTGCACTAGGTGCTAACGAGTATTAATATATAAAGTTGAATACAACACAGCTCTGTCCTCGAGTTTCTCACAGTATGTTGTGATACAAAATATTTTTTCATTTTAATTTTATTTTAGTGGGAAATACTTTTACACATTCCGGTTCACTCCTGGTAGCAATCAACATTAACAGTTTTTTATGTATCCTTCCAGAGGAATTCTCTGTATATATATGCAATTATTTATATTTATACGCACACACTAAAGACCTCAAAGCATAAAAAAATCCCAATGTTACTGCAATACTGACTACCTTTCTCATGACAATGATCTTAATTAAAAACATCCATTATTAGAATTACGGTATTTTACAAAATCATAATTACTACTGTATAACAGAAATCCCTTAGTAATTTTATGATAAAGTTATTATTTTATTCAGTGGTTTATCAATCTAGAAAATCCACACCCACTGTCTTCCAAGAAGTGGTAAGAAAGATATGATTAAAAACAATTCTGCCAAATATACTAAGATGAAGCTATCACTACAAATTAACACTAAAATTAACATCAAGGATAACAACTAAATTTTCAGTTGGACAGATCAGTACAGACACTCCTCTATTCCAATGAAATTCTGTCAGGCTCTTATGTTGGTAAGAACACACAAACTTTAATATTAACTGTCTTAATTAATCTAAGAGTACCAACTGACATTTTTCATTAACCAAACTAATAAAATTTACCATAACACTATAGTGAAAGCAGAAGCACTATTTAAACATACATAATTCTTTCCTGGCTGCTAAGACAGTCAACTAATATTTCTTGAAGGGAATTATTGTCAGAATAAAGAACAAGTAAAAAAAAAAACCCACAGAATACTATTTACTAGGCAAAATTCTCTATTAGGCTATCTTCATTTGAAATGCAAGAAAGACTTAGTAAACGTTTATTCAGCAGGTACTTCCCATTTCTGATGAATTTCAACAGCTCCCTTTCTTACTGAAAAACTGTATCTTTTTAAGTTTTATAACTGTTCCAATTATTGTTGTTATATAACAAACCACCCCAAACTTACCAGCATGAAACAAAAGACATTTTATTATGCTTATAGATTCTGTCAACGAGGAATTCCCAAAGGGCTCACTGAGGATGGCTTGTCTCTACTTCACAAGATTGGGGGGCCTTGATATAGAGTATCAAAGGCTAGAGGTGACTCTGGGAGGGACTCAATGGCTGGGGCTGGTATCACCTGAATCATCCAATGGTTCATTCACTTACATGTCTGCTAACTAGCCTAGAAAGGCCTGAAGACTAGGATTGCTGACCTGATACCTGGGACCTTTCCATGAGGCTTGGCTTCCTAACAACACAACAGCCTCAGTATACTCAGCGTTCTCAGGGCTCCAAGCAGGCCAGTGTTCCAATGAATAAGGTGGAAGGAAGCAGCACTGACTTTTATGACCTAGGCTAGGAAGTCACAGGGCATCAGTTCCAATGCATTCTACTGGTTACAAGTGAGTCATAAGCGTGCTCAGATTCAATAGGAGGAGAATTAGACATCAACTCTCAATGGGCAGTGGCAAGTTCTAGATGAGTATGTAGGGCAGGAAATGTTATTGTGACCACCTTTGAAAAATATAATCTGCTGTAATAACTTAATATTCACAACATGGCGTGGTTAAAATAGTACAATAAATAGCATTATGTTCTTTGGTCTTATCTCTGAATATAAGATAAAGTATCCCAAAAATGATTGTATTTTCAGCTTTGGAAATGAAAATTAAAAATTATATGGATATAACTTTATGTAGTATTTACAAACTAATTTGAGAAATAGGTGCCTTGGGAAATAAGTGCTATTATTATCACTTGTATTTTAATAGATGAGAAAGTTGAATTCAGAAGTTGAATAAGTTGCCCTGAAAAAGTGCCAAGGTTGGAATAAATCCAGACATGCCTGTCTTCCAAGTACAGGCACTTTTCACTGTACAGGTAGTCAGCATTCTGCACAGTTACATGAAACTCACACTGATCTCACGCAGATCAGAACTGTGCAAAGCAAGTACTGTATCTTGCATTATACAGAGGTAAAATCTTCAAGAATGAATTTATAATTCAACCATGTTATCTAGCTGTACTAGGTAACAACTCTCTATGTCTCTGAATACATGACTAAAAATATCACAATGAAATATACTAGCGAGCAGTGCCTGCCACGGTATCTCAAGGGTGGTACAATGCTAGATATATACTCTACCTTTCAGTAAATGTTTAATTGGATAAGTAAATACTATAAAGAAGTTTCAAATCATTATAAAGAGCACTTGCATATGCCAGGGAAGCTGTACTAGGTGCTGAAAAAGTAAATATGATCTGTCCTCTTAAAGTTTAGGGGTCAGTGTTTTATCTTTTGAGAATCAAATTATGGCCTTATCTGTTTCCATTACTCATTTCTTTATCTACTAAAATTCTTCAAAAGCAGAAAATATGACTACTTGAGCTACGTATTTTGTCATTTTTTGTAATACCTAATACGGTAGTCTTATGTTGCTGATTTGACTGATGGTGCTTTGTACAACCTGCAAAAGCCAGAAATGTGACACAAAGGACAGTTATTCTTTCTTGGAGCTTAACACCACACCACCCTTCCCAGAAATGCATTTTTACAACTAAAGAGAAAATACACCAATCAATTCATATAAATTTTTTCCCTGTTCTGATTTTTTATTTTGGGGACTAAATATATCTTATAATTTTAAAGACAAATTAACATTTACATTTCTGTGAAGCATAAATATATAAATGTAAATTTTGATTTCTTATAATGATCAGTTCCATCTTTTGTATTGGAATTACTACAGAAATCCTCAAACAGGAATATTTTTCAGAAGTAAAGAATATGGTTTTTAAAACCTGACAAATTCCAGCTGGGCATGGTGGCTCATGCCTGTAATCCTAGCACTTTGCAAGGCTGAGGCGGAAGGATCATTGAAGCCCAGGAGTTTGAGATCATCCTGGGCAACAGTGAGACCCTGTCTCTACAAAATATAAAAAAAATTAGCCAGGTGTGGCAGCGTGTACCTGTAGTCACAGATGCTCGGGAGGCTGAGGCAGGATGATCATTGGAGGCCAGGAGTTGGAGGCTACAGTGAGCTATGATGATGCCCCTGCACTCTAGCCCAGGAAATAAAGACCCTGTCTCAAAAACAGCAACAAAAACCTGACAAATTTCTTATTAAAAATAATCTTAGTGTGGGTTTCTCACAGTTCTGAAAGCAATTTTTTGTAAAAGTACAATTCCTAGGGTTTTCTTTTTTCTAAGAAAAACAAAACTCTCACCCCCACAAATTAGCAGAATTTACTAGTTATCTGGAATTATTTTACATAATTTTTTATAATTCTTTTATATATTTAAAAATAATTTAAAATTATATATGATTTTATATAATTATTTTGTATATAATTATTTTAAATAATTTTATAAGAATTATTTTATGTTAGAAAATGCTAAGACATAGGAAAATAATATTCCTTGGAAACAGCCTAGCAACACTATTGTACTTTGATGACTTTTTAAAATGCAATGCCATCACTTTCCCTAGAAAATGTATTTAATGAACAAGGGCCAAAAATAATAAGAAGAAAATATAAAACAGATTTTGGTTTGGGTAAGTCCTTGTTAGGTAATTGAGCTTGAAGGTCTCCATATTATAATTTGTATTAGTTCCCTATGAGATGGGCTCCTTCCCTTCCATTTTCATTTGGGATCTTTTCTTTGGTTCTTATTCAGTAATAATGATAGTAACTTAAGGGTATAAATGAAATGGGAATATAAAAAGCTTAGTAAAGGCTAGACACAGTTTACGGAAGAGCAGAGAACCTATCTTCTAACTCTCTGATCTCTTACATCATTCTGATCAACTGCAAATTCAGTTGGAAGAAGCAATGGGGGACATTGAAAGTCAAGGAGCAGGTGACTGGGCGATTCATTCTGCAAGATGGAAAGGATCTGTAGGGAGGCAACCACACATGGGGAAGGTCAAGAGGATGGAGCCCTGGGGTGCCACGCTTACCCCACAGACACTGCGGCCAAGTTGTGAGGAGGCTCCCTCTGCCACCGCAGATCCCTGGACCATTTGGGGAGGAAGCTGCTTAGAGTCTGTGGAGACATATTATACTGGAGAGCAGGTGCAGCAGAGATCTGGTGGCTGCCAATCCTGGGTTTCTGCAGCTGACGCCATCCTGAGCTCTCAGGTGCACAGCATCAGGTCTGTGCAGGACCCAGCTTTGCAGCAGTAGCCTTCACATCATCCCCACCAGGCCAGGGAGGGAGCAGGCAGAGCAGACACTGCCCCATGCCATGCCCTGTAACTGGGAGTCGAGTGACCCTCCCCACTCAGGGTGGGAACTGAGCAGAGGAGGTGCCTCAGGTGGCACAGGCACCAACTGGGAAGTCTTGGGCCAATGCCTCAATAGAACCCAGATGGGAAGAGAACCCTGGCTGTCCAACGGCCCAAACCTGGAACCGAACACTGCCTGTGTGATTTGGCAACTACAGTCCCTAAGCCAGTGGAAGAGCCCCCCCACCAGCACGGCTCTGCTTCTGTGGTCCTCACTTCCGGCTCTGAGGCTCTCACTGTGCCTGGCCTGAAGCCCTGCCCCTGTAGCTCCAGAGTACCCACTGGCCCGCGACATCGCCCCCGAGATTCCAAATTGCGCCTGGACCCGAAGACCCCACCCCTGAATCTCCAACACTGCTTCTGGGCCAGCAGCACCACCCCAAGGTGCAATGCTCTCCGAGACACCCCCAGCCTTGAGCTGCCATGAAACCTGGAGCTGGTTTGAGCAAATGACCACAGCCCGGACACACATGACCACTGCCTTGATAGCCTCACCCAGCTGCCACTGTCACCTCTGCAGGGAGACCCCAGACAGAGCAATCCCCCACGATGCCAGGCTCTGTGGAGAGGGTCTCAACCAGCCCCCAACTCGAACTTCCAACAACAATCTAGGGAACCCACAACCACAAACGAAGATTACCCAGCACTGGTGTGAATAGTAACAATCACAAGGTAATGGGACAAAACAGAACAGGTGCACTACAGGCTCTCAGTGCTCCTTGCTCCTTCCCTGCCAGATCAACATTCCAGAGCAGGATAAAAAGCACCATCTGGGGACCTCCCCTTCTTGTAACTAAGTAAGAGAGTTCCCAGCAAAGGAGAACAGGTGCCCTGCAAACCTATTAGCCCTGATCTGAGAGAAGAGGATTCAGATGAGAAGAAACCAGCAAAAGAATTCTGGCAACATAAAAACAAAACAGTTCCACACCACCAAGGGATCACAATAGAGCTACGGAAGTGGGCTCTAAACAAAAAGAAACTGTCAAAATGACAGAAATGGAATTCAGAATACGGATTTTGGATATTTTCAGATTTTGTAATATATGCATTATACTTACTGGTTCAGTATCCCTAATCTGAAAACCCAAAATCTAAAATGCTGCAATGAGCATTTCCTTTGAGCATCATGTCTGTGCTCAAAAAGTTTCAGATTTTGGAGCATTTCAGACTTGGGATTACAGATGCCCAACCTGTATTTTATTTTATTTTTTTATAGCAAAATAAGAATGTTTTTATTTCTAAAGTAAATATTTTAGTCAAAGTTGCATCAGAAATCAAATATTTGACATTTTCCAAGAGACTTTAGTTATTAACTATAATTATAGCAGTATTATATAGTAACACATTGTTTAAAATATATTATAAACCTTTTCTTTTCCTCTTTAATTTATATGAAATATAAAATTAAGGATTTTATAACACGATTCATATTGGACAACATTTAAAATGATACGAACTACTCTCATACAGAAAAAACCACTGGAATCACACAAAATGTTCTAATGCTTGAAAGTGCCAGGCACAATGCTTGGCATGTATTAGGTACTTCATAAATGTTTGTTCATTCATTCTCTCATTTACTCATGTGCTCATTCAAAGAAATCCAGACTTAAGGAGAAATTGCATTATAACAAGAATGGCAAGCATAATCTTTCTTCAGCAAATGTGGAGGTTTGACAAAGACTTCGGCAATGAAGAGTGGAGAAGATGAGAGGATGATGATCAAAATTTCAAACTGCTTGGTTAAAATCTACCAAGT
>VBSM01000142.1:3738198-3813236 GCA_008086735.1 Cheirogaleus medius
GGAGGAATAATTTAAAAATCTATAACAAAAATAAAATGACACTGGCAAGTCATTCCAACCTGTATTTTAAATTAAATTGTTTTCCTTATTAGTTATCCAAGCATTTGGCTATTTAAAATTACATGGGGTTCCCAGAGGAGTGCATCTTCCTACTCCATTCCTCCTGATGTTCATGACTGGGTATTAAAAATTTAGGTAATTCTGATGGCTCTTGCTGGTGTAACCAATAATTCCAGAATTACCCAATTTCAAACTCAAATGGATCAGGAATCTCTGGAGACAGCAACGATACCTTTCCTCAAAGTGCCCTAAAAATTCCAAGATTCCACAATGAAAGCAAAAACTCTTTGGTTCTCAAAATGAATTAAGGCTGTTATGGCTTTCCAAATGTAGTTAGTACTTGAAACTTCAGAATATGACTCTCACAAGGTAAATTTAACCGTTTTTCCATATAAAAAAAATGGGCATATATAAAACCAAGGTACAATGCCAACATAAGAAAAATTATTGAACTTGTCAATCTATCATCTATGTGCTTTTAAAATTATAAATTTAGTAATTACCAGCCATCAAAAATATTTTATCACCCTACCTTGACTTGCAAAGAGCAAGTAAAAGGAGTATTTTTTATTTATCCATGAAAAACATTCTCTAAGTCTACTTAGAGATACAACAAAAGGAAAGACTATCTATAAATTTGATACATATCTACAGAGAAAAATACAACTCCAGGAATTAAGAGTATAATTAGAAGCATACATATAAACTAGAGAAGTCCTAAATTCACAAAGTCTAAGAGTAAATTTTAAATGATAAAATCATTCATCAGTAAAAAGTATTCTTTATGCAGAATGCTATGCAAAATTATAAAATCATTCTAAACTCACTCTGCATGACAGATACTACAAAAATAAAAATTTTACTATACTAAGTCACAAAGATAAAAAAAAGGAATGTAAAAGAAATGTAAGACACTATGGTGAAATTACACATTATTCTCAGGCAAGAAAACAACATGTGTCATTCCATGTAAAATGCAACATTTAAAACTATTTTTAAAAACTATGCTTTCTTACAGATCTTTAAACAGGGCAAGAAACACAGCATGACTATACCTAGTCAACTGTTTCCACTTACTCATTAGTCACTTAGCTTTTACAGCTGACCTCTAAATATCTCCTATATCTTTTAAAGTTGCATTTTTGGAAAATATACTGGGTAATACCCTAACCAAACCACATCAACTTACAGTGCTACTGTTCTGAAGCAACAGACATCATTAACCATTCACTCATTACTGAAACTAACCATATATCATTTCTAGTCTTTTGCTCCTAGCTACTTCTGTCTCTTTCAGCATCAAATCATGCCACTCCTTCTCCCTAACTATGGGAGCATTCCTCACGATTCTTACCTTGGACAAATTTTCTTTTTCTTTGTTGACTCTCCTCCTCTGATCTAACTTCAAATATCATCTCAAGATATTTGTGGATAACTTCCAGTTAGTTCAAATCCTAACTCTCTTGAGAGTTAAAATAACTGTTTAACTACTTTTTACCTAGTTTCAGTCAGCAAATTTTTATTGTACAGCTGCTATGTGCCAGACACTAGTGTTAGATACATACTCAAATCCTAATATGACAAAGCCCCTATTATCAAGGAGCAGAGACTAAATGACAGACCAAAAAGTCCAATTCAACTGGTCCAAAGATTTCGTATTTGTCTCCTCTTCCAATGGATTGAATATATAGTAACAGATCTACACATTCTCATTATCACCCAGGCTAAAACCTGTGACTCCTTTCTCAGTTCCATATTCAATCAGTTAACAAGTAAATCCTGTTCTTTATTTGCAATATTCTATTCCCATTGCCACAATCTAGTTCAGGCTATTAAATATTTTCACCCAAACTGAAACCACCACCTTCTTAGGTGTTCTCCAGTTTCTCATCTAATCCATCCTGCACTCAAACGACAGATTAATTTTCTATAGATGTGATCCATTGCTTAAATGCATACATTTGTGAATGTGTTATGCCATTCCTATTAAGATTATAAGCAACTGAAACATTAAACATCTTATTCATCTTTGTCCTCCAACAGAACATTGATATTGTTGACATTCAATAAATATTAAATATGTTAAATTTATAATAAAACATATACATAAAATAATAGCTATGGTCCATAGGTTATAAAGAAATTTTACTTTCCTTTCCTTGGAGAAAATCACCGCTGTGAGAATATCTTTTTTAAAAAATCACTTTATTTCTTGAGAAGACAGGTTAAAAAGTGTTTTCCCCCTACAATTAACCAGTATACCATCTACTTTCTTATGTGTATATCAATTATTACAATAATTTCCTTGGCTCAGATATAAAACTGCTTTCCAAGGTTTCAATTTTACATTATTATATGTACCTACTGATCATACATGAAACCACCTTACTATTGAAAAGAGCAGTTTAGACGGAAATGGTTTGCTTCAGGCTGACTGAAAACCCACACTTCTGAGACAACCCAGCTTTTCTAAGAGAGGAGAAGCCATAGTTACTATGGCATCGTACAATTATACTTATTTGTTCCTGTGTATGCCACACCTCCATAATATCTACCAACCCAAATGTTTGTTCAGAGCCCATATTTTCAGGTTCAAGTTGCAAATAATAAATAGGTGGTTTTAAGTTCAATTAATTCACTAAAGATTCAATGAATGCCTACTATGTGAAGGGACATAAAAATTAATAAAACATAATTTTAATCCTCTAGAGCTCATGATTAAATATACAACACACACAAACAACTCCATTATAAGGTAGATTATGTAAGTGCTAAAAAGCTCCTGTCAAGGTACAAACAGTGCTATGAGGAGAGATTAATCTAACCAAAGAGTATCGGAGAAGGTTTCAAAATGAGAGATGAGTTGCCCACCATTTTTTATTATTTATTTAGTTTTTTTATGTTCTTCCCAGTGTAGACCCCCCTTTTTTAATCAAGCGATAGCATGAAGGATTTAAGATTATTTTAAGTAGATAATTTCATTTATTTTATGTATTTTTATTCACTAGTATTTATTCACTAGATTTCTTCCCCGGAAAAAGTACTGATTCAATACGTAAGGTAAAATTTTAGTTAAATGGGTTAAGTGCACCTGAAACGTGGAGGAATGTATTTTCCAGGCCATACTTGTAGCCTATAATTAAGAAAATCTGTGTATGTTCAAAGGAAAGACACGGTATATCTAATAATCTAATATTTATTTAAAATTCTACTTCTAGAGAAAGAGTAGGCACACATAAATGGGCCACCCTATTTTTACAGAAATTCGTTCAGCTTATCAATAGTACTCACATTAAAAGACTGAAACAACTGAAAATAAAACTGCGGACCCTAGATCATTTTTCATGCATATCACCTCCTCCTCTAACACTGGCCTCTTCACAATGTATGGCCAATGGTCTGAATTCGAGCTTGGAGCAAATGAAAAAAATCATTTGCTTTTCCAGGAAGCTTCATCAACACCATTTCTAGATTTAGATACTTCCTTGAAGATTCCGAGGTGCCATGACCTAACTCTAGACGTGTTGATCACTGTATTGACAGATGAAAGGACCACACTCATCTCAAGCTTAAAATAACTTGCACAGAAGAGGTGGGAAAAGTCCAAGCTGACAGATGCCAATGGAGCAAATTTTTAAAAAAGAGGAAATTACGATAGACAGGAGTGGAAGCAAACTGGGGAGCATGTAGAAGCAGTGCATTCCAAGTTGGTACTATTAAAAGAAACTTTCGGCTTTTAATTACATTAACAGCATTCATCTGACGTTTCTGTGATTACCAAATGTAACAGTGAAGCAATATATGATAGAAAAAATTTAGATTAAATTATATACAGTTTTATAAAACATATTGGCTTTTAAATCTCTTATCCAAACCAATCTCCTCAGATTAACTATAAATACAAAGGAACTAAAATCAGATTATGCAGACTGAGGCAGGGGAAGCTGGGAGCGAATAACTAGCATGTAAGTTCGGTAACAACACGTTACAAGGCGCAGTTTCCTGCTACAGCAGACAGAGAAGCAAGCAGGGAAATGGGCTGAGTACAGGAGCATGCACCGAGCTGTCGCCGGCTGCCTCCACAGCGAGCGGCTCTGCCCTGCCTCGCGCTCCTCGTGGCCTCCGACAAGTCATCCTTCAACCTATGGGGCTGTCCGCTGTCCCCGTGGAAAATAATTTCCGTGCAGGTTGTAAATCGCCCTCACAACTACTCGCTCGCACTCGCCCGCCGGGAGCAGCAGTCGCCGGGCGGAGGAAAGGTCGCGCCGACAGGGAAGAAGTTGGACCGAGCGGGCTCTCGCGGGGGAGGCGGCGGCGGCCTCCGGGGCGCCGCGGCCGGAGCGGAGGACGCGAGCCCGCGAGGCGGGCGCGGCGGCGGCGCCGGCCCCGGCAGAGGGATGGAGGAGGGGAGCGGGCGGCGCTCTGGCCCCGCGGCCCGACCCCGCCCGCCCGCCCGCACCTGGCGCGCGTCCGCGGGCGCCGCCTCTCCCCGGAGGAAGAGCCGCCGTCTCCACCGCGGACCGGAGAAACCCGGCAACTTTGCGCGAGAAATGCTTCCCCCGCTGCAGCACGCCGAGAGAGGGGGAAATGTCAGGCGATGACGGGGAGGAAGGATGACTTACCCATGGTCCTCCCAGGGGTGCGGGGCCGGCAGGGCGAGGCGAAGGTCTCCGGCGCGGGCGGCGCGGCTCTGTGTCCTCCCTCTACCTCCGTCTCTCCCGCAGCCAGGGAGGGACCCGCGGGGGGCGGCCGCCGGGGAGGAGCAGCTAGAGCTGCTGCAGGCGGCGCGGCCGCGGCGGGGACGAGCGGCGGCGGCGGGGCGGCGGGGCGGGCGCAGCCTGCGGCGGGCGCGGCTCCGAGCGGGCGGGCGGCGGAGGCGCCGAGCGGGCCTGAGGAGCGCCGGCCCCGACGCGCTGCCCGGAGCGCCCCGCCCACCCCGCCGCGCATGCTCAGCGCGGTTTTGTGCTCGGCGTGTGCGGCTGAGCGTGCGGGTGGGCGTGTGTTTGCGGACGGGCTGCAGCTGCCGCTGAGGAGCTTGATGGCGGCCGTCTGAGGGGTGGCGGGCGGGCCCGGAGAGAGTTAGGGGTGGGGACGCCGAGCTCAACCTGCTACCGTGGGACTGACCCCGGCCTTGTCGTCCCACCCCGTGCCCGCCGACTCACTCCCGGAACGCGGGCCCGCGTTGGTCACAGGACGCCCGGCTGCACGGGCGGGAGTTTGCCGGAGAAGACGCTGGGCCGCCTCAGGGCCGGGAGGGCGCGGGGAACGCAGCGGCCCCCACGCCGACGCAGGGGAGGACGCGCGGGCCGTTAGTCCCGGCCTCAGGGGCTACCGAGGACGCGGGCGGGTGGCGGCCGGGAGGGCGCTCGCAGCGGCACATCGCGGGCGGCCCGGCAGCCGGCTCGAGCGCCCGCCCCGTCACTTCCTCGGGAGGCGTCGTTCTCCCCCTGGAGGAGCGCGGCCCTCCGTTCCCCGGAGGGCGCTAGGAAGGCCCTTTGACGGGGTGCCGTCGGGCTCCACCCTGCTCCCTTCGAGCGCGGAAGCGACGACATTCTCCGGGCTGAAATCAAAACCGCGGCGAGAGCCGGAGCAGGGCGCGCCCTTTCGAGGGCGCCCTCCGGCCGGGCACGCGCGCGAGGCCGGGGCTGGCTCGCTGTCTTCTGCCCTCGGGGAGGAGGCTGGCGGAGACCTTCGATGTCCCCGCACCCTAGTCCTGCCCCGACCCCTCTATGATCGGGGCGAGGAACCTGGTCGCTCTCCCGAGACTGCAGCGACCCAAGTCCTGCAGGGGAGAGGGGCTCGCTCGGTACAACCTGTGGGAGGAAGAAAAGCCGAAATTGAGGTTCCTTTCCCCTTTGGACTTTTTCAGTCCAATGTTGGTTCAGAAAGGGTTTCCTTTCTTTTTTATCCGTGTCCCACTCTCACAGATCAGTTTCTGTTTGTATGGCTAATATTACAAGCACACAAGTTAGAAGGGGCCCTGTAATCTGGCTAAACAGATTTTATGTGATTTTTTATAAAACAAAAATGAAACACAATAATTAAAAAGATAGGTTTGGTAAAACAGGAAAATGCAATTTAACTACAGAAGTCAAAGATATTGGGCTTTTCTGATGCACAAGATAGGCGCCTCTTCCCCAATATGAGGAGGATTTTCCTGTTTGCCTCAAAATAATCTTACGCACTGAATTAGTTTCCTAGGGCTGCTGTAGCCATGTACCACACACTGAGTGGCTCAGAGCAACAGAAATTATTGTCTCACGATTCTAGAGGCCAGAAATCTGAAATTAATTTGTAGGCTGGGCTATGCTCCCTCTAAAGACACTGGGAAAGGATCTCTTCCTTGCTTGTCTACTGGCCCCTGGTAGTTCCTTGGCTGTGACAGGGTAACTCCAATCTTCCCATGGCTGTTCTCCCTGTGTACTTGTGTGTTCAAATTTCCCTTTTTAAAATAAGTACTGGTCATATTGGATTAGGAGCCAACCTTACTCCAGTTATGACTTCATTAACATTAATTATATCTACCATGACCCTATTTCCAAGTAAAGTCACATTCTGAAGTCCTGGGGGTTAGCACTTCAACATATAAGTTGGGAAGGGAGGACACAATTCAACCCATAACATCAATGCAGTCTTAAACTATGAGTCCTCTATTGGGTGCACTCTGTACTAATTTATCCACTCATTCAGTTCATAGAGATTTCTTGAGTGCCTGTTATGTACCAGGTACTATACTATGCACTGGGGATAAAAAAAAATCAAATAAACTATGGCTCCTGCCTTCAAAAAGCTTATATATTAGAAAACTTGTTTTGATAATACTTCTAGTCATTGATCACAGAAATAGCTAGAATATACTCTCCTGATGTCAAGACTCCCCAAATCAGTCTACTAGTGTCCCTGCTGCAGGTTAAACAATGGTCAGAATTAGATTAGGCCTGCTACAAAATAAAGAGGAAACTCTGGCCCAGTTCAGAGGTTTTCAAATTCTATCCAGGGAATGTTATATTCACAAAGTATCGCATTTATTTGAATAACAAGTTCTGTTGAAAATTGGTTTATGATTAGCTAAATAGCTGTTTTGGGGAGGTATAGTGTCTACCAGAAAACATCAGAGCAGTACATGCTGGCAAGGTTTATAACATAACTTACCTCATTGCTACATGTAACCTTGAAGAGGTTAGAAGGTGATTTAAATTCTTTAAAGGAAATGTATTAGAAGGAGCAGTGCAAGAAGTAGAAAGGGAAGAAAGAATATTCTTTAAAAGAATAATAGGAAACTGATTGCCTCCTCTTTGCCATGATGTTCTGAATATCATTTCAGGGAATCTCTCTGGAGCAGTTAACTGAATTTTGCAGTGATAAAAAGTGATTTGGCAGTGATCAGCCTCCTGCCTAAACTCTTTATTTTTAAAAGATTTCATTGGTAAGGTCAGGTTAGTCCAGGTTGAATAACTGAAATGTCTTAAGCTAACTGTAACCCCTGACTCCCCCCCACCATACCATTTACTTAATATATTAACTATTTTCTAAATGTTGTAAAATCTAAATTTTTTTCATAGTCTGTCACCTCAAACTAATGTCCACATATTTCAAACAACTATAGACCTAGATTATATACATTTTTTAGATGGGACATACCACTTTAAAATTAGTTGAGTAGTTGTTGAGCCTCTCTTCTGAGCTCAGCACTGTATTAGATGCCACCATAGTGATAGGTTCCTATGCAAACAGAGAGTAAGATGAGTCTGTTTTTTAAGTCTATTCCTATTAGAAAATCTCCTGAGTCTGTGAGTGCTAACATATAAAGAAAATTAGTCAAAGAAATCAAAGATGGCTTCATAAAAAGAGGGTACTTGAAGGATGGATAGAATTTTTTTTTGGAGGTAATGGAAAGAAAGGAATCTATTCCAAGAGAGGGAGACAACATGAGCTAAGGGACAGATACACCATATTCCTAAGACCACAAAATAAAGGTACATACTGGGGCATATTGGGAAATAAGATTGGAAATTTAGTGTGAGGAACAGATTGTGAAGGGTTGAAAAATCCAGGCAGAGGGATTTAAACTTGACAAGGTAGGAAATAAGGAATCACTGAAAGTTCCTAAGAAATGGAATAACATGGTGAAAACAGTATCAAGGGAAGAGAGGAAGTAGTGCATTAAAGAAAGTAATATTTATTGTAATTTAAGTAATATTGTAATTTCAGTAATTATTATAATTTAAATAATGTTAAAAATGTGTCATTCTGTCTAGGAACTAGGTACATGGGGTGAATAAGACATGGTTTTGGCCCTCGCAGAGTATAGTGGTAGAGGCAAACCAGTATATAGTTAAAATGTTATATAATTACCACAATAAGGTAGTGTGGAAGAACATAGGTAGAACATTTAACCCTATCATAGAAAGCCTCCTGGAGAAGATGCTATCTAAGCAGAGACTGGAAGGATGAATAGAAGTCAGCTAGGCAGGCTATATGTACGTAGGCCTGGCTGCGAGAGTTTGAATCTTTGAGGAACCTGCAAGCAGTTCTTTTTGGCTAGGGTGAGCTATGCAAAGATATGGGGAAAGAGAGGTCATGGGACAAGAGTGGACAAGTTAGATCAAATTTTGTAGGGCCTTGATATCTGAGTCAAGGTATTATTAGACATTATCCTAAGTGCAGCAGTGAGCCCTTAAAGGGTCTTAAGTTTGAAAGTAACATTGTTAAATTTATATTTTAGTAGTTGCAAAGTAGAAAATGGCTAAGAATGGGATCTAGACTGGAGGCTGAGGGACTGTTTGGAGACTCTTGTAATATTCCAAGTGTGAGCTGAACTAAAATAAAGGCAGTGGGGTTAGAGAGTAATGAACAGTCTTGAGAAACATTAAGGAAGTAGTATTGGCTTGATTGATTAGAGGTTGTATAGTTTTATTTTTTTAAATAATATAACGGTGATATATATGAGATATCTCAGCTTTACAAATGATGAAAATGTTCAGAGATTAAATAATTTAACTTAGGATCTATACTAAGTAAAGGGAGCATAAATAAAATCTAAGGCTCTCTGGCTCAAATCCTCACAGCAATACTACATAGATAAATGTGTTGAGGGAAAATGCCTTATATTTTTTATGACCTCCATAGATTAAAAAAGAATACAATGTAACAAAATATTTTTATTTGAAGCAAAAGTTTCATGTCTTTACACTATGATTTTTTTGGCTCTTGCATCTCTGAAATTTACAGGTATAAAAGACAGAATTGCTGCATTGATGTCATATCATTTTATACATGTTTAACAAAGCTATTTTTGATTAGGGTATAGGTTCAGTTATTCTTCAAATAATAGCCTATTTTTATTTCAATTGGCTTTGCCATTCTGCCCAACTCAGTTCTTACAGGGTTCTTTGGAGTGGTGTCAGTTCAGAGAAGAATAAGATCTCAGTTCAAAGAAGCCTTACTAAATTTTCTCACCTTTTATATCCACATTTCATAATAATGAGAAAGTTGTGCCAAAGTAAAATAAGTAGGTGACTTGAGAACACCAAGAGACCTAACATTACCGTAGAGGGAAAGAGAGTTCAAGAAATAAGAATACTGAGTCCCATTCCACTGCCAACTACCTCTATGGCAGTTAATTTTGTCTTTCTGAGCAGTTGACTCTGTCTCTGACTCTCATATTTCCTCTTTGTAAAAATTGTGAATTATAATATCTGTCTCTCAAGGGGAGAAGCCATGAACTGTCTTTCAAATGTAAGGAATATCTTTCTCATGGAGCTTGGTTCTGGTAAAGGCATTTAATTCTACTATCTAAAATTATCTCCACTCTCCACCCCACCCACCCACATGTACACATGCTCACAGACTCACTAAAGAAATGCTCCAAGTCTTAAACATTGCATTCGTCCTACCCTGGACTGGCCTAAGGCAAAACTGGGAAATGAAATTAGTCTTTGTTGCTCATATAATTATTTATGTGTCAGAAAATCTCATAAAATACAAAGCATTTGAGTTAAGTAGTTTACAGATAAGGAAATGGAGAATCAAAATATTTTAATCCATTTGCTTAATGTCACATGACCAATAAATTATAGCGTTGACATTTGAAACAGGTCAGTTTGATTTGAAAATCCATGCTTCTTGCATTTCATCACCCTGCCCCACGCAAATTTGTTGCTCACCTCCATGATGACATTCCATGAGAAAGAGATGCCTATATTTTGTCTTATCTACTTCTCCACACTGGCAAGGTTGCCTGTCTGGTTTAGTTTCTATCTAGGAATGCTTTCCTTTTCAAGAGATGGGAAGCTAATCAAGTAATCTATGCCGATATGCTCCTAACTATCCTTTCCAAACCCTTGAACAACACAGATCTGAACTGTGGGGTCCATTTACAAGAGGATTTTCGTCCACCTCTGTCACTCCTAGACAGCAAAATCAACCCTCCTCCTCCTCCTCAGCTTACGCAAGGTGAAGCCATAAGGACAAAGACCTTTATGATAATCTACTTCCACTTAATGGTTAATAATTTTCTCTTATGATTTTCTTAACATTTTCTTCTCTCTAGCTTACTTTATTGTAAGAATACAGTATATAATGCATATAACATACAAAATATGTGTTAATCTACTGTTGGGGTTATTGGTAAGAGTTTGAATCTACAGTAGGTTATTAGTAGTTACGTTTGGGGTGGAGCCCAAAGTTATACGTGGAATCTCCACCATCTCCTTTTGAGGGATCCTCTTTCATCTACTTGAATTTCAACTAAAGACTCACTTCCTTTAGAAGACATTTTCTAATTTAATCTCATCCAGTCCTCAGTAGCAATGTTTAATGTTTATAAAGCTTCTGTAATAAAAGCTGGCTTATTTAGCCTTCTGAATAGAAAAGCCTCATTAACCAGCATGTCTACTCACCTACATTTTACTAACAATCGATTCTTACAGCGTTGATCCTCAGGTCCTGCAAGGTTCTGAAGTACTAAAGGCTGAATAAAGTTTGCTTAATGTAGTAGCGTGATATACTATCACACTACTACATTTATGTCAGTTTACTTTTTAAATTTATTAACTAGTTCTCTAATCATGCTGGAAAATAGGCTTTTCTTACTTTTTATTATATATATATTTCATTCATATACATTTTAATCTTTTCATATGTACCATAAATTTCTTTTGGATGTGTTTTTTTCCTTCCTAGAACCTAGTAAAAGTTTGATGTGTGTAATTTTCAATAAACATTAAGTTGACCCGTTTTCTTGAAATAAACAACTCTCTAAGGTATTTGCACTTCTGAAACTTGTTTTTTATGCTAAAAAGAAAAACATTTTCTGCTTTTGTGGGAACAAAACAATTATGTCAATATAAAAAATTCACATAGAAATTAATTGAAATAAACACTTTGAAATTATCAAGTCAGCAAACCAGGTATTAATTCTAAGTCGCTAGTTCCATGTCATCATTTACTCAACAACTACTTATTACCAGCCTACTATGATTTAAGCCCTGGGGTTACAATAGTGAACAATAAAGACCTGTTCCATCATTTAGTACATTTGGAGTGAGGAGGACAAACAATATGCACATAAATAAACCACACAGAACAATGTGATAAGTGCCCTGAGGAAAGCAGATGAGGAACCATGACAGATAAACATGGCAGTGGGGAAGGGCTTTATGTAACATTGTGTGTGCGAAGGCCACTCTTGCAAAGTGATAATTGATTTAAGACCTGAACATAAGCAGCCAATTGTGCAAAAAAGAAAAGGAAGAGGAACTTTTCAGGCAGAGGGAACCCCACGTGTGAAGTGCAAGCAGGAAAATTTAGAACCAAGTGGGAGATGGAATCAGTAGATGGAGATCTAATAGCAGCTTTATTGCTGATGCCGCTGATTAGACAACTGCAGCTAAATGGGCTTCCTGATACTCTTCCCTCTGCCATTGCTCTGAATAAGTTTATCTCCCTTGTTTTTCCAGGCAGGGATGCACTGCAGGCTTTACCCTCAGGGGCAGGTCAGTAAGTATCTGGCAGAAAATTAAGCCTTTCTTAAAAAAAGAACCCTAGAATTCTCCGAGCCACACACGCTCAGTTTCTGTTCCCCATCTCACAAGTAGGATAAATCTTTCTTCCTCTCAGGGGAAGAAGGGAGTCCTAAGGGATGGTAGCAGATGAGGCAGTTACTAAGAGAGACTAGGAATGTTTCCATGGTTTTCATTTGGTGGAGAGAAAGTTCTTTCCTTGCTATGAAATGTATGCAGTAGGGGGATCAATAGTCCCCTTTCACATCCATCAGTTGTGTCTTAGAGGCCAGGATTCCGAATTTGAATTTCATTCTAAATACTAACAGAAAGTATTGAAAGATTTGCGGCAGTGGAGATGCATGGACTGATTTATGATTTGGAAAGATCGTTCTGCCTTCTGTGGAGATAAATGGGACTAAGGAGAGAGCTTCTGGGAGGCCGTTGCAGTGATGGGTGAGACACGCTGAGCTGGCTGCACCCGGAGTCGGGTCGTTTGGTGAAGAGGGAGAAAAGCAAGAGCATTAGAGATCCAGAGGTAGCAAGGCTGGGGCTTGCTGATGATTGTATTTAGGAGAGAGAGAGTTCAGAGAGTTCAGGCTAAGTGTGAGATTTCTGGTTTAAGTGACTCAATGGATGGTGATGTCATGTAATGAAACGAGGAAAACTGGAAGAGAAATAAGATGGCAACAGAATCATACTCCTTGGGTTTGGCAACGTGAAGATTGTTGATGATTCGGCAAGAATAATTTTTGTTAATATTGGGAAGGGAAGCCAAATTTAGAGTTTGAAGAAGGACTAGTAGGTCATTGCTTGTTTACATACATTCTCAAAAGAAGTTTTGCTATGGAAGTGATCAGAGGAATGGCATAATAAGGGAGATAGGAGATTTTGAAAGGTTTTACACTGGAGGGAATGATTCATTGGTGACACAGGGTAGAAGAATAACTGGAAGTACAAAACTTTTGGAAAGGCAAGAGCAGGGTGAGGGCCTAAGAGGAGGACAGGAGTGAAGGCCATACAGATACAGTTGGTGGATTTGATGACAGGAAGATGGAAAGTCCTCACTGAATGAATTCAGTTTTATTTCTGAAGCATGGGGGGAGGTCTTAATGGACCTTACCCTTACCGTTACCTTAAAGGGTAAGAGAAGGGGCAGGGGAGAAAAGAAGTTTGAGCAGAGCAGTGAGCACGAAGCAGTTGTGTTCAAAATTACGAATGCAAATTAAGGCAGAAATTAAGTCGTATCACTGGGCAGTTTTTAATGTCCATTTGAGGTTTGTAATTATTAATGAAAAGTTTAATATATCAGCTTGGTTCTATTATTTTCTTATACAACATTTCTTTGCTTATTGGAGGTCCTGATATGGTCAAAGAATCGTTGCAGTGCAGGTAATAACACATGTGAACTGAAAGGGTAAAATGTTTAAAATTTTTGTTTCAGAGGTGATGCAGCCTATAAGTTCTAGGGTCTGACCATGGGAGCAGGTGGCTAAAAAGGAGTATAGGAAAAATTCAGAAGTCAAGGAACTGAGAGGAAGGTTAGAGGCTGAGTCATCACATGGGTGTGAGCTATTGGCCCCATCGTAGACGGGTGTGAGGGAAAAAGCAGATGTCATTTGAGAGGGCTTGAGGGTAAAATGATGTCCTCATAAATGGAAAGATACTTTACTGTCAAATGATGGAAGAAAAAGTTTCCAGAACTCTAGTATGTAGGAGAGGGATTTTCAAATTCATTGCTGCCTTAATTAACCACACTAAAACTCAATGTCTTATAGTAATGATTGTATTATTTCATAAGATACTATAAGTTGACTGGGCCAAGCTAGGTGTTCCTTCTGATTCATGTGACGTCAGATGGGGCTGAAATGATCTGGGGCTTTGACTAGGCTGCAACATCCAACCCAAGATGGCTCCTTTGCATACCTGGTACCTCAGTGAAGGTGGCTGGAAAGCTGGGCTCAGCTAGGATGGCTAGTTCGTTCTCTGTCTCTCTCTTTTCATCTCATCTCAAGGCCTTTCCCTCTCCGCATGAATTTTCTTGCAGTGTAGCTAGATAGTTTACATGGCAGATCAAGTTTCCCCAAAATGCCAACATTTAAGCTGTCAGGACTTCTTAAGGCTTAGACCCAGAATGACACAGCATCTCTTCTGCCACATTCTCTGGATTAAAGTGAGGCACAGGGACAGTCCAGATCCAGGGAGGCAATCACCATGATGTCAATACCAGGAGATGTGATCCACTGGTAAACGTCTATGGAAATTATTTACAACAGGAAGTTTATTGATCCTAGACCCAGAATTCTTTGAAGGTAGAGTGGAAAGGCTGAAGTGGGAGTGGGATTTAGTTTAGAAGATTACAGAGCAGCATGGGAATGGGAGAGCAGGTTGTAATGGATGACAGAGGGAATTGTATTAATATCTCCAAAGATGACTGTGGTAAACAGGAATTTGAGACATGACAGCCTGGTACCACTAAAGCAGTGATCTCCAAATGTCTTTTTGATCATGCACCCCTAATGAAAAATATTTGAACATTCCTCAAATATAATTACATAATTATTATATATTTAATAATATTCTACTGTAATATATAGTTTGTAAGACAAACATAAAAGTAGAAATTAAGAATGATGAGATAAAGATAAACTAAGTAATAGTTTCAAATTATTTTATTTGGTTTATCAATGGTTTAATAACCTTTTTGTCCTTTTTGGTGAGAGCACTTCGGTTAAAAATGGCTCATCAATATAAAAATCTTGGTTTAACACCTTGTGATTCTAAGTTCAGTTTATTCCCTTGTTGGTTTTAGTGGCTATTGTAGCTGAAAGAGCTTTCTCATAAAAATAAGTACAGCCAGATGGAAAAAGTGCACTATTCATTGTGCTTGCTAAATCATGATACTCATTTTTCAATCCCATCCCCAATTATGCAAAGGGTTTTGGTGAAATGCAGCTAGCAAATGTATATCAACCCCAATATCAGTCAGTTGTTCTTACAAACTAATCAGAAGTTATTGCGTTTTTGTATTTTTAAGAAAGGAGTTCAAAACCCATAGAAACTACTCATTTGGGAGATCTTTAAACATGGTTTTTAAAACTCTATTTCCAAGTTTTTAAGTGCAGATATTAAGAGTTTCTACATTTAAATAGTTTTCAGCAACAAAATTAGATAACAATGGAACATTTCCAAGTTTCTATTTTTAAAATGCTCTCTCCATAGGACAAATGTCTTTTGAACAGCACTCACATTCTCCTTCATCATTAAAAATGTCACCTTTACCTCGAAAGAACTGATTAAGAGTATTATTTCAAAAACCTGACAGTCACTTGTACTCATAGAAAAGGTCAGCATACTGGGAACACTTGTCAATTTTTTTTAAAGATAAGTGTCACTCAGCTTTTAGTTGGACAGTCCTTTCTACAGAATAACCAGTGAACTGGTTACTACGTGGTAAAAAGTTTTTCACGATCAGCTCTTCTCTTATTACGAAGTATTATAAAGGCTCTGTTATTATTTTAAAGATCTTATTTTATAAAAATTAACCAATTGACAACATTCTGTGTAGCACAGTGTAATACTTAGAAAGGGAATGAACTTACGAGAGTTTTGCTGCCAAGTCCTACTAAGGCTCCTTCTATACTATGTGTTTGGCTTCTAGAACGAGTGAAGACAACTTTGTTAGTACATTAAGCACTAGAAAAATGTAAATCCCTTTATATTTTTTAGATGCAAAATAAATATAAGTCTAAAGTCTAATATTTTCTTCCTGTCCCACATCGTTTTGTTTTGCACCCCCCACACTGGAAGCCATATTCTTTGAGGAGGATCAGGAGGGTGGGCACTTTGCTCTCGCAATACGGTCCTAAGTAAAACGGTAAAACAGTGACTTTAGGGTGACTGTTCCTTCTGGAGGCACCTGGTGTCGTAGGGCTGCAGTCCCCAACCCCTGGGCTGCAGACTGGTACTGGTCCCTGGCCTGTTAGGAACCGGGCCACATGGCAGAAGGTGAGCAGGGGGTGAGTGAGCGAAGCTTCATCTGTATTTGTAGCCGTTCCCATTGCTCGCGTCACTGCCTGAGCTCCGCCTCCTGTCAGATCAGCAGTGGCGTTAGATCTGGAGTGCGAACCCTACTGTAAACTGCGCATGGAAGGATCTAGGCTGCGTGCTCCTTGTGAGAATCTAATGCCTGATGATCTGAGGTGGAGCTGAGGTGGTGATGCTAACGCTGGAGAGTGGCTGCAAATACAGATGATCATTCCTTAGGTTTGCCTGCACAATAAATGTAATATGCTTGAATCATCCCCAGACCATCCCCCACCACCCCTAGTCTGTGGAAAAATTGTCTTCCATGAAACTGGTCCCTGGTGCCAAAAAGGTTGGAGACTGCTATGGTAGAGAGGATCATGCCAAAAAGCCTCACTGCAGTACAATTATTAAGCACCAACTATATGCAGGCAATGGTTCTAACAATGGCTTTTACATTGAAAGAGAGAAATTGGGCAGGAGAGAGAAGGATGAAGAAATGATACTAGTGGTTCATTTTTCTCACACAAAATTCTGAAACACTGAATCAGAGAGAATAAAAACTATTAGTATTTGACAAGACCTCTGGATGATAAAGAGATGTGGTCTAACTCCTAGTCTTCAGGTATATATCATATTCTTTTATTAATTCACTCAACATTTTTTCCCAGAACTTTGGCATACATTTTAGAGGTGAGGCAAATGAGTTTCAAAGATTTACCAAGTTTTACCTTAGTAGTCAGTGAACACAAAGCTACGCGCCCAAGTTTTCTATCTAAAAATACTTCTTTTAAGAAGTTCTTCAGACTGGGTGCAGTGGCTCATGCCTGTAATCCTAGCACTCTGGGAGGCCGACGTGGGAGGATCTCGAGCTCAGGAGTATGAGACCAGTCTGAGCAAGAGTGAGACCCCATCTCTGTTAAATATAGAAAAAAAAGTCAGGCATGGTGGTGCGCACCTCTAGTCCCAGCTACTCGGGAGGCTGAGGTAGGAGGATTGCTTGAGCCCAGGATTTTGAGGTTGCTGTGAGCTAGGCTGATACCATGGCATTCTTGCCCAGGTGACAGAGCAAGACTCTGTCTCAAAAAAAAAGAAAAAAAGAAAAAGAAAAAGAAGCTCTTCAAGTTACTGAGATGAAATTTAATCAGGCATAAAATGCTAAGAACAAAACCAAAACACAGATGTCCCCCCAAAACAAAAAAGCACAATAGGACTTGTGCCATCAGGGAACAGCATGGACATCCAGATGCCAAAGTCAGATAACGGTATGCTGAGTTCCGGAATGACTGGGGCGTGGTAGCACAAGAAGTATCAGTCAAAAGAAGGAAGTTGTTGGAAACAGTTGTCTTTTTAAAACAAACAAGCACATTGGACTGGCAGCTCACAGGCAAATCTTAGAATTTCTATAAACATAGAAAAAGAAGATTTTACTGGTTTGGGAGTGATTATAAAATGGGTATTGGATGTAGGAGTCTGGAGCTTAGTGGAGAGGAAGAGTTCATTCTCTGTTTTTCCGTACAACTCAGGGGCTCCTTCTCCTCTGTGTGCATCTAATTATTGGTGAGCCCTCTTCTCTTCTTTCCTCTACACACTCTCCCTGAATGTCTTCATTTAGTCCTAAGGCTATATATATATATATATATATATATAGTGTTTCCCTGAAAATAAGACAGGGTCTTATATTTATTTTTCCTCAAGAAGACACCCTAGGGCTTATTTTCAGGGGATGTGTTATTTTTTTTTAGGACGATACAACAATCTACATTTATTCAAATATAGTTAAGTCATCTTCTTCTGGAACATCATCATAACTCTCCAAACCCCGAATTCCATCCTGAATTTCTTGCGACTCTATTTCCTTTAGAACCATTGGCCCTCATCTCTCATGTCAAGCCATAGAGCTCTCATGGGGCAGATGAGAAGGGCTGCTTGTCTTCTTTACCACTCTGCGAGGAAATGCATGGGTTGTGCAGATGCGCTGTGTAGCCACGCCATCACTAGGTCTTATTTTCAGGGGAGAGCTTATGTTGAGCAAATGCTTAGAAATCCTGCTAGGGCTTTTTGTATGGGTAGGTCTTATTTTCGGGGAAACACGGTATATATGTGTGTATGTCATCTTTTATCTTGACACTGAGCTCCAGAGATGTATATCCAGCTGCCTGCAATGATATTTCCTCTTGAATGTCATCAACAATTCAAATTTTAAATGGCCAAAACAGAAATTCTGATTGTCTGCCCTCCCCCAATCTGCTCCTTTCCCATTCTTTATCTTCTCATTTTGTTTAAATCAAAACGCTGGAAGTCATTGTTGATTCTTCTCTTTCCTTCTCTATCACCCCCGCGTTTGATCCATCCAATTCTTCCTTGTTTCAGACATTTCACATCTGTCCACTTCTACCAGTGTACCACACGGGTCCAAGCCACCATCATCTCATTTCTAGACATCTTCAAGAGCCTCCTGGCTGGTCTCCCTACTTTTTCTCTTTCCCCTTCACAATCTAATCTCCACACAGCCACAAGAATCTTCATTATAAAATGTAAATCAGATTTAGCAAGCTTAAAACCTTTCAAACTTCCTACCTTACTTAGGAGAAAATCCAAATTCATTATCGTGCTTATAAGACCTCAAGTGATCTACCCAATGTTTGCATTTTTGTCATCATTTTAAACCGTTTTCTCCTTCCACTGTCTGTCTGTTTCCTAAGTATGCCAGGCTCGTTCTTGCCTTGGCCACTCCATCAGCCAGGAATGCCCTTTCCTCAGATATTTCCATTACTGCCTCCTTCTTGCCATTCAGGCCACAGACCAGGTATCTCAGAACTCACGCACCGCACTTCTACAGTGTACACAAACAAACAAATCTAAAATAGTCACTCTATCACGTCACCCTGTTTTATTTTTTTCATAGCCTTACTGTTATCTGACATTTTCTTCTTTTATGTATTTGTTTTTTCCCTGTACTAGAATGTGACGACACTGAGAACAAGGATTTTGCCTTTCTTGTTGACTGGCACTATTAGAACAGAGCCTGGCATGATTTTCTTTGAAACATCAATTGCACTCTCTAATTGCAGTGGAAGAGAGAGCTTTAATGATAGAATATTATAAGCCACATTAAAGTGTCTCATAACCAATACTATTTATAATGGAACGAGGGGGTCATACCCAGCAACAGTTGTTTGGTACTGGGAGAAATGTCAAAAAGTCTTAATAGCTTTAGACTTCTGATTCAGGGAATGAATGTATAGGGTCAAGGAGCATATACTGCGCTGGTGACAATATAAAGGTGGAGGCAAACAGTGAAATGGAATCCAAGTTCTTCTTGGACTTCTTGGACTCAATTCATGCATAGCTTCAGGCTAGACTACTCAGTTTCAGCCCTTAAATAAAGCCAACTGTGAGAATATTGCTTGGAAATATAAACATCCTAAAGGTTTAATGGGAAAACAGAGGACGGAGTCATATAGCAAAACAGCATAAAACTCTGAGCTTTCTGCAAAGTTTTTCCTCATATAATTGCCTTATTCCTGCCAGTTCTTGCTGAGAATCTACTCAGCAGCCTTTATAACCACCTTGCTCAGGCTTCCTTTTCCCCTTCCCTCTTCCCCCTTCTGAAAATCTAGCCAGCTTGCACGAGTTTCTTAGCAAAGCAACCTAATCACCAACCAAACTATGACCACCTATTGTCCCTCAAGTGCATTGTAGGATGGTCAGCATAGGAGTGCAGTTGGGGAAAATGGCTCAACTCATATTACAGATATGTTTGGAAAATGGAAAATGATCCAATGTTGTTGGAGTTTAAGTTTTATGAAGGGGTTTAGTTAGAAATAAACCTGAAAAAGTAGCTCAGGGCATGATTAGCCTTGAAAGCTACTCCAACCTTTGGCTACCAGCCTCCTCCGCCCTACCTTTCTCTGTCTCTGGTAACCACTATTCTACTTTCTACTTCTAGGAGATCAACTATTTTAGCTTCCACATATGAGTGAGAACATATATTTATCCTTCTGTGCCTGGTTCATACTTTCCTAAAAAAAGTATTCATTTTATCTAAGTTTTCGTATTTGTTGGCGTAAAGCTATCCATAATATTGTATTTTCTTTTGTTTTTACTATACCTATTTCCATAGACAAATCCTGTTTTTGAATTTAATGTACTCTATTTAAGACTTTCCCCTTTCTTCCTCAAAGCTCACACAATAGATTTGTCTATTTCATAAATTTCTTTTTCTTTCCGGGAAATATCTTTTGTAGTTGTTGATTTTCTCTATTATTTCATTTTTATTTTATTAGTTTCTACTCTCATTATCTTATTCCTTTTACTTTTTAAAAGGTTTACAACACAGTTCTTTTCCTGGCTTCCTGAATCAATTTAACACATTTAAATTCAGTCTTGTTTATTTTTAAATAAATACATTTAAGTCTATAAATTACTCTACAATTATTGTTTTGGCTGTACGTCATAGTTTTTTATATGGTATGTTTATTTTCATTTAATTCTGAATATTTCATCATTTCCATTTCCATTTATCCTTTGAAGAATTTAGGAGAGCATCTTTTAATTTACAAATGTACATTTTTACTCTTATTATTGACTTATAATTTAATGTACACTGTGATTATATTATGAATTAATAGAAGCTCAATTTTTGTAAATGTTCTAAGCATACAAGGAAAGAATATATAAACCTATAGGGAGTAAGACTCTGTACATTACATTACAGTTAATTTTATTGTTCAAATCTTCCCTATCCTAAGTTTTTTACCTGCTTGTTGTTCCAGTATGTGATAAACGGGCATTACAATCTTCTGTAATAATTATAGATTTTGTTAATTTTTGTAATTCTATTTTGTATGTTTAATGGCTGTTCTGGTAGGAGTATGCAGGATCATAATTATTGCAACTTCCAGGTAGACCTTTTCTGCTACTATTTTGTCATATCATTTGTACTTCTATTAATGTTCTATTTTTAACAGGCTTCATTTTTTATATTTTCGAATATTATATTGCTAAAATAATTTTCCTCTGGTTAGTATTTGCATGGGATAACTTTTTTTTTTTCTTTTTAAGAGACAAAGTCTTATTCTGTCACCCAGGCTGGAGGGCAGTGGCTAATTTTTAAACTCTTTTTGTAGAGACAGAGTCTCTGTTGCTCAGGCCAGTGTCAAACTCCAGGCCTCAAGAAATTCTCCCGTCAGCCTACCAAAGTGCTGGGATTCCAGGTGTGAGCTACTGTGCCCGGCTGTCTTTTATTTTCACCTATGTTTGGTCTTTTAGTTTAGTGTATTATTACCGTGTTTCCCTGAAAATAAGACAGGGTCTTATATTTATTTTTCCTCAAGAAGACACCCTAGGGCTTATTTTCAGGGGATGTGTTATTTTCCCCTCAAAGCCTCAGCTTGCAGCATGCACAGGATGGCCGGGACCTGACAGGAGAGCCCACCTTGTTGGTGGGGCTGCCCACACCTTTCCGGTCACCTCTGGGATAGTAGCTGTCACGATGGGGCAGATGAGAAGGGCTGCTCGCCTTCTTTACCACTCTGCGATGAAATGCATGGGTTGTGCAGATGTGCTGCGTAGCCACGCTTGTCACTAGGTCTTATTTTCGGATTAGGGCTTCTATTGCGCAAATGCTTAGAAATCCTGCTAGGGCTGATTTTATGGGTAGGTCTTATTTTGGGGGGAAACACGGTGGTAGTAGCACAGAGCAAGGTTTTATTGTTTTATCCAATATAAATCTCATTTATGACTATAATATTTTTGGTAATTTGCACTGGTTTTTATCATCCTGTTCTACGTTTTCTCCCTACCATTTTTTTTTCTGTTACTGCTTTTTAATTTTTTTTGTCTTCTCTAGGACTGAAAGTTTTCTATTTTCCTTTTCCTCTGCTGAGTCATTCATTACTGATTTTATATATATTTTAGTGGTAATCCTTAGTTTTTCCCATGATATTTAACTATAAATTTTTCTTACAGATTTTAAGTTATTTAGTATTTCTATCCTTCTCCAAACATGGAAGTGATCTTAGAATGCTTGATTTATTAATTGATTATAGTCTCCCATCTTGTTATGAGTGTTTAGCATTTTATTTTTTAATGCAAAAGTAGTAGCTTCTTTTACAATCAATATGAATACTAATTACATTTATTTTCATTATTTTTGAACACATCATTAAAAAAAGAATCTCATGCATCTGTGCCGGTTTTATTTTATTTTGTTGCTGAAGGGCGTCCTTTGTTAGTTCTTTTACTGAGAAGCCATGGGTAATAATCTTAGTCTTTCTATATCTGAAAATGTATTTTGCCTCAAATGATAGGTTGGATATTAAATTTTAGGTTAACAATTATTTTTCCTCAGTGCTTTAAAGCTATTATTTCATTGCACTCTGGTGCCTGTTATTACTGAAGAGAGCCCTGTGGAGGTTAAAATGTGTTCCTTTTCTCTCTCTGAGAAAAAAACTTTTAATATTTTTTTAATATTTTAATATTTTATCTTTATTTTTTTAATTCAAGTTTATTGAGGTATAGTTTACATACAGTGAAATTAGTGTTTTTATATGTATAGCTCTATACTATAGAACATTTACATTGTCCTAAAACGTTTTCTGATGTCCCTTGTGGTTTAATCCCTCCTCCACCTCCAATCTCTGACAATGAGCTGATTATCGTCTCTATGGATTTGCCTTATGTAATTGGAATCCTACAGAACTTTGTATTTGGCTTCTCTTATCGTGATACTTTAGAGGTTGATCCATGTTGTTGTATGTATTAGTACTTTGTGCCTTTTTATTATTGAGCTGTATTCCACTGTACGAATGTTCCGCAATTTGTTTATCCATTCACTATTCACCAATTGGTGAAGCTTTGAGTTGTTTCCAGTGTGGGTGCCATTATAAATAGATATACTATAAACACTCTCCTACAGGAATTTTTATACACATATGTTTTTATTGTCTTGTTCAATATTTAGGAATGTGATTGCTGGTTCATACAAGACATGCTTGTTTTACTTTATAACAAATTGCAAAGATGTTTTCCAAAGTAGTTGTCCAATTCTGCTAATTCTCTCTTTGACTGTATCCATTCTATCCTATCTAGAGCTTTATTCTATTTATGGAGTATTTAAAATCTCAATACCTTTATTTTTAATTTCTGCACAGTCTATGATTCTCATATTTATCTTTTTCTTCTTTTTTATCTGCTTTTGTTTCAATTTTTTTTGAAAGAAAACTATACCTTTATCTATATGAATGAACTTACTAAACAGTTACTAAACTTATTAAAATTAAAAATATTTCTAGGGGCTGTCTGCATTTATACTGATGGCTTTGAAGACGGAGACCCCTTCCTCTATCTGCAAGCCAGCAGCACAGCATCCTCAAGTCTCTCTTTGAGTCTGACCCTTTTTCCTTCCTCCTCCACTGATGAACACCCTTGTGATTACATTGGGCCCACTGGATAATCCAGGTTACTCCTCACATCACATCACAGATCCATCTGACTAACAACCTTAATCACATATGCTCATGGCTGCAATCTTAATTTCCCTTTGCTATGTGACCTAACATATCTACAGGTTCTGGGGATTAGGATGTGGGCTTTTGTGCTATAGGTCTTCTATCCACCACAGAAGGTATTACCATTTCAAGCCAGAGGGAAAAGGTGATTATAAAATGATATTGAAATAAGTGGCTAGCTAGCTACTTGGAAAATTAGAACTAGGGCTGTCTGCCTTACTCTTAACAACATAATCAAAATAGCTGGATCAAAGGCTTCAGGTTTATTAAACAAAAAAGTATAAATGTGTAAGAAGAAAATGTGGATAAATAAGGTAGACATTTTAAAGGATATCACAAAAATTAGACGCTACTAGATGAACAATTCTAAAGTTACTGTATAAAGATTTGTATGAAAAACACAATCTCAAATATAATAAACAACAATCAATAAATCACAAACTAGGAAAAAATTTGCCACACATTTGTTAAACAAAGGCCCAGTATCCATAAACAAAGAGTTCTTAAAATCAATAGTAAAAAGGCAACCAACCCAATAGAAAAATAGAAGTGGGTGAAGGCAGTTACAGAAGATGTATGAATGGATACCAAACACACTTTTTTTCCTTTTATTTGAGCATGTTTGATTTTATAATTCAGAAACAAATTTAAAATATAGGTTTCATAGTAGGTAACGTTCAACAGTCCTTCCTGTTCTATCAAGGATTCTAAATTTTGTAAATACTCTATGAGACTGCTATTTGTATCAATGTAAGAGGATGCTATATAAGTCCTGAATAATGTATAACAATTTTATCTACAGAAATTATCACGAGTTTTTATATCTTACTAAGTTAATAGAACTAGATTTTTTATTGGATACATTAAAATACAGAAACAAATATCACTGTGCTTACTTTCTTTCTTTCTTTTTTTTTTTTTTTTTTTTGAGACAGAGTCTCACTCTGTTGCCCGTGCTAGAGTGCAGTGGCATCAGCCTAGCTCACAGCAACCTCAAACTCCTGGGCTCAAGCGATCCTCCTGCCTCAGCCTCCCGAGTAGCTGGGACTACAGGCATGCGCCACCATGCCCGGATAATTTTTTCTATGTATTTTTTATTTGGCCAATTAATTTCTTTCTATTTTTAGTAGAGATGGGGTCTCGCTCTTGCTCAGGCTGGTTTCGAACTCCTGACCTTGAGCTATCCTCCCGCCTCAGCCTCCCAGAATGCTAGGATTACAGGCGTGAGCCACTACGCCCGGACCTTACTTTTTAATAGTAATTCAGAGGGTAGCCCAGTTACCATATATTAACATTTTAAACTGTAAACTGAGATTAGGGGTAGGATTTTTAAAATTTTATAAAACTACTTAAAAGTAAAAGGTTTTTTCCATGTAAACTAGTCAATAACAGTATTATCATAATGGTTTTGCAGGTATTCAAGAATTACAATTTGGTAAAATGTTTTTAATTAAGTTGTCTCTACCTTGTTTATAATTTGTTTTTTATGTAGTGGCAAAATGCAAATATTTCTCATAGGAACTTTAATATTCAAACTCATAAAAATATTCTCGAATCCTATGGGATTTATTAAGAACATTAATCTTCCCTTAGTATTTTAGGATGTGGTCAAAGCGGGAGCTATTTAATACTACTATGCTTTTAGGGGAGTCTTTCATTTTATTACTTTTATCGAGCTAAATGCTATCATGAAAACAATACTATTTTTTTGAACCAAGGTAGACAAAAGAACTATAGTTTTCAAGTTTCAGATAAAGGATATATTCTTGAAAGTAATTACCACAGTTCCCAAACAGAGAGAATGATTTAAAATGATAATGCAAAATAATTTTACTTTCATGATCTTGTGTTGCTCTTTTAGCTTTACATTTTGATTCAAATTCTTCAACACAATCCATTTGATATGCTTGTTTTGTAGATGTTCTTTTCCCTGGAGGATTTTTCAGAATATTGCATCAGCTTGTGTTTCCCAAGCTCCCATATCTGAGAATTTGAATAGAGACTCCCAAAGAGATTATAGCTAAGTGAGACCTCATTATCAAAATACATTTGGTTTGAACATATGCCCTAGGATTTGAGTCTATTTATCGTCATCCCTTTTCTGGCCCAGATTATCAAGGTAGTTCAATATTTTCCACAGTTATCATTTTTAGTAACAGAAAGAAACAATTTTTTTTGAAAAGCATACCTATCGTATCAGAAATACAACTAATTCTATCTTCAATGGAATTGTAATTAAAATAGAATAATGGTGACTTGTACTTATCTATGCAATCGTGTGTATATTATACTACTTCTTAAAAATACTTGGAATATTTTAGTACATAATTTTCCACAATTTTCTAATTAGACATTAGCACAAATGAATTAATCTCCTGTAGATGTTCCAAAGACCCTGTCTGCTCTCCAAAGAGATCCAAGTGTCTATAGCCTTCAAATTGTCAACAATGACAGGAAATAGTGTATTACAGATGCAAAACTGTCGCCATCTTTGGAAGCACCTCTCTTTAATTAAGACTCCAAAAACTTTATCACCTAGGTTTTCTTAACAGAACTATAACATGTTTGCCAGATGACTGGGGGCTTTATGAATTCATTATCTTTTAGCTCTGAGAAGATGTTTTTAAAATGCAGATAGATGTTAATGTTAAACTTTTAATTTTCACTATAGCCTGGAGTATAATATTTTAGATTTGTTCTATTAATTAAAAGTAGGGTGTGTGTTTGTGCGTGTGTTTGGGTCTTACGGCAAAATTCACATGTTCGCACAAATTTTGATTTTTCAAACTGTGACTCAGAAAGCAATAGTAACTTTATTAAAATTGTATTTAAAGTGTGCATTTGCAGTGAAATTAGCAGAACATGGAAAATGTTTCTATGTCTCCTGTGTCGATGCTATGTCTCCCTGCCAGTTCAATATTGAGTTATGTGAAGACAGATGTTGTCAACATAGTTGGCCAGATTATAGGAAAAAGAAACTTAATTTATCTAGTCTTATAACTCCACTTTATGTAAAGTCCATTTTATGTAATGCCTTCCCTTTTGTTCTGAGAGTCTCATTTAAGAAATTGCTGCAGAGCTTTTTTTCACAAGATATAATTGAAGGGGAGGGATTCCCCTGGGACACAGCATCCTTTGGAGTATTGGGTAATCTTCTTGGCCTTCCTGCGTGCTGGCGTGGACACTCCGGAGTCTGGCTGAGGACCTGATGATTTTGCCAAACTGCTCTGCAGTTTTGCTAGATTGTTGGTCTCATACAATGTCCAGCCCCATGGTTGAGTATGAGACTTTAAAAAAGCCAGTTACACTTCTGGCCCCACCAAGAGTTAAGCGTATTTGGTAATAAAGAGTCTGAATTTTGATGGGGAAGAATGGTCTGTTTTATTTTTTCCCCAGTGAGTTCAGGGGAAAAGTTGGTGACCATTTTGGAGAATCATGCCACTGGTCATTGTGGATGCTGTTTTGGGTATTTGAGTTGCCAAAAACATGCCTGTATTTATGGCTGTCACATTTATAGTGAGTTTATATATAGATGCAAGCATCTGACTACTTCATGTTTTCCAGTGCAGTTGTGGCCACTTTGTATCTATGGAAGATGGAACAGCTCTGTTCTCACCTGAAAGCCATGATGGATATTAAAGAAGTTTGCAGGCCTGGCTCAGCGATCACAAGACAATGGCTGAGAAAATTGAACAATAGGCCATTTCAACGATTTTCAGCCAGTGTCATACACTACCAGTCCAGAGGTACGTAGAGAAATAGGATTGAGAAACTGGAGGGCATGGAATTTGCTAATGCCTCCCAGGCAAGAGCTATCTTGTTACTGCCCAGACTATTAGATCGACCTTTTGCAGGACATCAAACTCTTTACTGCACTTATCACAACTTCACTAACTACAATTTTAATTAGATAATTACATGTATAATTATTGGTAAGTTTTCTCTCTTATTGGATGGTACGTTCCTTGAGAACAGAAACATGACTGTCTTACTCACTGCTACAAACTCAATACCAGGCAAATAGTTGAAATGGATACTTGTTGAATGAATTAATGGTAGTAATTTGGGTGGAAGCAAAACTTCCCTGCAGCTCCTTCAAGCTATATATGTATGAAATTGAATTTAACTTATCTTCTATCCTCTTATCCTTCAAATCTGCTTTTCTTCATGTGTTCATTAATATGGTTAATGGTATTATAATTTATCTGGTTTCCCAAATTAGAAAGCTCAGAGCCATGCTACATTCCTCTCTCTTCCCCAATCTATGTCTAATTGACCTTCAGTTTTTTTCATTTTGCTTTAGACTATCTCTGGATTTGGATCCTTCTCTCCCTTCCTTTATCTAGCTTTTATTATCCATTATCTGAAGCATTATAATAGCCACTAAATGGGATTGGTAGCTGTTAATTTCCACCCATTTCAATCTAGACGATGCCATTGAGGGTATCTTCTAAAACCTCGGTGTATGGACACCTTTCTGCTTGTCATTTTTTCACTGATTCTCTATTAACTAAAAAATAGTCTTAGATCACTTGTAGAGTAGTCCTCAATGGGAATGATACTGTTCCTTAGGGATATTTGATAATCTGTAGGTACAGGTTTCTTTTTCTTTTCTTTTTTTTTGTCATAGAGATTGGAGGTACTATTGGCCTTTATTGGGCAGGGACCTGGGAAGTTAGATGTCATGCATGAACAGTCTTTCTCAATAAAACATTGTTTCACCTGTTACATAACTTTGAAATGTCTCCCGAGCAATTAATGCGAGTGGAACACCAGTTTGGGCATTTAAACAAGAGTTTCCATAAATGAAAGTATTGTGTAAACTGAGTGAAATATGTACTTTATTCAGAATATTACAAAAGTTGGTGACCATTTTGGAGAATCACGCCACTGGTCATTGTGGATGCTGTTTCCGGTATTTGAGTTGCCAAAAACATACCTGTATTTATGGCTGTCACATTTATAGTGAGTTTATATATAGATGCAAGCATCTGACTACTTCATGTTTTCCAGTGCAGTTGTGTCTGAGTGTTGAAATATTGAAATACATACTATTTTATCATAAATTACTTTCCTTTTATTTCTCTTATATATGACAGTTTTATCATCCATGAATTTCATTTCAGAAGAGTAAAAGGAACAAATATTTGTTAGTAGTAAGGATTGTTGTGTTTAAAATTGTACATGAAGTGGGGTCTCAGATTTATTCACAGTATACTTAGGTGAGCTAAGAAAATGGAATCTCTTTATTTTCTCTAGGGCTGATCTGATATTTCCCATAAACCCTACTTACTGTGTAGTGGGTAAAAGAAAACATAAATTTTAATCTAAACCTGTACACATAATCCAGTAACATAATTTTAAACATCTCTTTGGGTAAATGCATAATTACTTAAGGGTAGAACGTTCAGTCTTTCAGGTTTCTTTTCTCATCACTATTCTTCTTCAAGAGTCTCTGAGGTAGGAAGAGAAGTAGCTCACATGACCCTGTGTAGGAGTTCCCCACTCCCTATCTAGGTGGCCTCATCTTAGATAACCCTTGGCTTTGAATGCCATCTATATGCTGCGGATGACCTAGAGACTGACCTCCCGTCTTCAACCTTCTCTAGACCTGTTTATCTGCCTCCCAATTTGATATCTCTACTTGTATGTCTAATCGGCATCTCCAGCGTAACACAGCCAAGACAAAACTCTTGATTCCACCATTTTCCAGATCCACTCATCTTCTACCAAGCTTTCTTCATGTCAGTAAAGGCCACTGTACTCCATTGCTCATACCAACAACTCAAACCCACAGTCTCCATTCCTCTCCTTGCCTCACATTCCAATCAGATCCATTACCAAGGCCGTTTGGTCCTACTTCCAAAATAGATGCAAAATCCAACAACATTCACTATCTCCACTGTTACAACTTTGTCTAAGCCTCTGTCACCTTGCACTTGGACCGCTATAATCATCACTTCTTGACTGGCCTCCCTGTTTTCACTTTTGTCCCTTACAGCCCATTCTTCACATGGCACCCAGAATTATCTTTCTAATGGGCAAATCAGATCATGTCACTCCCCTTCTTGCAACCCTTTACTGACTCTCGAACGCAATCAGAGTAGAATCCAAACTCTACCATGGACTACAAGGCCCCGTGTCTTCCAGCCACTGCCTGCCTCTCTGACTTCAGCTCCTGACACTGTCCTCCTCATTCAGTGTCCTGCTTCACTTCAGATCTGAGCCCAAATCTTCATCTGCTGTCTCCTCACCATCTGGGGCTCAACCCCAAAATCACTCCATCAGAAAGCTCTGCCTGGCTTGCTCTGCTCTGTGTCTCCAGGTCAAAACATCTAGCAGCAGCTCACTGGCTAATCTCTTCCACGAAAAGGCTGGATGTGAATACTGCCTGAACTAGCGACCATCGAGGTGCAATTTTGCAGGTGATGTTGGGGCACCCGCTGCTGAAGAGTGGTCATTTGCCCTAGGCCTTAAAGTTCCCTTCCAGAGTGTCCTTTCTAGTGACCCCAGACTATGCTGGCCCGCTGGCATTCTCAGCACCTTTGAGTTCCCTCCCTAAAGCACTCAAGAACTTCTGGGATCCCTGTAGGATACGCATTAGCCATGAAGGGCCAGAAGAGGTGTCTCGGATATTTATGTGACACTTATCCCTGTCTCTACACCATCGTTCCCAAGCCATGTTGGATACTGCACTGGTTGAAGGATGGGGTTCTTCTGGGTCTGTGGCCTTCCCAACGCTCCCTCCTAAGGAGTGAGCCCCAGATTCAATGTCCATACCCTTTGCAATTCTTGTTTTGACTTTTCTAAGTGCCCCTCCCTGTCATGCCCCACCCTCTACCTCCAATCCCTCTGCTGACTCGAAGCATGAACTGGGAGGAGAGAGGAGACATATTCCTGATGCTGCCCTCCTTACTCTCCCTACCTCTTTTCTTTCTACTATAATCCATGAAGACTGAAAGGGGCAGGCTCTTCCAGCTTAGCCCTCCTGTCTGGACTGTATTCTCCCTTATGCACACTATATAGTCTGGCTTTTGAAATATTGAGGGGAGAGATCAAGAAATTTAGCAGATTCTTTTCTCTCTCTCTTACAAAACCTGGCTCGCTCAGTTACTATAATATCTTCCTACAGAGATCAAAAAAGTCTGCTTTGAGACTCAAAGCTAGCCAAGGGCCTCTTTATTTTGTAGTGTTTCCCCTTCCCTGGGATGATAAATGTCACGACTTGACTTTGGAAGTGAAAGAATACAAAGGAGAGTGCTTTAACAGAGATATTACAATGTATTAATTGAGTATTTGTAAAATATTATTCATACTACATGGATACAGCACATCCTAGCCTGATCCCAATCTGCTGTATCATCTCACCCTCATTTCCTATCCTGTCTCATCTGCTGCACAAACCCTGTTCTTCAGACGCATACATTTCTTACCATTTTCTGAACACAACATACTCCATGAATTAGCACAGCTGTCTATTTTGCCTAGAATATCCTTTTCCAACTTACCCTCTGCTTGGCAAAGTCTCTCATATCCTTCCAGATTTAGCTCAAATGTCACCTCCCAGTGAAGCCTTCTCCAACCAGCTCCTCTTCTGTAATGTCATAGCAATGTGGAAATATCACCACTCTAGCATGTATCACATTACAGGTATATTATAATATTTCTTTACCACTCGTTTGTTCAGTACTTCAATAGCAGGAACAGAGTTTTCCCATCTCTTTGCCATCAGCTCCTAGTATTCTAGCTAAACATATCCCTTTGTTTTTATTATTTAATTTAGACAGTGAATAGAATTTATATTATCTAGGGAAAGGTTACTAAATTCCTGCAATAATGTAATTCATCCTTTAATTTGCTATGTGAAAAGGTGAAAGCAGCAAAGATTAAGAAGAGAGATAGTTTTAAAATCTAAAATTATCTCTTTCCTATTTTTTTATGCAAAGAATAAAGAATTCATGTTAGGAAAAAACATTGTGATGAATTTTTTAAAAATCCATCATTTTGTGCATACTTCAAAAAGAATTATAAACTACTATTTTAAAAGTCCCACACTTTCTAGTCTACATTAATAAACAATCAGAATGTTTTAGATAAAATAAAATGTTCCAATCATGCTTCAATGAATGAATATGCTAAACTAGAGAAAGAAAGGAAAAATCAAGATAATAACTAATTGTACAATTTGAACATCAATTAATAACAAAATAAAAGGTCTTTGTTTTAGGAAGAGAAAGAGTCAGATAACATGCCTGTGGAATTATATCCTATCTTCTTTCCTTCATTTCCTTCTTTCACAATGAAATAAAAGCAGCCCTGCTCTATCACAAGCAGGGAAAGTTATGTCAAAAGAATGCATGTAAAAGGCATTACTCAAGGGAAGGCTGTATTCTCAAGAGGTTAAAGCAAGAGCTTGGAGACTCTGACTTTTCTTTAATGCCCTGTGTTGCTTTGTTCAACCAGAACATTTTTGCTCTACACCACCCCATTGTAGCCTTGAGGCTGTTATTTTTCTATTTGAGCTTCAGGATCAGAACATATTGCTGATTCTTCACCTTGGCAAAACTCACTACTGTAAAGACGTAGCATTTTCTTTAAAAGACATGAGAGCATGGTCTAAGAAATATTGAGGTTTGAATAGTGTTCCCTGAAAATATGTGTCCACCCAGAACCTCAGAATGTAACCTTATTTGGAAATAGGGTCTTTGCAGATGTAATTCATTAAGAATCTCAAGATCACACTGCATTAGGTTAGGCCCCAAATCCAATGACAGGCATTTTTATAAGAAGAGGTGAAGATACACAGAGACACACAGATAAGGCAGATAAAGATGGAGACAGAGATCGGAGTGAGGCAACTACAAGCCAGGGAATGCCATGGATTACTGGAAGTCACCAGAAGCTGAAAGAAGCAAGGATTTTTTCCTAGACCTTTCAGAAGGCCATGGCCCTGTTGACACCTGATTTCAGACTTCTGGCCTCCAAAACTGTGAGAAAATTAATTTCTGTTGTTTTAAGCCACCAAGTTTGTGATATTATTACAGTAGCCCTAAGAAACTAATATAGTGTAGTAGATAATTTTTAGTCCCTACCTCATCTCAGAAAGCAGAGAGGCCCCAGGATTTAGTAGGGAGAAGAATCCTTTCTTCTGTGAACTTTCCCATTACTGTTCATAGCATAGAATCTTCTGCTTTTCCTCCTCTTATTGGTAGCCAATATATGGATGACTTACCTGGGGAATTAGAGTCCTTGCAAAGCATCCCTGAAGTAATTTTAAACTAGATAGTATCTGAGGACTGAATAAATGAGGTTCCTTCTAGTTTTGTTCAATTGTTCATTTGTTTGTTTATTTAGAGACAGGGTCTCACTCTGTTGCCCAGGCTAGAGTGCGGTGGCATCATCATAGTTCACTGCAACCTCAAACTCCTGGGCTCAAGTAGTCCTCCTGCCTCAGTCTCCTGAGTAGCTGGTATTACAGGCACCCTTGCTTGGCTAATTTTTCTATTTTTTGTAGAGACAGGGTCTCGCTCTTGCTCAGGCTGGTCTCAAACTTCTGGCTTAAGCAATCCTCCCACCTTGGCTTCCCAAAATGCTAGGATTACAGGCATGAGCCACTGTGCCGAGCCTTCAACTGTTTTCAAAGGTATGTAGATGCTGTAATCACAACCACTGTGTACAGTAGTGGAGGTCATGTACTTTACAACTCTAGGGGTAGCATTCATATGAATGTCAATACGCAGAAGAATAGAATAGTGCACAATGTGAACAGACATATGGCTGTTGTGATTTATAAAGTACAATTTCATATAAAAGCACTATTGAATTAATAGCCAGTTGTTTGTTATGTATTTTTCTCCATCACTGGATTTTTAAATTACAGCTGCTATTCTGTAAGTGGCTATGACTTTCTTAAAAAGATGTCCTTACACAAAAAATATTTAACTTTGCTGCACTAATAAGCCCATAGCCTGCTGGTCTCTTTTATCTTTCCCTATCGTGTGTCACCCATATTAATCAGCCCTAAAGCTCTGCCTATTCCTTCTTCACAATATTTCTTAAATACTGTCTGCCTTCTGCATAAAAACCACTTTACTCTAGGTGTTCAAGACTTCCGGCTAGGATGACTATAAGCAGATTCCTGTTCTATTTTGTTTTCCATCTCTTGACACCTGTTTATTTGTGACAGAGTTTCAGATTAATGTTATAAAAATAATTTTTTATTATGTCAGTCCTTTGGTCAGAAACTCTCACTGACTTCCTTTTACTTGTGGAATTAAATCCAAGTTTCTTTCTCAGTCTTTCTTTCAAACTTCTGTTTACTTACTCTGTCTGATCTCTTTTCTTACCACTTCCTATCACTATGTTTTTGAAGTTGGTGAACTGACTCTACAATTATGTTAAATAGCAACAGTGAAATTTTTATTTCCCTCTGTTGCTTGCCATTTCCATCTTTTGGCTTGGAAGTTCTAGAAAGAGAACATACATGAGGCATATAGAAGAAGAAGATCTGGCTCAAAATTATTAATTCATTTTTAGCTTTAGAGACCCTGCTTTATACTTGTAATTTGAAATAGATTTCAAGAAACTTTCCATATATATTGCAAATGCATGTATCTTAACCCTAAAAACCTATTTTAAACATTGAAAACATTTTAATTTCTCATGTAATTATATCTTATTTTTGAAAGGTTTATATACCATTATTGTAACTTCCCAATAATTATTATATTATTAATAACAAGTAAAATTTCAGCCTTTTCCTTTTACATCTCACATGAAAATAGATCTTCACATTAAAAAGCAGTGGCAGCAGTCCTTCTAAGGCTAGTTGAATATTAATTAAAGTTCTGTTGCTAATATCTCATGCATTCTATATTAATAGTGAGGTTTACTATATATGAGCTGTTACAGGAGATGCCACTTATTACTTAATATGTGAAACTTAAAGCTTACAGAATTGATAAAATAGGGAGCTAATATATTATCTGAAGTTAAGAAGTCTTCCTGAGGAATACATCATGTGTTAGTTATCTATCTGTTCAGGTCCATTAACATATTTTAAAAGAACAAAATGTAAGAGAATTCAAGGCAAAATAGAAATTCCTAGGGGTTTGCAATGGAAGGAAACATTGAATGAGCAAATAATAAAGTAGGGAACGTATTGCTAAGATCTGTCCAAATGTTCAGAAACCGAAGGCGAAAATGGCTGATCGCTAGGTGCAATGATCATCTGGAATGCTGTTATCTGACAATGCCCAGCAAACCACAGTAATGATCACCATAGCAATCTTTTCCTTCCTGAAAGCTTTGGACTCAGCCAATTGGAGAATTTGTTTTCCATGGTAATATTTCTCCAATTCTATAATTAAAATATCAAATAGGATTTTGCCAAATTAACTTTTCAGAATCCCATCTGTCCTTAAAGATTAGGGTACCTGAATAATCATTTTTATAATGGTCTAATACAACTGCTGGAAAAATAATAACTGTGTTTTGACTGCAGCAAGCCACATTTATTAATTGGAGCTGCAATAGTACTACTGACATTGGCAGAGTGGGAAAAAAACCCATATGTTATTTAGGCTGGTTCTGAATGTCTGTTTTTTTCCCCTTTAGTGGTGTTTATCCACATGGAGCTGAAGAAAGTATAAAGGCCAAATGAAAATCTGATGGTTATTCAACCAGAAAATGTCAACAAATCAGGAAGGTTTTTTTTTAAATCTAGAAAACTCTTCTTAGAAATAGATGTTAGAAATAAAGGCAAAAATAAAGGTTAGAAAAAGCATGAAATGAGTTCGGACATCAACAATTTGACATGTACACCTATATACATTGTTTTATTCCTTGTGAAAATGTCAAGAATGCCATCATTTATTATTGGCTACATGTTAACAACTCAAAGTAACATATCATAGTAGCAGAGATGAAAAGCACTCAGCCTAGACTTGGGAGTTGGGAATAATGGTCAGGAAAGTGGTGCTTAAAAATGGTGAGAGAAAACCAACCACAGGGATGAGGAATGGGTAACAGACAGATAAGAAATGCTCCCTTGCAAACTACATACGACCCCAAATCAATTTGAAACAATATTCCCATATATTCTCTGATATGGGTGGCACCAAAAATGGGCCCACTGAAGGCCAGTAGGAAAAACAATTGCCAACTCCATCTACTATCTTGCAATTATGTTTGTTACATGGTGTGAGTAAATCTTCTGAACTAAGCATGCGTCTGCTCACACAGCCCTAAATAATATAAAATCCATAATGATATTACCATTCCCTAATAAAAACATAACAGCTACCCCCACTGTTTATCTTGAACTCTAAACTGGATGCAATACAGTTATTCAGGATCATAATGAAGTCTATTTCTATTAAATGTTACAATAGCATTTCTTACATTATAGTGGTGCTTATACTTGGACATTTTGCAAAACTTTGGTCTTTACCCCCTAGAAGGCCAGACTTGGGTGCTAGTTAAGCAGACAGATGGACAGCAGGTTAGATCACATGAAGTGGTTACCTTGTGTGCTAGGAGGAATAGGAACAGAATAAAAGCAAATGGAGTCTTAGAGAATTAAGAATAAAAACCAAGGCCAGGTGTGGTGGCTTATACCTGTAATCATAGCACTCTGGAAGGCCAAGGTGGGAGGATTGCTTGAGGTCAGGAGTTCGAGACCAGCCTGAGCAAGAGTGAGACCCTGTCTCTACAAAAAAATAAATAAATAAAAAAATAGCTGGGCATAGTGGCGAGAACCTGTAGTTCCAGCTACTTGGGAGGCTGAGGTAGGAGGATTGCTTGAGCCCAGGAGTTTGAGGTTGCAGTGAACTATGATCACAGCACTGCATTCTAGCCAGGGTGACAGAGAGTCTGTCTCAAAACCAACAACAACAACAAAAACCATAAAACAAAAACAAAAACAAAAAATCCAGGAAAACCAAATTTGTTATCATTTCTAAGAGGTAATCCTAGACCAGGAATGGGAGACAGGCCCAGGAGACAGGAATTCAGAGCTTATAAAATAGCACTGGTATTCAAGAGGATTCTCTCGTTTTAATTTCAATTACTAATATGATGGAAAATATGCACATGATAAAAATATTAAACAAGTACATAGAGGTGTAAAATGAAACATAAACTGTCCCACTCCCTTTACTTCTACTTCTGCTTTCCAGACATAACAATTGTCAACAGTTTCTTTTTTTATTTAAAAAGAATTTACAGGGTACACATGTTTTTTTGTTACATGGATGGATTGTATCATGCTGAAATCAGGGTTTTCAGTGTACCCAGCACCAGAAGAGTGTGCATTGTACCATACAAGTAGATTTTTACTTCTCATTCCCTTTCCTCTCTTCCCCTCTTCTTGGTTTTCAATGTCCATTATACCACTTTATGACCGTATGTATCCCTCGTTTAGCTCCCACTTGTAAGTGAGTACATGTGGTATTTGTTTTTCCATTCCTGAGATACTTCATTTACGATAATGGTCTCCAGTTCCATTCAAGTTGCTGCAAAAAACATCTTTATCCACTCATCAGTTGATAAGCACTTAGGTTGATTCCATATTTTTGCAACTATGAATTGTGCTGCAATAAACAGCTGGGTGCAGGTGTCTTTTTGATATAATGACTGCTTTTCCTTTGAGTAAATACCCAGTAGTGGGATTGCTGAATCGAATGGTAAGTGTGCTTTCTGTTCTTTGAGGAATCTCCATACTGTTTTCCATAGAGATTGTACTAATAATTTATATTCCCCCCAACAGTGTTAAGTCTTCCCTTTTCACTGCATACATGCTAATATCTATTGTTTTTTGACTTTTTAGTAATGGTCATTCTGACAGGGGTAAGGTGGTTATTTCATTGTGGTTTTAATTTGCATTTTCCTGATAATTAATGATGTTGAGTATTTTTTCATATATTTGTTGGCCATTTGTCTATCTTCTTTTTAAAAACATCTCTTCATGTCTTTTGCCCACTTTTTGATTTGGTTATTTGTTTTTTTCTTGCTGATTTCTTTGAGTTCTTTCTAGATTCTGGATATTAGCCCTTTGTCAGATGGATAGTTTGCAAATATTTTCTCCCATTCTGTAGATTTTCTATTTGCTTTGTTGCTTATTTCCTTTGTTGTGCAAAACTTTTAGTTTAATTAAGTCCCATTTATTTATTTTTGCTATTGTTACATTTGCTCTTGTGGTCTTAGTCATAAATTCTTTGCCTAGGCCAATGTCCAGAAGAGTTTTTCTTACATTTTCTTCTAGAATTGGTAAGGTATTGGATCTTACAGTTAAGTCTTTAATCTATCTTGAGTTAATTTTTGTATATGGGGAGAGATAGGGATCTAGGTTCATCCTTCTGTATGTGGTTATTCAATTTTCCCTGCACTCTTTATTGAATAAGTGTCCTTTCCCCAGTGTATGTTTTTTCTGCTTCGTCAAAAATCAGTTGGTGTCAATAGTTTCTTATATATTCTTCTAGGATTTCTATAAAAATATAGAGTTAAACATAAAACATATATTTTTTAGTTTAAAAATCATTATATTTATTATGAAATTATGTTAAAAATATAAGTGTAAGTCATATAATAACTCAATAAAAGCAGTTCCCCAATGTAAATCTATAAAATAAGCAAAGTTCTGAAAAATCAGGCATTCAATCAAAAGGAACCATTCATTACTAATCATTTTTTATTATGTTCGATGATAATTATAGTGAATAAACCAATTAATTGGAACTAGATATAAAGACAATGAATATTTTTAAGGCAAACACATGTTCCTTTTAAATTCTTTTAAATAACAATGAGATCATAGGATAAGCTGTTTCTGTACCTAGCTTTATTTTCTTAACTAATAATATTTTTTGGAGACCTTTCCATATCAGCCTATACAGATTTACCTTAAATTTCTTGATTACTGAACAATTTCTATTATATAGATTTGCTGTAATTTTTATAACCAGTCCAATATTAGTGAACGCTGAGCAAAATGCTAACTGTACTATTTCAAACAATGTTGCAATAAGTAATTTTATGTTTTTGCACATTTGTGTGAGTATATCTGTATGTTAAGTTCATTTTAAATGCAATTACTGTGTCAATTTTTATTACAGTAAAGTAAATTTTAATAAGTATTGACAAATTGCCTTCCAAAGAAGTTGCACCAATTGGCATCCATTAAAATCAGAGGAATGTGCCTGTTTCCCTGAGGATTCACCATCACTGGATATTTCAACTTTCTAATCTTTGCTAATGTCCTAAGTGAAAAAAGTGGTATATCAATTTTTCAAAGTCTTTTGAATTAATTACAACTGAAGTTGATTATTTTTTCATAAGATTCTTAGCTATTTTTATTCCTTTTTTTTTCTTTTAACATAAGATAGATCATATCAGTCTTCTCTCAAAACCCTCCTGTGGTTTTCCATTTTATCCAAAGTAATATTCAAAGTTCTTACTGTGCCCTATAAAGACTCTAAAAGATTTGGCTCCAGGCTTCCTCTCTCACCTCATCTATCAATCCCTCTCTTTCTTCCTCTGCTCCAACTATGCTGCCTTTCTCACTATTACTCCGGCATGCCAGACATACTCATGTCTCGGGGTCTTTGCTTTTGCTGTTCCCTCTGCCTGGAATTCTTGTCCCTCTACAGCAGCCTGGCTCACTCCAGCTCCCTGCTCAAATCTCATCTTTTCAGAGAGTTCTTACTTTACCACCCTATTGAAAGTAACACACGCCTTCCTCCATTCTGTCACTCCTCATCCAACTATGTTTTTCTTCATAACACTCTACCTGAAATGTCAAATGGTTGTCCACAGGAAGACAGGTATTTGACAAAGTCTAGAAACACTTTGGGTTGTCCCAGCTGGGGTGGAGGGGATTGCTACTACTGGCATCTAATGGGTAGAGGCCAGAGATTCTGTTAAACACCCTACAATGCACAGAACAGCTCCCCACACAAAGAATTACCTGTTCTAAAATGTCAATACTGCAGAGGTTGAGAAACTCTGATATGCATTTTTATTGGTTTATTGTCTATCTTTCCCCTACTAGCAGAGATCATATTTAAAATACTTAACAACTGAAAGGGGCATGAGAACTGAGCAATGAGATTAGGCAGAAGTCGTAAACAACTAGTACGGCCAAACAAGTGTTGACCAGGTAAATATCAGCTGTCCTGCTAGAATTAACACTCATGAAAGAGACTTTGTTCTGTGCCTACATCATTTCTTTGTTAAGTAAATTATTTTAAATTGATCTGCACTTCAATAAACTATGTCATTTTTAAAATTTCTTTAACAGCTTTATTGAGGTATAATTTACATACTATAAAATTCACCTATTTCTTTTTTACTATTTATTTCAGAATATTATGGGGTATAAATGTTTTGGCTACATGAATTGCTTTTGTACAGTTCGAGTCAAAGTTATGAGTGTGCCCATCACTCAGTGTGCATTGTACCTGTTAGGTGTGATTTTACCCATCCCCTCCTTCCCCCTCACCCCCACCCAGCTTCATTTCTGTTGAGTTTTACTTCCATATGTGCACATGAGTGCTAATCGGTTCATTCCAATTTAATAGTGAGTACATGTGGTGTTTGTTTTTCCATTTTTATAATACTTCACTTAAGAGAATGGTCTGTAGTTCAATCCACATTGTTACAAAAGGTATTAATTCATTTTTTATGGCTGAGTAGTATTCTATGGTATACATATACCACATTTTATTAATCCACTTATGAATTGATGGGCACTTGGGTTGATTCCACATCTTTGCAATTGTGACTTGTGCTGCAATAAACATTCGAGTACAAGTGTGTTTTTTGTCTATTTGATTGCTTTTTTCTTATTGATTAGCAATTCTCATTAGTGTGTTAAAGAAATTAGGACTTTATTGTCATGTGTTGCAAATAGTTTTTTCTTCAGGTAGTTGATTGTATTTTGTCTTTGTAGTAATTGTCTTTGTCTTACAAGATCTTTTAATTTTTATGTAGTCAAATGTAATCTATTCCTTAATGACTTCGGATTTTTGGTCTTCCTATAAAAGCCTCCTACTCGAAGATTACAAAAAAAATTCTCTCATCTTTTCTTCTGGTTCTCTTATGATTTTATTTTTATAATGAAACATTTATATATTTGGAATTTATTTTGAGATCTTTCTAAATTGCTAGCCCAGTTTTCTAACATCATTTATTGAATAACCTATTTTTCCCTTAGCAATTTAAAGAGATATATTTAATAGACTAAATTCCTGTTTTGTTTTTGGGCTAATTTCTGAATTCTCTTTAATTCACAGATCTATCTGTTCTTTGGCTATTAATGACATTTATTAATATTGAATTTTTATACATATTAATACCTGGTAGAAATATTTGATCCATCATAATCTTCCCTTTAAGAAGTTTTCTGGCCATACTTTTATTTTTATAGGTGAGCTGAGCTGTAGTATTATTTTTGTAAGTTCAAAAAGAAAAGAAAACTTCTTGGAAGCTTTCTTTTGTGGGGGGATGACATTTTGTTTGGGATCACATTGAATTAATTTATTAAACTTTGGGAGAATTTTCATGTTTATATTATTGAGTCTTTCTATACCAGATCAAAGCATATCTTCATTTATTTAAATTTTTAAAAGTTCCCTGATTTTTTCCCGAAGTACATTATATATTTTCCTTTTTAGGTTTACTTTCAAGTGTTTTAATTATGAATTCTGATTTTGTAAATGAGATGCTTTCTTTCAATTTATTTTCTAACCATTTTTGTCCAGTGATTTGTTTTTTTATTGAGTGCCAGACACATAAAGAATGGAAGTGAGACTCTGGTTTAAAAGTACAGAGTTAAGACAAACAATTTCAGTTTCTGGTCTACATTTGGTCTTATATTTTTGCTTAGGTTGCCACCTGCCACCTCCCCATTCCAAACTAAGACTGCCTTCTCTTATCAGTCAGGCAGTGTTGTGTCTTAGCATCTTTCCCAGTTAGCCAACTCTGCTGTCCACCCAAATACTTTGAGATTTGTAAAACAGGCTGTTATAAATCTATATATTGTTTTCTATGTCATAATTGTTAAAAATCTTTTTTAACATTTTGAGTTATGTGGAGTTTTAAAAAATAAATTTATTAACTATATTTTTCTGCTCAATTTTTATATTACCATGGAGTCAACAGAACTGTGATCTAGGTTTTAAAATATATGTAGCTTATACTCAGAGACATGGGAGTAGAGGGAGGCTGCTAAAACTCTGAAAGTGAGCAGAGCTCAAAACCACAACTTAATTCGTCAGTTTGGCATATATCTATTAGCAACCTCGTTCTCATATTTGCAGAAATGCCAATATATTCCTTCTGTGGCCTCCCCACAACAAACTATCCATGAAAAGAAATGAGGAGAGAGAACTAAAAAGTCTATGGAGGCCTTTAGCATCAGAGGTTTTCTGTTATTGCACTTGGTTTCTCTGCTGAACATCTGTTCTGCACAGTCTGAGGACACCGATTTATTACTGCTGCAATGCTGCCCTTTTTTGTTCATATCTCTTCATCACTGCACACTTCTGCCATGCTAGGCTTTAAGTTTATACTTACACACACTTAGCCACTGACTCCAAAACTGAGTTCGTGCTAGGTTATTAGGAACTGAAGTAGCTTAGGAGCTTCCTACATCTCACAGTGCTTTAGCCAAAACTGTGCTTGTTCTGGGTGGCTAGTTTCCTGACTTGGCTGGGTCTTAAGCCCAAATCACTGACGAAGAATTCTACTTCAAAACCTTTGGTGCCATTTTCAATTCAAAATCTTGGGCAAAACCACCTCAATCTGTCAGAAATTTTCTAACAATGTCAAACCTCAAAAGGGAAGTTGTTCAGATCTTGCTTCATTGCTTCTCCAAGTAGCTCCTTCATCCATATGCAATTTTTCCCATATCCTAACCTAGAGGCAATCTCTGTATAACAAGAAGTCTGGAGGAAAAACACTAGGTAATGAGACTTTTACCCAAAGAGAACAGGTGCCTGAACGTCTTACACAACTAAGAGCAAAACAGAGATCTCCAAGGGGACTGGCTACAGGTACCTAAACCAAGAAGTACTGCTAGCCTGTTACTCAGTGTTCTAAATTCAGCCTCAGCTGGAACTCTGTTACAATTGCAGGCCATCAAAAACCAAAGCAGACCAGAAGGAGGTGTGAGAGTTTTAGGAGAGAGAAATAGAAAAATGTGGACATATTGCCTAAAATTTCTTTTGATGCTTTCAGTTTGCCTTTAGGGTGTGTGGACGGATCAGCCAGGTGTAAAAGATGGCAGACAGAAGGAGAACTATTTAAATATAATAATACTTGGGTGAAAATCTTTAAAACAATCCACATAAGCTCTGTTATGATTAGAATCCAAATGCCACCTCTTTTCAACATTAACAAAATTATATTCTATCCCCACATGTTGCTTTAGGCATCTCATTTACCAACACACTTGGACATCAGATAGGCATAAATTAAAGTATATAATTTATAGTGCATAAAATCACAGAATGCTTATTGATTTCTAAATTAGGATAATATATTTTAGCTGGTGCAGTCATTTATCAATAAATCTTAATTGAATTTTCAAGCTAGAGCCTGCAGGGCAAATGCGCTCTAGTTTTTTTAGGTTTTCAGAAACATTCAGCCTAAATGTTGTGAATATTCCCTGACTAAATGTAACTGGATCATCTTGCAACAAAGATGATTCAATTCTCTTAACTTATTCAAATGAAAATCATTCACATATTCTAGATCTACGGTTTTCAGCTACTCTATAAATGTAATTAGCTTTTCTTGGAAACTACATTCCAACCGGGAGAATAATACTAAATATTACTCTTTCTCCTTTAAATACATTCTCAAATTTCAGTCCTATTTTCAGTACAATCACACATTAAACCTTTACTTCTGGGATAAACAGAAAGATGACTTGATATATTAAAAAGACTATTTCCTTTAGAGAATTTTGCCAATAATTTTGTAGAGAATAAATAATATTTGCCAGCCAAATACACTAGTGGTATAGAAAGTCCCAACATTTAAAAAAATAACATTTACAGTAATTTAGACCTTTGACTTCAAGACAACAGTGGTTGAGGAATTCACTTTAGAATTTTAGTTTTCAATGCCTCATTTTATCTGAGGCATTTTATCAAGGTTAATGTATATAATTTTCTTAAAATTGCACTTCCATTAATATGGTCTGTCTTCACTGGGTTCCCTCAAAACCACTCTGAAACAAGAGCTTAGGTGCACATAGTATATTTGGGAGATGATCCCACATGCAGGCAAATTGAGGAAGCCAAATTTAGAAGGAGAAGCAAGAAAAGCCAATAAAGAGTGCATTGATAAGCAAAGTATTAATATATAAGCGGACATTTGGGGATTAATCGTGTTGGACCTGCAGAGAAACTCTATATGCCATATGTGGAAATAAATGAAGATCAACAACAGGCAAAGGTCTACGTTCAGAGCTTGCTATAGCAAGAGAGCCAATCAGTTGTGTTTTGGTACAGGGAAGCTGAGGAGAGGGAAAGCTTTATAGTGGAAAAAAGGGGAGGCTTCATTCAAGTCTGCCTTGACTGGATGCTGTCAGCATGGGGAAGCCGTAGGCAGGCTATCTGCAAGTGAGGCATCTAACGTGATTGGTTAGGGGTGCTTATTTGGCTTTCTCTGGTTTGTCCTAAATTGGAGGCAGGGACAAAAATTAGGGAAGCTGTCAGTTATTAATCAAGCACTGGCCATTTGGGACCAATTGGTATAGGGATTGGTTTTTACTTCCTGGACTGTTTGATAGAGAGAGTGGTCTGACTTCCTACAAGTCTGACTTGTAGATAGTAGGCTGGCTTTCTGTAGATATGGGTTAGTTTCCCAGGGCAGTTGCTGCAGATTGTAGGTCTGGCCAATGTCTATGTATTCAGTCTCTCACATGCTTTAGAATGATCTTGCTGGAGGCTGGGAAGCCTGGGGCATTTTGCCACCTATTTCCAGCCCCATTGATGTTCCTTCCTTTTGAGTGACTTGAATAGAGCAAACTCTCAAAGCCCCAGAAAAAAACCTCAGGCATGGAAGAGAGATACAGGCAGTTGAGGTGGGAAGCTGACAGCATGTTGGAACTGTCTTCTGCAGTTGACCTCTTTGTAACTTGAGTACATTTGCAAAGACCCTATTTACAAATAAGGACACATTCTAAAGTTCTAGGTAGATGTGAATTTTTGTGGGACATCATTCAATCCAGTTCAAGAGGTAAAGATTAACTTGCCCAAAACCGATTCCCTGAAAGCTGGTCTCTAAGAAAAAGGAGTTGGCCTTCTTCAAAGCTCCATGAAATCTGGCCACACCCAAACCTTAAGGCACTCAGTCCTAGCCAAACATCAGTCTAACACTTGAGCTCCTGATCATGCCAGGGGAAGGGCTCATGCTTGCTGCAAATATAAAACCTAAGCTCAAAAATAGGCCTAGAGCCAAGCTTCTGCCATGTCATCTTGTTATAGTATCCTAGTCCCTGCTCCCCTGGGGGTAGGGGCCAATGGTTCCCTGATCATGCATCTTAAAAGCCTGCAGACCAGGGATTAGGATCCCTCTCCCAGAATGTGACATCAGACCATGTTAACACTCTGTGTTCTACCTCACAATACAACACGGGACCTGCACACTTGTTTCTGCTCCTGTCTCCGTGACATTTTTCCCAGTATACTTTGCTTTGATAGGTCAGGTGTGTGTACTGCCTGGCCATGGGTCGTTTTTTGCATGACAATGTATTATTTTATTACAACACCACTCTCTGAGGTAAATATACAGTCATTACCCTAACTCTCATGCAAGTGAAGTTAACTTCTTAAGCTGATTAAGCGGAAAGGGAGTTTGTAAAAGGATATTGGTTATCTCACAGAAGTGTTTGGAGGCCTGGAGAACTAGACTTGAAGTTAAACTCCTAGGAGCAAGTCTACAAAGCACAAAGCAGAGTTGGCCCGAGGAAGCAGCTGCTGCTTCTGTTGCTGTGCCAACTCTTCGGCTCCCTGCCTAGGCCATTTCTGTGCCAGGAACTTGACCTCGACATCACTGAGAAACCGCATGCGCTGTTGCCGCAGTCACCAAAAGAAGGCAGCGTTGTATTCCCACGTCAGAAAAATGGATTCTGACTGGAGCCTTCTTCTCTCGTTACCCACTCACTGCCCAAATTCTCATGTGTACGAGTCTGATAGGAGGAGCCAAAGCTGCTGTCGTGTCCCTAGGCCCAACTGCAAGGGAGGCTGGGAATTTTGTTTTCTGCATTCTACTTTGCGGCAGCAGGACTCTTAAGACTGGGAATTTTCCAATACGGTAATGTGATTTCGAAAATATGCTCAGTAGAGTCAGGCTATAAATCCAAGTCAGTCTGACTTTAAGTCCCACATCCTTATTCACAGCTTTGTTTGTCCAAACCAAAAATATATAGATAAGTGCATACTCTTATACATAGAATTCTCAAATAAGAACAGTCCTGTTATTGTTACCAGTGTTGACCGTGTGGTTCAGATGGGAATGTGTGGTGGGCATCTGTTTTGTTTTTTGTGTGTGGGTTTTTTGGGGGAAGGGTCTGCTCATCATCTCTTCTCTCTTCTTCTGGTAATAGCAACCCTTCCTTTGGAAAGCCAGCCCTCTCCAAATACATGTGGACCCGGTGGGACTGTTGTTACAGCATTCTCATTCCATCCCGCAAGAGTGGTCCTGCAGATTAGGCTAGCTAATCCTTGTCCTCATCCCCTTGGTCACAGCGATTGGCTCAGGGATGGGCATGTTACCCGAGCCAGGCCAATAACAGTTCTTCTTAGGACTTTTGAGAAAGTCAGCGTAAGAGACACCCTCTTTGGTTGGATGAGTAATGGCCCTCCCAAAGATGTTGACATCTAGATTAAATTATAAGAAACTATCTTCATGGTCTTGAGGTAAATCATTATTTCTTAGATAAAACACAATAAACAGAATAAATACCATTGATAAATTAAACTTAATTAAAATGAAGAACTTACATTCTTCGAAAGATACCATTAAGGAGTGAAAAGTAAGCCAAAGATCAGAAGAACGTATTCATAAGATGTAGATCCCCCAAAAGACTGTTGCCCACCAGAAAAGTTAAAAAATAAAAAGACTGACTATACCAAAGTGTTAGTGAGACTGTGGAGAAACTGGAACTCTCATACATTGCTGGTGGGAATGTTAATTGGTACAATCCCTTTGGAAATTTGTTTGACAGTATCTATTGAAGGGTTTACCATGAGATCCAACAATTTCTTGTATAATGAGTGCTTATGTCACCAAATACATGTACAAGAGTGTTCATAGTAGCTTTATTCATAATCACACATATCTGGAAACAACCTAAATCTACATCAATATGATAATGGATAAACCAATTGTGGTATTTTCATACAATGGAATATTCTGAAAACTACCACTACATGCAACAAAATGGATGAATCTCACAGACATATGTTGCACAAAAGAAACTAGGAACAACAGAGTATATATTACATGAGTCCTTTAATATGAAGATCAAAAGTAAAAATTAATTTGTGGTTATAGAAGTCAGGATAGTATTCTCTTTGGGGAAGTATTGATTAGGAGAGGCCTAAGGGAGACTTTTGTAGTGCTGAATATGTTCCATCTCTTGGTCTGGGCTGTGTTTATGTGAGTATATTCATATGTAAAAATTCATTTAGATGTAATGAAAAACTTTCAGAAAAACAAAAATTGAGAGAATTAATCAATAGTAGGTATGCACCCAAAATAATAATAATAATAATAATAAAGGGAGTTCTTCAGTCAGAAAGAAAATGATTCTAAATGGAAACAAGGAAATGCAGAAAGTGGTAAAGAGCAACAAAAAGGTCAAAAGTGAGTAAATATTAGCTGCATAAAACAATTATAGCAATGTTAAATGACATTTATAATTATAGAATTAAAATACTTGACAACAATAGCACAAAAGGAGGAAAGGAGTAGTTAACAGAGTTAAAGTGTTCTAAAGTGCTGTTTGTTTGTTTGTTTGTTTTAAACATATTAAGTCCTCAAAATCTGGGAAGTATTTTACCTGTTATAGCACATCTCAATTTGGGCTAGCCATATTTTAAGTGCTCACATATGGCTACTAGCTAACATGTTGGACAGCCCGGCTCTAGAGCAGTGGTTCTCAAAAGGGGGGATATTGTCCCCCAAGGGGCATTTAGTAATGTATGAAGTCTTTTTTGATTGTCATAACTGGGGGAGTGGGGGAGGTGCTAATGGTGGGTAATGAGTAGAAGCCATGGATGCTGGTAAACATCTTATAATATACACAGAACAGCCTTCTCCATTCCCAATAAAGACTTATTTAGTCTAAAATATCAATTGTATTGTGGTTGAGATACCCTGCTTTAGAGTAACCTCTAAAATAATACTTAGAAAGTGTATAACCAGTAAGCAAATGGTGGTGGGAGAATGAATAGTAAAAATGATTTGGCTAATTCAAAAGAGTAAAATAATGGAAAGAAAAAAGGCATATAGAACAGGTGGGACAAATAGAAAACATATAGTAATATTAGTAAAATCACATTAAATATTAATGGATAAATATTCCAAGACTAAAATTGTCAGATGGCGGGAAAAGCTCCCAACTACATGCTGCAAAAGAAACATGTTAAATATAAGGATACAGACAAGTTGAAGGTAAAATTGTTAAAAAGTCTAGACTATGCAAATTCTATCCAAAACAAAACTGGTATAGCTATACCAATATCAAAATAGATTTTAGTATAAAATGTACTACTAGAAGCAAAGAAAGATATTTCATAATGATATAAAGGCCCTCTATTAGACTGATAGAAGTGATTTATTTAAAATGCCAGATGAACATATTACTTCACTGATATAAATCTTTCACTCTCCCCATTGACCTTGGATAAAGCTGGAGCTACAATTATGGCAGATAAGATGCTCCATGAATCACCTGCTTCACCTCTAACATCTTAAGTCATTTCTTTCCTCAAAATTTATGTTTATAGGAGTGTTGAAGAACATGTGATTACTTAAAATGACCGTATCGTTTTATACTTTCAGTGCTTTTCCTCATATTAGTCCCTCTGGAATGCTTCTCTTTGTGGAAATTATCTGAAAAAATTCTATTTATCTTTCAGAGATATATTCTGCTATATCTTATCTAAAATTTTTCTGATTGATTTCCACATATAATTCTTCACTCCATGGTATACCTCATAAACATTTTAAAAATAATTTTTGTACTACAATTGTTTATATATTCTGTCTTTTCTTCTAGCCAGCAGGAAGACATTAGGCACTTATTAACTTTTATTGAACTTAATGTATTTGTGTTGGTAAATTGTAGTAGCCTTAGAGAAATACTTGCTATAAAATTGTCTAAAATTTTTACCATTGTATTTTGCCAAGAAATATATTTCTTTTAGATTCAGCTAACTTGTAAATTATTTATATAATGAATTTAATTCATGTTTTTAAAGCTAAAAGCTTATTATTCTTTTCTAATTTTATTAATTTTATACTTATGAATGGAATCATGTGGGCAGTTAATATAATTAGTTATTCCAGTACAATTTCTGAGGAGTATTTACATTGCTCTTCTGTTATAGATTGTTTGATTCTTTTTCATAGCATTTTTAGTTTTATAGATTGATCTAACCGAATTGTAATCAGTATACAAATTAACTTGAAAATTTTGCATTGTATATATTTTTATAAAATAACGTACTTTTTAAGTAAAAAGTATGAATGCATAGTTTATAAGAATTTAGAGTAGAATTTTCAAAAATTATTCAATGTATTACTATAAACCACGGTGCTATCATTAGGAAAAGCTGCAATGACAAGGTTTGAATTTTTGGATGGGTTTCAAAATGTATTCAGCTGATTCTACAGTTCTTTTTGCTAGGCTTACAAATTAAAATAGCCAAAGTAATTTCTTAGATGAATTGATATATAAGCAGGCTAATGATGTTTGAATAATTTCAAAATAGAGGAATTTTAAATTTGTGTTATAGTAGATTGGGTAAAGATGAAAACTTTCAGTCACACTGCCTGGATATAAATTCAAGCTTTGCCACATCCTAGCCATAACCCTGGGCAATTTCCTTAACTTCCCTAAGCCACAGGTTTGTTCATCTGCAAAATGCTGATAATAACGTTACCTATTTAATAGGTTATTTTGAGGTTTAAATAATATAGATAAGACACTTAGTATGGTTCCTTTTACATAGTAAATGCTCAATGAAAATACTACTGTAACAGATATAGCTAAGTAAAATCAATAACATTAATTTAAGGGCTATTTTACATCTATCATGTTTCTAAGTACTACTAATAAAAGCTACCATTTAGTGAGCACTGTGCTAAATATTTTATATACATAATCTCATTTGAATTTTATAATAACTTTGGGAGTTAGTTTAATGTCCCTAATTTATGGATAAGTTAACTGAGGCTCTGAGAGTATTTGCCCAAAGTTATATATTCAGGAAGAATATTTTGGGTGCTGGTCAGGTGTGGGAGGTGGGTAAACTCACAACTAATGGGTGCAGAACACACTGTATGGGGGAAGGGCATGCTTGTAGCCCTGGCTTGGGTGAAGCAAAGGCAATATATGTAACCAAAATGTTTATAGCCCCATAATATTCTGAAATTAAAAAAAAAGAATATTTTGACATGATCATTTGAAGCAGACATTTTAATGTCAGGGATATTTTGGTACAGCTTATAAAAACAAACCTTTAAACTTTCCATTTTTCCCTGCCAAATGAAAATAGCTTTATTATGTTCTTTTCCAATTAAAAACAAAAAAAGAACACACATGTTGAAAACAATTCTGACAATACAAGAAGATATAAGAATCACAATTTTGTCACTCAAAAAGATAACCACAGTTAATATATTTGGTAAATATAAGTAGCAGACACTGCTAGTTGCCTATCAAATATCCATTGCCCCCTTATTTCTTAATAACAGATCCAAATTTTTGTTTGGATTAAGCTAAAATACCTCCCCAGACAAGCAGTGGCACTGTGAACCAGTTCTGGCCAAGGAGATGCAAGCAGAAATCGCTGTGTAGGCCCTGCTGGAAAGGTGGCTGACTTGCCCGGCAGTCACCTTTTCCCTTTGCCTGCACAGAGTGCAAACATGCTAGGAGTAAAGCGGTCATCTTTTGGCCCAAAAGAACAAAATCGCATGCAGTCTGGCATAATGAAGGCTGAGTCCCTGGTGGCTTTGTGGAGCCATTTTGTCAGTCCTGAACTGCCTACTTTGGAAATTCTTGTTATAAGGAAAAACAACTTTTTGACTAATCCATGTTAATCTTGTTTCTGTTGCGTGCAGCTAAGTACAATCTTAACAGATACACTATCATTCTGGAATTTTCTTCCTATTCTATTACAGTAAGCATTAAGAGGTAATCTTACTATAATGCTTATTATAAATAGGTAACATTATTATAATTATAACAGGTAACCTAGTTATATAATTATAATTTTGCAATAAACAGTATTTATTTCACCATATGTCATTCAGGTAGACTCTGTTAGCTGCCACACCCAACCACCATTTCTCCTAAATTTTTATTAACAGAATTCTAATTTTGTTCAGTTGGCATTTTGTTCAGCCCCGGGGATAAATCTTGATTGGTGTATATGTTAATTATAGCTGTCCATTCTCTTTTGCCAATAATTTGTCTAGAAATGACAATATAATGTTGTTCTGGTCAATGTTACCTAAGAGGAGGTCTACTGAAGACATCTGGGAAAGATTCACCCTCCTGAAAAGAGGCATATGAGAAAAGCATTTTTTTTTTCTCCTTCACCATCTCTTCTGCTTGAGATTCTATTGCATGAGGATGTGATGTTTGGAGCTACAGCAGCCATCTTGCAAAAATAAGGGGAAATATTATTGGCACTCTGGTGATGACACATTGCAGACAGTCTGTGACACTAACTAGGTTTTCTTCTAACACAAACAATAAATGTATTTATGCTTTAAGCTTCTGTTGTTTTTTTATTTGTAGACAAAAGCATTCCTAATGACACATTTATTCAAAAAACATCTATTGTGTATTATTTCAGGGAATATATCCGTAAACAAAATTGATTCTTTTGCCTTCATAGAGCTTACTTTTGAAGGGAGGGCCATATTACATAAATAAATTATATCATAAGTAAGTCAGTCAGTTACATTGTATATTAGAAAGTAATAGGGGCTATGGAGAACAATAGGACAGGAACGGTACTTAGGGAGTATTGGTTGGTCAGGAAAGGTCCATTGAGAAACATCACCCTTCAGCAATGACTTGGAGTTGGTAAGGGAGTTAGCTTTGTGCATTTCTGGACAAAGAGAGTTTCAGGCAGAGAGAGAAAGCCCTTCTGGTGGGAGACTGCCTGATATGTTCAAATAGTGCCAAGCAGGCCCCTATGGATAGACTGGAGTGAGTGACTGAGAATAGAAATTAGCCAAAGAGATCTGGGAGGACAGGATTGTGTAGGATCTTGGTAAGAGTTTGGTTTTTACTCTGAAGTAACTGAATGGTCATACAAGAATTTTGCATAGAGGAATAGCATGATCCAGATAACATTTTAAAGAATCATGTGGCCTGCTGGTGCATCAGGTAGTACATTTCCCAAATGTGGATTATTCAGTCTTGAGAAATGTCTTGTGGGGGACCACAGCACTGTATTACATCAGTGTAGGTCAAGCCCTATCAGTCTAGCTGCTTTGCAGTCTCTTGGTGAAGTAGGAACCAACCTGCACAAACCTCTAGTCTTTGCTTTGTCTTCCTGACTTCTTATTTGAGTGACATAAACTCAGACACACACACACACACACACACACCCAGAACTAGCAATAGTATATTGTGTATAAATTTATCTCATTGGAAACTTAATCTGCTGCAGATATAGATTTGGCAAAAGATATGCTCCATTTACATTACAAACAGAACTCCTAATTTCTCAGTCTAAGGGGTTTTACTCTCTTTTAGTAGCTAGAAATTTACTGCACATTTGAATTCAGTAATTCTCAAAGGAGCCGCTTCTAGAGAGCACTTGGAATTTGTGAGAGGCGTTTTTATGTCACAATGATTGGGTGACACTACCGGCATTTAGCGACTGGGAGCCAGGCATGTCCAGTATCCTGTACTGTGAGAAATGGTCTCATTAAACAAAGAACTGCTCCATGTCCTGCACCACTTTCAGATGTCTCACTGCATATTCATGAGTTGGAAAGTCTTTTATAATTTTCTGAGCCTAGAATCCAACACCATTTACCTATAAACAAAAGTATTTTCAGAAGGTTTTAATATGCTTGGAATTTTTCAGGAATGTAGCTACTGGGCAAATTTGGAGAAAACTGTACATTTCTTCTTGCAAACCTTACCAAAGTTATTCACCATTTTGGAGAATCATGTCACTGACATCCAACACTATTTGTGGTGGTTGAATTGCTAGTGTAACTTACTCTGATCAGTTTCCATTTATTGTTCCTTTTATGGTGATTTCAAATGTTGAACAGATATAAAGAAAAGTATCAACAATATTCAGCTGAATATTTTCTTATTATGTCTTTTAATTGCCAACTATTTGTTGTAAGTAGGTGCACAAATTGCCTACTTTATATGTCTTCTTGCTTAGCTCTGCCCATGTATTCACAACAATAAAATGTTATTTTATTTTAAAATAAATTCCTTTTTATTTCTCCTCTGTATTATAGTTAGGGCACTAGATTGCCTTTTTATGGTGAAATTATGTGTTTCTTGGTTATGCCACCAATGAATTGCATTTCAGGATGATGAAGTCATTTCAAAGTATTAGTTCTAAATAAAGGGTGTTGGATCCAACAGGCTTAAGAACCATTGGTTTAAAGAACTGCTTTTCTTGTTTCTATCAAGAGTTCTAAATAGTCTTAGTATCCATTTTCAACCTAGGATAATCTCATCACAAATGTAAAAATCTTAAGAAGTTTGCAATCTAGTTGGGAGGTAAAACAAGTAAATGGACATTAGAGAACAATGAGCAGATAATGTTCAACACTTTCTCAAGTTTTTGGTTTACTTATTTTTTCTACAACTGTGGGCAGATGACTATGCAACATGTAAAAAAAAATCTTGAGGGGATTTCATAAGCATCACAAGCACATGGAACTTACAAAAGTTAATCTGATAATACTTAATCATAATGCATAATTGTTACTGCCTGAATAATTAGGAATCTGTAGTAAGCAATATTTTAATAACTGAAATTATATTACTTTTATAGAATCAAACCATTTTCCCCTCTTTTAAAAAATTTTACTGATATTTTGAATATAAATGAATAATATTTAAAGTTTATCTGACCCCATAGGCAGTTTAAACCTGATCATACACTAACACGTTTAAAAATCCAAGATCATGGATTCCTGTTTTATAGATTTTTAAGGATTAAATGGGTCAAGTTTATGTTGTTGAAAACAAATTATGTTCTTTAAACCTCTTCTCCTATTTTTGAGCCAAGAGTCGGGACAGATAAGAACACACTGCTCTTCCTGTACCCCCCGCCACAGGTGCCCTTGTCACGTGAAGGAAAAGGACACGGTGAACAAAGTGGCTGTCGGGGAAGGACCAGGGTTGGGAAATAATGCATTCAGGATTTTTGTGAATCCCTTCTTGGTGCTCGTGTTTAAGCATTTGGACAACATCCTGTTCTTTCTTTCCTCACGGGCTTGCCTGAGAGTACAAGGCAGCACAGCAGGTGCTCTGAGCTGTGGCTACATGCCCAAAGTTGGGATAAAAATCTGACTCAGCTTTTCACATATCGCAAGTGCTAGCTATTGTTTTTAGTTGCCAAGTACACTGTCCAGATCACCGGCCAGCTCCTGTCCCTTCTTCCAGTGACACAGTCTATATCCTTGGGTGTGTAGCGCAAGCCAGGTCAAGAGAATACTTCTCTGGTGAGGCAGGTCACGTGGCCCAAGTCACACAATTTCACCAGGATTGTTATAGATGGAGCTAGCAAGCAAAGCCTTGCTTTTGCATACCAGAGTTAGAAGTTTATGAAAATAGGAGCCAGTGGTTTTATTTCTTAGTCTTGTGGAGAATGCTCGTTTGCAGTAGGAGATAATAAAACCATCAGAGAGGGCAGAGATTAGAGAAGGGGGGGGAGAGAGAGAGAGAGAGAGAGAGACATTTAATGCTGTTTCCAGGTCTGAGGTTCTAAAACCTGACACTCCTCTGGGTGTTAATTGATCACAGATTCCGGGCAGAGGAGGCTGCCTCCTCAACTCTGTGTCACACGCCACCATCTGGAGCTCAGAGCAGCACTGTTCACTCCCAGGGCCCCAAATGTGTCTTATACAAACAAGTTCCTTCAACCTCTGGCCTTATCTGGTCCTTATCTGCTACCACAGTGTCATCAACTCACATCTCCCAAGAAAAGCAACCATTTTCAGGTGTAGAGGAGTCTTAATCTCAGGGGAGACCTTCCCTCAAGGGAACTAAATCTGGAAGTGCAACTCTTGTCTAGCAAGTAAACAATCTTTTATATAATTAAACAATACCCTTCTTTTTCTAATTGTACTCTTCCCTATATATTTACATAACAAAAATATTCAAGAGGTTTAATCAGAACAAAGGAGCCATTTGTCCCAAATCTATTTCCATGTTTTTGTGAAACAAAAAAACCGTTGGCAGCTTTGAAATGAGTTTTTTCAGCTCCTGTGTTTCCAAACCAAGGTGCCAAGACTCAGTCCAAGCTCAAGCTCAAAGTGGCCTGTACCTTTCTTCCTCCTAGCGCTCTGTGCAAGTTCTTCCTGGCTTATGTCCTACAAATGGGAACTAAACCCATAGGGGTGGAAGTGCAGGTGATTTTCTTTTCCATTTTGCTCCAGATATCACTATAATGTTCCTGTGAAGATCATAAACATCTGAATGGGGTTGTTCTATGAGTAGTTAGAAATGTAGGACTGAAACACAGTGAAATGCGAAGGAAAGAAATAGAAATTTAAGAGCAACTCCAATGGAGGGAAGAGTTGAATTAATTGGTCATATGGTGAGGTTCAGAGTACTGTGCCTTTGAGAATAACTGTGGCACATTCTTGGGGACAGAGCCAGAGCCTCTAACAGAGACCAAGTTAGAACATAATGAGGCCACCTCGCTCTATTTTGGTGTACTTCAAGGCCTCCTAATTCCCTGCCCCACCTCTTCGTATCATTGCCAAATCACAGCTGCAATCTTGATCAGCCCCTTTCAACTTGAGTTCTCACAGTAACCCTCTCCTGAGTCTTGATGCTTTTGCCATTTGCCTGGGTTCCTGAAATATCCCTACTGCTCTTTCTGCTTTTGTTATTGGTATTAATAGTGTAAAGGAGATTCTGGCATGATATATGACACAAGCAGTTTTAATATTAGTTTAGTTTCTAGGATGAAAAGGAATGGGCATTTAAAAGAAAAATCTCACCAGGTGTGGTGGCTCACACCTGTAATACCAGTGCTTTGGGAGGCCGAGGCAAGAGGATTGCTGGAAGCCAGAAGTTCAAGACCAGCCTGGGCAACATAGCGAGACTGTGTCTACAAAAAACAAAAAGAAAACTAGCCAGGGATGGTGCACATCTATTGTTCTAGCTACTTGGGAGGCTGAAGCAGGAGGATTGCTTAGGCCAGGAATTTAATGTTGCAATGAGCTATGATTAAGCCACTGCATCCCAGCCTGACTGACAGAGTTAGAGACCTTGTTTCTTAAAAAAAAAAAATCCATATTCATAATAACCACAATTAGGATTATGTTAAGAAGTCTTACTGGAAAGGAATCTTAACAAGGATCAGATTTCAATTAGACAGTAAAAGTTAATAATTAATTGGATTGGTCTCAGTCTTCCTCCAGCATCTTCCTGTTGCTCAGTTAGAGGCTGGCAGAACACACCGGGGAAGATTCAGGGTTGGGTGTGATGCTGTAGGTCCATTGAATGGTTAGGAGAGTCCCGGGTGTTGAACTTCTGCTAGAGATGGCTGCATTAAACATTAATTACCATTTTGGAGCGTTGATGTGTCAGGTACTGCATGTTGGCTCACATGATGCCCATTCCACTCCCCACCTGCTGTTTTCTTTACTTGACTCTGTTATAGTAGCTATAAAACCTGAAAACTCAATTCCTCAGCCTCTCTTGAAACAAAGGTGGCCATGTGATGAGGTTCTGGCCAATGAAGTATAAACAGATGTGATTTGGTGCCATTACTTCCCCTCTCTTCTTCTTACCTGGTTTGTGGTTTTGAGCCTACAGGCAGTATGCCGTTTGGCACCACAAGGCAACAAGTAAAAGAACAAATGACAGTATGATAAAGATGGTAGACCAAAAAAGGTAGAATGTGCCTAGGTGCCCAATGGCATTTTTAGTTATTTATTTATTTTTTCAGAATATTATGGGGGTACAAACGTTTTGATTGCATAAATTGCTTTTGTACTGTTTGAGTCAAAGTTTTAAGTGTGCCCATCCCCCAACCCAACGGCATTGTAAGTAGCAGCCGAAAACTGCCTACCTTGGGACTTGTGTCTGGTGAGATAGTAAACCCCTGTTTCTTCAGGCCACTGGGAAGCAGTCTCAACACATATATTCACATGTCTCAACACATATATTCACATGTCTCAGCACACATATTCACATGTCTCAGCACATTTATTCACATGTCTCAGCACACATACTCACATGTCTCAGCACACATATTCACATGTCTCAGCACACATATTCACATGTCTCAACACATATATTCACATGTCTCAGCACATATATTCACATGTCTCAGCACATTTATTCGCATGTCTCAGCACACATATTCAGCACACATTCATATGCTAATGTGGGTAGAGGGACAAAAGGAATAGACTTTGGACTGGAGACAATCTCTGCCTCAAGTGGCCACCCCAAGACTAAATGATCAGCATCTCAGCTTACTTTTAACCATCTGTGGCACTGCAGTGGTTTCTGTGTTAAGCTGCTTTTAGCTATGCTTTCCCTTCTCTGAAGCTGAGCACATCACACACACATTGGAATTTGAAGAGGTTCTTGGGAGGCAAGAAGGCAACTCTTCAGCCAAGAGAGAGGGAATAGTTAGGTAACTGAAAGTCATGTTGAAGGCAAGGAGCACGTTAGTCTTTATGAGGCAAAAGCAGGAAACATGGCGTGTAAAAAAGAAATTCTGTTAAAAGAGAGGGATTTCTGATTTAATGAATCTGGGGGTTGGTCATTGTGATGAGAAGATGAAAGTGAAGGCTCTGCAGGTGCCTCGCCAATGGAATGGAGATGAAAGGCTGCAGAGTCAAGGAAGGAAAGAAATATGGACTAAAGGAAGGGGAGCCATGAGGTTCACTTAGTATGAGAAGAGACTGGTGAACAGGAAGAATGTACTGCTGGGGCTGAAGGTGTTGAAGGAGAAGGAGGAGGTGTTTGCTAGAAGAGAGCTATGATGCTGTGAAGTGGGGGAAGAGATTTAGACCGAGGATGTACATTTCAGATGATGAGGCTGGAAGGGTGGGTGCTGGCTCTACAGTCGGGAATCTTGGAGATTGGGAATCTAAAAGAAAAGCAAGTCTGAAGAATAGACCCTGTTTTCTTTCTCCCACCCTTGTTGTACACCCACTCTTTCTCCTTGACCTTTTCCTGCTCTTCCTCCTCTGGTCAATTTAGGTCAGATTGCAGCATAGCAAATAAAATACATAGATGAGTAGATTTCTCTGAACCATCTTCCCTGGTTATGATTAATAACAACTAAAATAATAATTATTATAATTAATTATAATATAAATATATAAATATTGTATAATACCTATAGATAATAAAAGTATTACAGATAATACAATGTTCAACACATAATAGGTGTCTAACAGCATTCAAAGTGCTATAAATATATTAACTCTAAATAAATATATTAAATATATAAATAAATATATCTAAATAAATATATTAAATATATTTAATCTTCATGAAAACCCAATTGATTTAGTGTTAAGGCAGCATTGAGGCACATGATGTTGTGCGTTAAAGACAAAGTACACTAGACAGTTAAGGAGATGAATTTAATTTGGGCAATTGCAATAGGGAATCCATTTATTAATGAGGAATGATGAGCATCTCAAAGAATAGGCAGAGGCCTGGGGTTTTATAGAGGCAGATAAACAAGGGAGCCATGTGGGAGTTTTGAGGAAGGGTGGAGACACCTTGGAACTTGTGAGGCCAGGGTTGAGCTTTGTAGCTACCAATTTTCCAGGACACAAACAGGCTCAGGGATTTCTTAACAATTGCTGCTCAGCACACAGGGCTCAGAACAGTGCCAGGAAATGGAAAAATGAGGGGAGCATATGAATGGAGCAAACAATTAAATGACAATTTTCAAACTCTATACCGTAACTCAAACCCTTTGACATGCATTAAGGGCCTATTATTCTACAAGTTATCTAAAATTATCTACTATTAAATTTCAGGAGAATGGAAACTTAGGATCATCCTTGGTGCTACATTTTAAGAAAAGCCTAATATACTTGGGAAGTGATTATTTATGGTACAAATTGATTAAAGTTTTTAACAAGCCTCCCAATGATCTATTTTTGATAATACTGTCAACAGCGAGAAGCCATTCAAGAACTTAACAATAAGAAAAATAAGATTGTCCTCTAGGAAAGTTATTCTTACTGGCTTAAAAAAACAACAACAAAAAAAACAGGGGAAGCGTTATAACTGAGGCCAAGCTCATACCACTCACAGCAGGACAGCCAATAAGTCAAGAGACAAGGTGTTGGGGAAACGAAAGGGACTTTTATTTGGAGAGCAAGCAAACTGAGAAGACGGTGGATTAGTGTCCTAAAGAACCATCTTAAGTTAGTCAGAACTTTAGGCTCCTTTTTATCATAAGGGAAGGGGGAAGGGAGGTTGCAAGGGGTCACTGAGGACTACAGACATTTGGGCATCAGCAAGGTTCTGAGGAGGTTGTAAGACTTCTTTGTTCTTGGTCAGTTAACTTTGGAGGATGTAGGTCAGGTCACAGTGTTCCTATCTTTAATATAGCATTGTTACTTGCTTGTGTCCTTTCTTTATCTCTCTGGGAGTTAGTTTTGGGAAAAAGACGACCATCATCTTTCTTCTAGTTTACATACAGAGCTAAGCAGAAGCTTTCAGCCTAAAGGATATTACCACAGGGGGGTCAGAAGCAAAATGGAGCTAGTTATGCTAAGCCCCCCTTCTACTGTTATGGGGTGTCTAGGTCTTAGGTTATCCTTGGAGCATCAAATAGTGCTTTGCATGGGGTTGGTACTCTACTACTTGCTTAAGTTAGTGACTTTGTAGAAATCAACTTGGAGACTATGTAGAATTGCAGGACTAAAGAGTTTGGGAAACCCCAGACTCCAATCAAAATAACCGGGGTGAGCCAGGCGTATTGGCTCACACCTGTAATCCTAACACTTTGGAAGGCTTAGGTGGGAGGATCACTTGAGCCCAGGAGTTTGAGACCAGCCTGAGCAACATAGTAAGAACTTATCTCTACACAAAATTTGAAAATTAGCTGGGTGTGTTGGTGCTTGCTTATAGTCCCAGCTACTCAGGAAGCTGAGGCAGGAGTATCGCTTGAACCCAGGAGTTTGAGGTTGCAGTGAGCTATGATAACCAATAGAGTAAGGCCCTATCTCAACAAAACAGAACAAAATACAACACAAAAACAAAAACCTGGGTGCAATCTCAAGAGACAGATCTGGATTGTGATTACAATTTAATAAGTAAAACTCCAACCAGTGGTATTATGCCTTATTTAGAGAGACTGTGTAAACAAAAAGGTAAGTTCTCTTTGGAGTAGAGAAAATAGAAACCCAAAAGGAAAAGCTGCTAATATCCATTCAAGCATCCTCAGGGCAGAGAATGCCCAGACTGATGAAAACGTCCTAGGGAGGTGAGAGCTCCAAGCTTCTCTAATCTGATTCCATTAACCATGTGAATTCTATAACTAATGTTCCTATTCTAATTCCATGCGTATTAAGCAACATTGTAATTCTAATTTGGCTTCCCCTGGCTGTCAGAGGAACAAAATCTTGGACTTAGTGAGATTTGTATTGTCTGTAATAACCAGGGCAAAATTGAACTGCAACCATGCACTTAGCTGTTTCTTTACAGATATATCATTAACTATTCCACTCTGGAAACTGAGAGGGTGAGAAACTCAAGCATGAGAGTGGCTAGAATTATATTTCAGATATACTAGATATCTCAGGCTGCAGCATAGAGACGGGATTTAAGAAATACAAGACTGGGATCCAGCAGACCAGTTAGAAGTGAATTATTGAGATTGTCCGGGCAGGAGATAATGAAGACCTGAATTAGGGGTGTGTAGGGCTATAGGACTGTGGAGATGAAAAAGGAAACATTTCTCTGCCTCATCACCAGTCCTGGGTATTATTTTCTAAATCTACTCATTTGATAGGTGAGCAAAGTTATCTCATTGTTCAGACTTTAATGTTTCATTACTAATCAATATGCACATTTTTGACTTGATTAATTCTTTTGCTTAACTACTATTTACTTTTTTAAATTAAATTTTTCTTTCATAAAATTCTTTAGACCTTAAGTATAAAAGAGATTCAAACTACTGAGAATAACCAACAATGGCAATAGGGGCATTTAAACACACAAACTGAATAGAACAGGTTGAAATGCAAAGCAATCCTATTTTGCTTTAATGTAATGCATTAACTTTGGTCTGACCTTCAGCTTTGATTTACACAAAGTTTCCTGGGAGACAGAATTTACTGACTCAGCATAGACCAAAGGACTTGTGTTGTAAGAGTCCAGAAATTTAATTCTAAGGAATGGAGTAAGTTCCTCCAGAATTCAATCAGTTCTAAGGCTCAGGAAAATAATTCTTAAAATGAGATTAGAAGAGCAATCCAAAAGCAAACGCCACAGTGATATTTTTCTTCCTGGCGTTTATTTATTGTACAATAAGCAAAGATAATAGCAATAAAAGACTTTTATTTTATTAAAGAAAGTTAAATCATCCACAATCTCATCACCAAAACACATCTTGTAAAATTTCTTTTGTACTTTAGTTTTTGTGTTTGTGTAGTTGGTATGAGTTTGATGCCTTTAATAGTGTTTGGGAATTCACTCAAATGGATTTCTTTCCTCTTATGTGGCTAAACTCTAGAGAAGGTGCTGGCTTTTCTGGAGCAATAGTAGCTAGATACCACAGCCCCTATTTGATTACTATTGCAGTGATATCCTGAGCAATTTCTTCCCATTGAGAAAAGACAACTTTTACTTGAGCAATGAAAGCCTTTTTAAATCATCAGGCCCAGAGAGACATTAAAATGAGACAGCAATCACATCCTACTTTCCCCCCTTGAGCTATGTATTTCTTTCTTGAAACTGCTTGCTATTGCCACAAGTAGCTATAAATTAACCTACCAATGCCATACTGAACATTATAATCCTGTAGCTTAACAATGAATAGCCAATCACTAATTGATGTTATTTCTATAAACCAATGAGAATTCCTAACAAACAACTTTGTATCACCCACTCCCGATCCACCTTTATTGCCTTTATAAACCTGCTCATAATAAAGGTCAAACAGAACTCATATCCTAGGTTACTTGGGTCTGAATCTTGTGGACAGCTGTCCTCATTTTGGCTCAAGCAAATTCTTTACATTATATTTTGTATCTTAGCCTTTTCCTTTTAGGTTGACACCATGGACCAAAGATTTTTACAACTCAAACTCAAATTTGAAAGATGTACAAATAGTGTCTTTTAATCACTTTACAAATCCTTTTGCCCTTAGTAGTTTTCTTTTCTTTTTTTACTCTCAAATACTTGATAGTATGAAAGTAACGTGTAAGCACTGTAGCACTGTGAAAGAATTCTAGAATCAGATCTGGGCTTTTATCATAGCCCTGTAACTTATAAATCACACATTCACAGCAATTTTTTTGGACTTTAGTTTTCTCTTCTGTAAATAAATTTACATGATTCCTCTAAGGATTAGATGGTGCCAAGTCATAGATTATGCACTCGGTGAATATTAATTCTCTCTAATGTACTCAGTGAATGTTAATTCTCTCTTATTCTATGAGTTGTTTTTAAATGTGATGCTCTTGAGCATATGTGAGGCTGCCCTTTGGTTTATGGCTATAGTCAGCATCTGAAACGCCTTTACCATTTTTTTCCTAATCGCCTCCAACTCTTAGGAATGCTTGATTAACTACAAGAACGAAAAACAAAACAAAACAAGTTAAGCCTTATAACAAGCAAAAGAGAATTTATGAAATTATAAAAATTCTGGAAAAATACAAGTACTAATTATGCCTAAAATTTCTTGATGTTTTATTTGTGTCAACTCTTCATTGTTTTTTAGCACCATGCTCTGCCTAACACACTAGGTATGATGACTTGAAGAACTCTGTAGGTATTCTCCTTGATGCCCACCTCATGGAGAGAAAAGGTGAAGAACATTTGACACTATTTGCAAAATAGATGCTGGCAGACTGAGATGGATTCTGGGTTCCACTGTTGCTAGAACTATTAGCATCCCTAGTCCCTTGCAGACATGCCTTCTTTTCTCTCTGGCACAAACCACAAACGGGCTCCTTCTTAACCTTGGTCAGCATCACGCTGGCCCTACACCTGTGGTCACCTTGTTTATCTTTTTTTGATATACTTTAAGGCTCAAAGCATCTTAAGTTAAACACTTTTTTTCTTCTGTTCTCTTTGATTTGTATGAGGAATTTTCATTAACCAGTGGTATATATGAGTTCTTTTTTCAGATGGGGTTCAACTATTTGACCAATTGTTCCAAACTAGTGTGTGGGCCTCTTTTCACTAATGACCATAGACCCTAGAACAGCAGCAGGTTCTTCCAAATTTGAAATGTTTCCTTCCTTTAAAATCTCTAATATATTCTCATTTTGGGTCTTTGGGAAGGAGTCCTGAAGTTTTCAGCTCAGCTGTCTATTAGAGCCAGATGATATACCATGAGTCCAGGGAGTCCCTGACTATTGCCTATTTGAATTATTCCTCTGCAATGGAAAGTCAAAAATCTATTATTAATCTGGACATGAGGATAACTGCCTGTAGCCTCAGTTACTTGGGAGGCTGAGGTGGAAGTATCGCTTGAGCCCAGGAGTTCAAGGCCAGCCTGGGCAACATAGTAAGACCTTGTTTCAGAAACAAGTAAAAAAAAATCTACTATTAGGTGACAACTGATTCAGATAATCAACTGGATGCTAAAACTATCCCATACAGAACAGGATGGGATAGTTGCAAAGTAAATAATCACAAATTACCAATTAGTTACAAAAGAAAAACTAGTAATGTTATAGTGTAGACACCTGGCAGACACTACTTTAATTGAGTAATCAAAGTTAATATCACCAATAATGGTACTGTTAATGGTAAAAAAAAAAAAAAAAACACCCCAAACTCTGTAAAATAACTTAAAGAGGTTTATTCTGAGTCAAATATGTGTTACCATGGCCTGGGGGACCACATCCAAGAAGTCCTGAGCAAGTGGTCCTGAAACAGTTGGATTACAGTTTGTTTTTTTACATTTTAGGGAGATAGGAATTGAAGGCAAAATCATAAATTAATATATGGAAGGTCTAAATTGATTTGGAACAAAAAGGCAGGACATCTCAAAGGTGAGGTGGGTTTACAGGCAACAGGTGGGTTCAAAGATTCCTTGGTTTGTAATTGGCTGAATAAATAAAGCTTTGGCAATTTTTCATATGTTCATTGGCCATTAGTCTATCTTCTTTTGAAAACCTTCTGTTCATGTCTTTTGCCCACTTTTTAATGGGATTATTTGATGTTTTCTTGTAGATTTACTTGAGTTCTTTGTAGATTCTGGTTATTAGCCCTTTATTGGATGTATAGAATGCAAATATTTTATCCCATTCTGTAGGTTGTCTATTCACTCTAGTGATTGTGTCCTTGGCTGTGCAGAGCTTTTAAATTTAATCAGGTCCCATTTATTTATTTTTGTTGTTGCTATGATTGCCTTTGGGGTCTTCTTCATAAATTCTTTGCCTAGGCTGATATCTACAAGAGTTTTTCCAACCTCTTCTTCTAGAATTCTTATAGTTTCATGCCTAAGGTTTGAGTGTGTTATCCATCATGAGTTAATTTTTGTGAGTGGTGAGAGGTACAGACCTATTTTAGTCTTCTACATGTGACTATCCAGTTTTCCCAGCACCATTTATTGAATAGGGATTCTTTTCCCCAGTATATGTTTTTGTCTGCTTTGTCAAAGATTAGATGGCTATATGAGGATGGTTTTTTATCTGGGTTCTCTGTTCTGATATATTAGTTTATGTCTCTATTCTTATGCCAATATCATGCTGTTTTGGTTACTGTCACCTTATAATGTAGCTTGAAGTCTGATAAAGTGATGCCTCCTGATTTGTTCTTTTTGCCTAAGGTTGCTTTGGCCATTTGGGGCCTTTTCTGGTTCAATACAAAGTGTAGGATTATTTTTTTCCAGATCTGCAAAAAATGACATTGGTATTTTAATGGGTATTGTAATGAATCTGTAAATCACTTTGGGTAGTATAGACATTTTAACAGTGTTGATTTTGCCAATCCATGAGCATTATATGTTTTTCCATTTGTTTACATCCTCTGCAAGTGTTTCATAGTTCTCCCTGTAGAGGTTTTCCCCCTCCTTGGTTAAATATATTACTAGGCATTTTATTCTCTTTGTTGCTATTGTGAAAGGTATAGAGTCTTTGATTTAAATCTCAGTTTGACTGTTGTTTGGATACAAGAATGCTACTGAGTTGTGTACATTGATTTTGTAACCTGAGACTTTGCTGAATTTATTTATCAATTTCAGGAGTCTTTTGGAAAAACCCTTGGGATTTTCTAGATATAATATCATATCGTCAGTAAAGAGCAATAGTTTGACCTCTTCTTTCCCCATATGGATACTCTTAATTTCCTTCTCTTGTCTGATCACTCTGGCTAGTACTTCCAGCACTATGTTGAACAAAAGTGGTGACAGTGGACAACCTTGTCTGGTTCCAGTTCTAAATGGGAATGCTCTCAATTTTTCCCAATTCAGTATGATGTTGGCTGTGGGTTTGTCTTATATGGCTTTTATAATACTGAAGTATGTTCCATCTATGCCTATTTTCTTAAGAGTTCTTATCATAAAAGGGTGATGAATTTTGTTGAATGCTTTTTCTGTGTCTATTCAGAAAATCATATGGTCTTTGTTTTTGCTTCTGTTTATGAATTGAATCACATTTATAGATTTGTGTATGTTGAACAATCCTTGAAGCTCTGGGATGAAGCCTGTTTGATTGTGGTGGATTATTTTTTTTGATGTGCAGCTGAATTCAGTTTGCTAAAATTTTATTGAGAAATTTTGCATCCATATTCATTAGAGATATTGGCTTGTAGTTTTCTTGTTTTGTTGTGTCCTTTTCCTGGCTTTGGTATCAATGTGATATTGGCTTTGTAAAAGGAGTTGGGAAGGATCTCTTCCTTCTCTGTGTTTTGAATTAATTTCTGAAGTAGAGGTACCAGTTCTTCTTTGCAGGTCAGGTAAAATTCAGCTGTGATATCATTTGGTCCTTGAGACTTTTTTTTGTTGGGAGATTTTTTATGCTGTTTCGATTTCATAACTTGATATTGGACTGTTCAGGAGGAGTTCTATTTCTTCCTTATTGAGCCTAGGGAAGTTGTGTGTTTCCAAGAATTTATCCATTTCCTCACCATTGTCAAGTTTATGTGCACAGAGATTTTTATAGTACTCCGAGATTATATTTTGTATTTCCATGGTATCAGTTATAAAATCTCCTTTTTCATTTCTGATTGAGCTTATTAGGATCCTTTCCTTTCTGTTTCTGGTTAATCTAGCAAAATGTCTCTAACCATTAGGGAAATGCAAGTCAAAACCACAATGAGATATCACTTAACTCCAATGAAATTGCTTTTATCAAAAAGTCCCAAAACAACATATGCTAGCATGGATCCTGAGAGAACGGAACACTTATACACTGTTGAAGGAACTGCAAACTAGTATGGAGTAGTATGGAGATACCTCAAAGAACTAAAAGTAGACCTACCATTTGATATAGCAATCCCACTAGTGGGTATCAAAGGAAAAAAAGACATTTTATAAAAAAAAAAACACTTGCACTCAAATGTTTATAGCAGCATAATTCATAGTTGCAAAGATGTGGAACCAACCCAAGTGCCTATAAATACATGAGTGGATTAATAAAATGTGGTATATGTATACCATGGAGTATTAGCCATAAAAATGGTTAATTAATACCTTTTGTAACAACCTGGATGGAACTGGAGATCATTCTTTTCAGTGAAGTATCAAAAGAATGGAAAAACAAACATTACATGTACTGACTACTAAATTGGAACTAATTGATCAACACTCATGTGAACATATGGTACTAAAATTCAATGGAAATCAAGCAGGTGGGAAGGGGAAGGGGGGATGGGTAAATTCACACCTAACAGGTACAGTGCACACTATCTGGGTGATGGACCCACTAATAACTTTGACTCAAACTGTACAAAAGCAATTCATGTAACCAAAAGGTTTGCACCCCTGTAATATTCTGAAATAAAAAATAAAAAAAAATAAAGCTTGGGCCAGGCGCAGTGGCTCATACCAGTAACCTTAGCACTTTGTGAGGCTGAGGTGGGAAGATTGCTTGAGGCCAGGAGTTTGAGACCAGCCTGGGCAAGAGCAATATCTCATCTCTACAAAAAATAAAAAAAATAGAAAAAATAGAAAAATTAGCTGAGCATGGTGGCAGGGGAAACTGTAGTCCCAGCTTTTTAGGAGGCTGAAGCAGGAGAATCACTGGAGCCCAGGAGTTTGTGATTGCAGTGAGTTATGATGACACCACTGCACTCTAGCCCAGGCAATAGAGTGAAACCATGTCTAGAAAAACAAAAAAAGAAAAGAAATAAATCTTTGCTGAAAGACTTGGAGTTAGTAGGGAGGAATGTTTGGGTAAAGAAGTCTGTTAATCATAGAACAATACACAATATAATGACTCAAAGTGATCTGTTAAACAAACTGATGGCCTGCAGGTGTGACTTCACCTTTGCCTTGCATGGTCTTAGGTCCTGTCTATAATTAGTCTAAACTCTAAAAGGGAGGAGGTTTAGGGAGGTGTGTTTGATCTCCCTTCCCTTCATGGCTGGAAACGTAGTTTTAAGGTTTTTCTGGGGTTCACTTGGCCAAGAGGGGACCCATTTAGTCAACAGGGCTAAGGATTTTATTTTAGTGTACGGCACTTAGTGGATAAAACATGAACTGTTTTTCCTCTGTTTTCACACCATAACACAGAATATTTCTGTGACCAGATTTGTGGGTTTTTTTTTCCCCCTACACACCAAGCAATTCTGCAGCAGATACCAACTAGGTATCCTCCAATTCAATTCAATTCTGACACTATCTATCTGGAGATCAGTTTGAGGGCCCAGTCCCCAAAACTTTCTCCTACTCTCACTTAAGATGCCAAATACAATCTCCAGGTTGTTTCACCTGTGCTTCTGATTGGCTACAAATTGGGGTTCTTATGACTCCCTCCTTGGGTTCAACTAATTTGCTAGAGTGGCTCACAGAACTCAAGGGAACACATTTACTGGTTTATCACAAAGGATATTACAGAGGATAAAGAGATGAATAGGGTCAAGTGTGAGAAAGGACGTGGAGCTTCTGTGTCCTCCCAGTTGCACCACCCTCTAGGAACCTTGTGTTGGCTATCTGGAAGATCTCCAAACCCAGTTCTTTTGAGTTTGAATGGAAGCTTCATTATGTAGGCATGATGGAGTAAATCACTGGCCATTGCTGATCAATTTAACCTTCAGCCTCTCTCCCCTCCCCAGAGGTTGGGGGGAGGTTGGGCTGAAAGTCCTAACCCTCTAATGCTGCCTTGGTCTTTCTGATGACCAGCCCATCCCTGAAGCTACCTAGGGGCTGCCAACTACCTGTCAACTAAGGAAGACTTTGGAGACTTTCAGAATTTTAGGAGTCATATGGGGTCAAAGACTAAATACTGTACATATTTTAGATTAATAATATCACAGTGAAAATAGATATGAAGTGCCTTCTGATGAGAAATATTGATGACAACAAAATAACACTTATAATATTCCTGCCAAAACACATAAACTGAATGAAATCATGAAGAGTCATCAGAAAAATCTAAAGTGAAGGATATACTACAAAATAACTGGCTTACACTCTTCAAAAATATTAGTATCATGAAAGATTAATGAATTATTTCAGATTACAGGAGATAAAAGAGATGTAAAAACTAAACAAAATGTGACTCAGACTGGATCTTGCACCATTTTTTTTTTGCTATATAAGGCATTATTGGAACAATTGGTAAAATTTAAATAATCTTCTGATTAGATAATATTTTCCAGGGTAACTTTCCTGATTTTGATCATTTTACTGTGGTTATGTAGGTGAATTCACTTGTTAGGAAATATACACTGAAATATTAAAGGGTAAAGGCACATGATGTCTGCAACTTTCAAATGGTTCAGAAAAGTAGTATTGTGTGTATGTGTACACTTTCAAGTATATACTTTCAAATTTAGAACATATACATATACAATACTTTCAAAACCAAAAACTACAGACATAATTTCCATGAAGTGAGCACAAAAGCAAGAAGTCATTAAACCGGGGATTAGTAAACTTTCTGTAAAGAGCCAAAATATTGGCTCTTCAGTAAATATTTTTGGCTTTGTAGGCAGTGTGATTTGGCTTTGTAGGCAGTGTGCTACTATGTAACTTCGTGCTTGTAGCTGGAAAGCATTCAACAATGACATGAAGACAAATGATGGTGGCTGTGTTACAATGAAACTTTGTTGACATAAACAGGCAGTGTAATAGATTTGACTCAAGGGTTGTGGCTTGCCTGACTCCTGCACTAGACTGTTAGATCCTTCACACTAAGGATGGTGTCTTCTTGTCTTCGTTTCTTTAGTTCCCATAGCAAGACTTAGCATGTAAGAGGTCCTCGACAAGGACCTGTTTGTCAGTTAAATGAGATGGTCCCTCCCTACCTTAACCCTGCGTCTTTGATTCTCACAGGTAAGTGTAACCGTAACCAAATCACTTGCTACTTCTTTCGATGGCCTCACAATCTCACCCTTAAATAGTAATAGTAATATGATATAGGCTATGCCTACTTTTAAGACTCTGTAAAAATCAGAAGTACACTATTCATGTGAAGGGCCAAATTGTTGGAAACTCCCACAAGGTCATGGGAAAGGGGACATTCTGCCTACTTGCAGGAAAACCTTTTAGAGTTTAGTTATATTCCCTCTCTAGAGCAAGTGATGTTGAGAGTTTCTTTTTTATTATAATCTTACTAAGGATCCCTGACCAGAAAAAATTTGGCAACCTGGTTGGGAAAACAATATACAAATGAAAAATTTATAGAATAGTAGCCAATTCTTCTATATACTAATAACTTTTATTTTTTAACTTTCTGCTTCAAGACTTACATGTCATTGATCAATTAGAAATCATGTTAGTTTTTTTCCTTAATTCCCATGGTAATCCGTTGCTATGAATTATGTCCATGAATTATCTGTTGCAATGAATTATGCCTCCCTGATTCATACACGTATGTTGGAACCTGTCTCCCATTATGATTCTATTTGATGATAGGGCTTTTGGGAGGTAAAGTCAAGGAAGGTCATAAGGTTGGGGTCTTAAACCAATAGGATTGGTGACCTTAGAAGAAAAGGAAGAGATCTCTTTTCTCCTCTTCTGCCCTCCTCATCCTCCTCTTCATCCTCCTCCTTCTCCTCCTCCTCCTCCTTCTCTCTCCTTGCCATGTGAGTATGCAGCAAGAAGGCAGTTGTCTACAAGCTAGGAGAAGAGCCATCACCAGAAATGAATCACCTGGCACCTTTCTTGGACTTCCTAGCCTCCAGAACTGTGAGAAAACAAATTTCTGTTGTTAAAGCCACTGAGTCTATGATATTTTGTTATGGCATTCTGAGCAGACTAATACCTTTGTTTATTATACCTTGAATTATAATAATTTCTGTGCATATATTTTCTTTATTTGTTCTTGCAGTGATTAAGTTTATGTATCAACTTGTTTATGCCACAGTACCCAGATAAAACATTATTCTAGATGTTTCTGTGAAGATACTGTTTAGATGAGATTAACATTCAAATCAATAGACTTTGAGTAAAGCAGATTACCCTCCATAATGTGGGTGGACCTCATCCAATCAGTTGCAAGCTTTAAGAGAAAAGGACTGAGGTCCCCCAAAGATGAAGGAATTCTCCAATGGACCGCCTTTGAACTGCAACTCTTCCCTTAGTCTCTAGCCTGCTTGCCTATCCTGAAGATTTTAGAGGTAACATGCTCCACAATTGTGTGAGCCAATTTCTTAAAATCTCTCTCTCTCTCTCTCTACACACACACACACACACACACACACACACACACACATTCTATTGGTTCTGTTTCTCCGGAGAAACCTAACTTAAACAGTTCTTCCAGAAAGAATAGCCTTGTCAGCAAGACAAACATATTTATCCCTGTGCTTGGGTGGGCTTGCCTGGGTGATTTCCCTTTTACTCTACTTCCATGCCCAATCAACACTTCCCTCTCCTTTTGATGGATACATTCATTCATTACCTATGTTAATATATTCAATAAAGTATAATCAAATCTTGCTGACTTGACTTGGCAGGAATTCTGTGTTTCAAGTGACTTTGCCTATAAATCGATTATATGTAAATATACAGTTTAAATCTTCAAGTACAATCTTATTTACCCAATATTCAAATTCTGGTGAGACCGCCCACTGTAGCACTCTGTACCGACAACTGCAAAAAGTAAATTACTGTTTTACTAATAGCTGCATTTGAGGTTAGTGTCATCAGATATTTCCTGGACATTAAGAGCTATTTTGATTGTATAAAAGGATGTCTTAGGAAATCTCTTAAGTATCATTCTTCCTTGTAATTATTTCACTTGAGCTTAGGTACCCTGCTGTTGCATTATTTCCATGTGCCCGTATTTGCATATTCCATTGTGATAAACATCTGCGCTCATCTTTACTTCCTTCCTTCCTCTCTCAGAAAATGAAGTGTCCCTCCTATTGCTTGACCCACTGCAACCTGGCTTCTGCTCATTCCCTCACCCCTTCACCTCAAGATTGAAATTATCTTCACTGAAATAAAATAATGTATTAAAATTGCCAAATTCAGTGGAGCCTTTTAAGTATTATTATTATTTTTTCTGCTAAATCTCTCTTCTGATTGTTGGTGAAGCACTTCTCAAAACTCTATCCTTTCTGCTCTTGGCTCCCCTCACATTATTTATTCTAGCCGTAATCAAGTATGCCTATAGGCCTAACCAATTTTATTATTTTCCTTCATAAGCTCCTCTTCTTTTGCCTTCAGATCATTAATCATGATTTGTTTTGGTCTGCAGGCACTGGTTTTCTCTGTTTGTCTCTGCAAGTCAGGTGACCATTAACATGGTTTTAATACCTCTTGTATACTGACTTCCTAATCTATACCTCAATCCCAATATTTTCTGTATTTATATGTATTTAACTAACTAGATACAAATTGCTGAGTATTGGCAATGTTTTTGCATTTCATACTATGAAAATAAAACATAACTTTTGTTGGTCAAACTTTAAATATCTTTTCTTTTCTTTCTTTCTTTTTTTTTTTTTTTGAGACAGAGTCTCACTCTCTTGCTTGGGCTAGAGGGCTGTGGCATCAGCCTAGCTCACAGCAACCTTAAACTCCTGGGCTCAAGTGATCCTCCTGCCTCAGCCTCCCAAGTAGCTGGGACTACAGGCACGCGCCACCATGCCCGGCTAATTGTTTTTTCTATTTTTAGTTGTTTGGCTAATTTCTTTCTATTTATAGTAGAGATGGGGTCTCGCTCTTGCTCAGGCTGGTCTCCAACCCCTGAGCTCAAGCAATCCTCCCGCCTCAGCCTCCCAGACTGCTAGGATAACAGGCGTGAGCCACCGCGCCCAGCCTAAACTTTAAATTTCTTAACCGTATTAACTGGTACAAGGTAGAAATTTCTCATGTCATTACAGAGATAGCTTCCTTATAATCATTTTCTGAATTTGCTCAATTTAATTAGATATGTGAATTAAAAAGGGAAGAAAATTAGACACATTCTTAAATTTGTGAGAAATTAAATAAATGTATAACTTCAGCTGGATATATTTAGATTTAAATCAATTTCCCAACATAAAGAGAATAATAATTTAATTCAAGCAAATATTGAGACTTGTCTTTAAGCTTATTATTTTTAGAAAGTATCAACCTGGTATTATAGCAAAAACCTGGGAATACAATTAATGCAATGTGAGTAGTTAACAGTATCATTATTATAAAAGCAACTTATTCTTTTCTCATAAAAATCAAAGTTTAATAAATATAAGAAATATAATAAATGTATATATCACTCATTGGGCTGAAAACTCCTTTAGGGCAGAGGATGTGTCTTAGATAGTGTTATGTGTTGAACTGTGTCCTCCCCAGATTTATATATTGAAGTCCTAACCCCCAGGACCTCAGAATGTGACCTTATTTGGAGAGAGGGTCTTCACAGAGGTAATCAAGTTAAAATAAGGTCATCAAGGGCTCCTAATCCACTATGATTGGGGTACTCAAAAGAAGAGATTTGGACAGAGGCATGCATGGAGGGAAGATGACGTGAAGAGCCACAGGGAGAAGGGGATCATCCATAAGCCAAGGAGAAAGGCCTGGAACAGACTATTCCCTCACATTCGTCAGAAGGAAACAACCCTGCTAGCACCTTGACTATGGACTTCTAGCCTCCAGAACTTTGAAACAATAAATTCTGTTGTTTCAGCCACCCAGGTTTTGGTTACTTTGCTGTAGCAACCATAGCAAACTAACATAGATAGCTGGAGTACATACAGGACTCAGTTCTTGAAGCATAATGGATGCTTCATAATTGGTTATTTTTAAGATTAACTATCTCTATTTAATCTCAAAACAACCAGTGAATTCTTTAATATTTCAGTAAAGCAATCAGACCACATAATGGAAAAAATGATCAGTCAATGTAAATTTGTCATATTAATTGTGTTGGTTGCAATATGTTTTTATGACTTTAGGACGTCATTTTCTTTTCTTTTAACATTGGAATTTGGTTTCTAACATAGCTAACATATAATATATAGAAATTCTGTCTTTTTCAGTTTTATGTACTTTAATGATTTACCGTATCTGAAAATCATATAATGATAAAATCCATTATTTGACTCTAATATTCAATATTCTCAACATTTATCCTTACTATATCTTTCCCCTTTGCCCCTGGAAGTTTCTCTGAAATATCAACTCTCAATAAGGCAGATTAATAAGAGAAAGAGATTACAAACTTATTTACTGTGCACATGGGGAGAATCATACTGATTACCCAATATTCCAACGGTGTCCAGATGTTTATATACCCTCATTTTAGAATGGAGGGAGAGATGAGGAATATAGGAAATTCTGTTTGGGGGCAATAAATGGTAACTAGGGAGGATGAATAGATACTTGGGAGAATGAATGGATGGAGGCAAGACGGTGACTTGTTAATGATTCCCAGGGTTGGGCCTGGTCTGTTTGCATTCTTGATCTTTCCTGCAATATACTGAGATAACAGGGAGGGGAAGGAAAGGCATTGTTCTTTTTGATGGATCCTTCTGGTTTTATGCAGGTAGAGGGAAAGCCCCTTCTAACTCCTATTGATCTCTTAGAGCCTTTAATTAAAAATAGTCTTTATACCAAGGAGTTATATTAATATTTTGGGGTGAAATTCCCTGAACTCCTTTACTTTAAAGAAAAAACCCTTAAAAAAAACTTTCCCATTTTTCTTGACTAACTTTTTTCTTCCTTAACATATTTTCCTCTTTGGCTTTATATTTTATTTGGGATAATGACTCCTTATTGAATAATTACTGTATTTCAGATACTATGCTACATAATTTCATATTTTATATCATATTTAATCTTCACAATAACCCAGTGAGTTATTACTTCTACTTTTTAATTGAGGCCATAGAGGGTCATTGAAACTAGGTGACCTGCCCAAGGTTGTATAGGTAGTAAATGACCAGATCACCAGACGATGATGTTATCTCAAATCTTTCATTTCAGTGCCCAGTGTTCTTTTACCTAAGACTGTGCTTCTAGATGCAATTATACTAGTTATGTATCAATAAGCCCATCAGTTAAAATATTTTTTTCTGTAAGTAACAGAAATCCTGACTCAAACTTTTTTAAACACTAAAGAAATTTATTATCTCAATATATCAGAAATTCCAGAGGTAGAACGTGGTGGCTCACGCCTATAATCCTAGCACTCTGGGAGGCTGAGGCGGGAGGAT
>VBSM01000142.1:3813336-3825964 GCA_008086735.1 Cheirogaleus medius
TACTTGGGAGGCTGAGGCAGGAGGATTACTTGAGCCCAGGAGTTTGAGGTTACATATTAATGGAGTGACATGCTGTATAGCCAGATTTCCCTTACACTTCAATAAACTATGTAGTGTGACCTGAGACAGTAGAGCTAAGGTAGATGTCGTTTTCTCTATTCTCTCTTCATGTGTGACCTTCCAGAAGCCATTACCTTTGCCCAAATGATAACTTTCCTTTAAAGAAGGTAACTTTTCTTCAGGCAAAAATATCTCAGTAGGGGCATTTCCCACTTAAAACCTCTTAAGTAAGGATCTTCCATTTTTGATAGCACCTCTGGCAGGAATGTTCCCCAAATGATGGCTAGGCAGGACTGCTCCATGAGCCGAGCCAGGGTCAGGACATGGTCTGAGTGTGGAGTACCTTCTGCTTGCTTGAGTGATGTGCTATGTCTTATATGTTGAAATGTAGCTGAGGAGCTGATAAGCTTTCTGAACTATAAATAATTCCAGAAAATGAAATGATTGTAAAAACATTGGACAGATCTGGGACTTCTGCTTTTAAGAAATAAAAAGTCAATTGGATGGTAAATTGAGTAGACCATAATCATTTTCTATTGTTTCTAGATCAACTTTTTCATTTTTAAGCATGAGGAAACTAAGGTCTAATTGGGTATAACTAGTCTAAGGTAAGCAGTTAGTAAAACTAATTCAGACTTTTGAGCTTAGCTTTCTATACCTGATTTTAAGCATTCAGAGACAGTGGAGTCACCAGTCCACTTTATTATACTATAGAGTTTTATTATATATCAGTAGTACTACAAAATGTACATTTGATATAAATTAATGTTTAATATTTATAAGTTTTTGGTGCATTTCATTATAGATAGACAGATATTTCCTTTGGGTTACTTAAATTATTCATCTAGTGCTAGAATTCTGGCTACTGTGTTCACGAATAAGGACATAAAATATAGTATATTAGACATATTTTCAAGAACTTTTTATTGTTAGGTTTCCTATTAAATTATTTAGGTGGATCAATAAAGCTAAATTATTTCATGTATGAATTAATAAAAGGATGCATGTTTTATTAGCATAAATTGGTGAAATTGTGCCATCTAGTGCCCTTTACTAAAAAGCAAAACATAACAAAACAAAAAAACCCCACTTTTTAAAAAGATTTATTTTTCAGTTCCTAGAATCTTAAACGTTGCAGATTAAAATAAGTCCAGAAATTGATTTGTTCACCCCTAACACTACAGATAAGAAATACAAATGCAAAAATGACAATCGAGACACATGTGACTGGAAAAGTGTATTCCAGGCCCAGGAAAGAGTGCTAACCGCTCCCTAGGGATTAGTGTGGTCATTCCAAGCATGTCCTAACATTTGTTTCTCCATCTAGTATAACGTTCTCGGTGTGTATTAGTGAGGAGAGGAGTAAGAAGCATTGTGATGAGACTGAAAACCACTAAATAACGAGATTCTTGGTGGTTGGTGGTGGGAGGGAGGGAGGATCCCTTGGAAGCTGAAGTTTCTTCTCCCCTTCCTCGCCTCTCCCCTGTCCACTGTGTGGCCACCACAGTCCCGATCCTGAGAACTGGAGAAATCAGAGTTGTGTGTGTATGTGTGCGTGTGTTTTGGCAAGAGGAGGAAAAGAGGAGTTACAGGTTGCACTACGACAAACAGGGGGAGTGTGAGGGAGAAGGTAAAGAAAAAAGAATTTTTTTTTTTAGTGTGCTGGTAGCTGATGTTAATTGATAGAAAGCTTTTGAGTCATATTTACCCAGATTTGGGTTTGTGTGAGTTTGGAATTACATGAATACTTTTGGAGACTTAATTTTCATATGTTCATAAAAAGGTGCGGGTGGGAGCAAAGAAGGGTTAAGTTTGGGTACCTTATAAAATTGTTGGGTAGAAACCTACCAATGTAATGAATATCAAGTCCTTTCAACTACGAATATGTTAGAAAAAATTTCAGCAGCTACCCACCTGCACATATGGACATATGCACATCACTTATATTAGGTATTATGCCTGTGAAATTAAGCTAACGATTTACCTAGTAAGCTTCACTTAACTATTAACTATATATCATCTTGTGACTTTTATTTTCTTCACATTTCTTGTGTCTTGGATTGCTATTTAACTTATGCTTTTGGAACTTGTGTCAACAACTATATATCCATATTTACATGTCTATAAAAATGTTTTGCATAATTCTCAAAGTCTTGCTCATAGTAAGTAATTGACAGATACTTGTTATTTACTGGGCTTTGGTAGAATTTCCTTTACCATGTTTAAAGACATGTTGTTAACAAACCTTTTACATAACAATCACGAAGAAGTATACTTCATCAAACATCTGACATTTCATAAGCACTCGTATAACTTAAGATAATTATTTAATATTTTATTTTTAATTGTGGTAAAAACCAGAGAACATAAAATTTACAATTTTTAAGTGTATAGTTCACTAGCATTAAAGTATAGTCATGTTTTTGTGCAATGGATCTCCAGAACTTTTTCATCTTTTAAAATTGAAACTCTACAGTCCTTAAACAACGGTTCCCCATTTCCCTCTCCCTTCAGCCCCTTGTAACCACCATTGTACTTTATGTTTCCATGAATTTGACTACTTTAGAAATTTCATAAGTGGAATAAGAGAGTATTTGTGTTTTTGTGACTGGCTTGTATCACTTAGTAAAATGTCTTATAGATTCATACATGCTGCAGCATGTGACAGCATTGCCCTCCCTTTTAAGGCTGAGTATTATTCAAGGTCATTATTTTTAAAGTATTTAGACTGTAGTCAGAAGACTCAATCAATGAGAACTACAAGTCAATTTAATATGGTCTACATCCATAACAGAAAAATATAGCCACCAATAGTTAGTAAAACACTGTGCAATGCTGAGACAGAATTCCAAACAATTGAGAATCTTCTAAAACTATAATTAGCTCCTTTGGGACCATTATGCAAGACAGTAGCTTTAAAAAATGCCATGTAAATATATTCTTAAATTTTTATCAACAATTTATAAGTTGAGTGAAATGAGATTTGAACCTCAATACCTACCTAGTTTCCATTTTTAACACATTTAATTAAAAGGATGAGAAGTGTCAAATTCATCAATTTCCAGTCTTTAAAAACACATACCATATTTTAAAAAGACTTTTAATTTAGTTTTTGTTTGTCTTTGTTAGAAGGAAAAGTAAAATGCCTTACTATTCCATTTGTACCTTTAAAAAGAATTTGTTATTTTCCTACCATTAAAAGAATAGTTTTTACCTTTTTAGATGGTTGAAAATTTTTTTTAGAGAGTAATATTTTATGACATGTGAAATTCAAATTTCAGTGTTCATAAAGTTTTATTGGAACACACACACACACACACACACACACACAAGCAAATTACCAGTAAATTGTTAAGTGGAACTTCTGAACCTAGGAAGACCCAACCCATAATAACCTATGATAACCTAAGGACAAGAGAGCAATCAAAAGATCAGGCTGCTGCATTTGCTTTGATCTCAAACCCAGTTTCTATAGGGCACAGGAGAACCCGCAGTTGCCACTTCTCCCTGGTAGGTAATTTATTATATATGTTGATTTTGGTCAAAGGCAAGGAAGACAGTTTTTCAAAGATATTTATGCACCCTCATGTTTATCACAGTACTATTTGCAATAGCCAGGATGTGGAATCAACTTAAGTGTCCATTAACAGGTGAATGGATAAAGAAAATGTTGTATATATGCATATTGGAATATTATTCAGCTATAACAAAGAATAAAATCCTGTCATTTGCAGTGACATGGATGAGCCTGGAGGTCATTATGTTAAGTGAAATAAGTCAGGAACAAAAAGATAAATATTGCATGTTCTCACTCATATGCAGAAGCTAAATAAATCGATCTCATAGAAGTAGAGTAGGAGAGTGGTTACTACACGCTGAGAAATGTAGAAAGGAGGGAGGAATAAGGAGGCATACACAATTACAGCCAGATAGAAATAAGTTTTAGGGTTCTATACAGCACCATAGGGTATCTACAGTCAACAATAATTTAATATATATATTCAAATAGCTAGAAGACAGTATATTGAGTGTTCTCAACACAAACAAATGATAAATGTTTGAGGTGAAGGAAATGCTAATTACCCTGATTTGATCACTATACATTGTATGTAACAAAACTTACTGTGGACCCAATAAATATGCACATTTATTATGTGTCAATGAAAAAAATAAAAATTTTGCTTAAATATATGTATAAATGCATAGATGTATATCATTTTATTATAGAGTTTATTTTTTATGGATATATATGGGATATATAAGGGATATTCATAGATAACTTTCCAAAAAAGTGATAATTCACATTTTCACCCTCTATTATGAAATTGTATTTTCTTGCATCCTCCCAGAAAATAGGTTTTATTAGTCTTTTCAATCTTTGCCATTCTGGTGGGTAAAAAAGTGATATTTTAGGCAGTGTGTGGTAGCTCATACCTGTAATCCCACCACTTTGGGGGGCCAAGGCGGGACGATCACTTAAGGTCAGGAGTTTGAGACCAGCCTGGGCAATACAGTGAGACCCGATCTCTAGAAAAAATAAAAATAAAAAAATTAGCCAGGCGTGGTGGTGCATACCTGTAGTCCTAGCTACTTGGGAGGCTGAGGTAGGAGGATTGCTTGAGCTCAGCAGTTTGAGGCTGCAGTGAGCTATAATTGTGCCAGTGTACTCCAGTCTGGGCAACAGTAAAACTGTATCTCAAAAAAAAAAGTGATATTTTATTGTGACCTTGATACACATTTCCTCACTACTGTGGGCATCAATAGGCATTTTTGGCTATTTCAACTAGTTCCTCTGTGAATATCTTCTTCATATTCCTTTCTATTTTTCTACTGTATTTCTTCATCTTCATGATAATTTTAAAGACTATATGATATAGTATAGATAATCAGTTTCTTTGTGTCTTCTGTATTGCACGTTTTCAAAGCTGTCGCTTAGCTATTGATTTTTATTCATGGCATCTTATGTTACATAATAGTTTTAAATTTTGCTATTATCATATCAGAACTATCTTTTCTCTTAAAGCTTCTAAGTCTCTAGAGTTAAGAAGCTATCTCTTGCCCATACATACTATTTTCTAGATTTTTACAAATAAATTTTATTGTTTTATTTGTTACATTTAAATGTTAAACATCTGGAAATTATTTTTCTAAATGTGAAATATAGGTATAAATTCTATTTTCTTTTAAATGGATAGTCAGTTGTGCCAGAATTATTAAAAAGTCCATCCTTTTCTCAATTAAAATATTATCTTATATTATAAGATATTATAAAATTGTCTTAAATGTATATATGTAATAGCAAACATTTCTAGTTTCCTTTCTTTAGTTCTCCTATCTGTCTTTTCTATGCCAAAACCACATTGATTTGATAATAGCTTTTAGCCAGTGTATCTTTTGATATTTGGAAAGCAGAGTCATTCTTCACCATTCTTCTTTTTCACAGCTCTCTATTCCTCCACATTTTTATACCAAAAACCAAGTGGGACTCTAACTGGAATTATATATGATTATACACTAATTTTGGAATAATTGCTATTTTATGGTGGTGTTTTCCCATTTAATTTTGGTATCTTTCCATTTGTTCATTTCTTCTTTATTTAGATTCTATGCTGTTCCTATGCATAATTCCATGTCATTATTTTTGTCATTATTGTAAATGGGATTTTTTTCCAATTTCTCTTTTAGGTACTTGTTAGGATAGATAAAACTATTGATTTTTATATATTTAACTTGAGTATGCCCACTGCACTTAATTCTCTTAATTCTAGGGTAATTTTAATATATTTTCCTGTCTTATTTTGGTATTCAGACACAAAACAAGCAAAACGAGATTTTTTTATCCTGCTTTTTAATTATTAGCAGTTATTTTATTTTGCTGTATTCAATAGGCACACCATTATTAAATAATAATTATGATAGAGGCATCTCTATTCGTTTTTAATTTTAATTGAAATAGTTTTAGTACTTTGCAGTTTAGGATAATATTTGCTGGTTTTAATTTTTGTAAGTATTCTTTACTATATTTAAATTGTATTCTTCAATTTAGAATGTAGATTCTCATTAGGAATAGTTCTTTAGTTTTATCAAATGCTTTTCTGCATCTATTGATATGAACACATATTATTTTCTCTGATAATTTGTTAATGTAGACAGGGGTCCTCAAACTTTTTAGACAGGGGGACAGTTCACTGTCCCTCAGACCGTTGGAGGGCTGGACTATAGTTTAAAAAAAAAAACTATGAACAAATTCCTATGCACACTGTACATATCTTATTTTGAAGTAAAAAAACAAAACGGGCAAAAACACCCGGCGGGCCAGATAAATGTCCTCAGTGGGCCGCATGTGGCCCGCGGGCCGTAGTTTGAGGACGCCTGAGAAGATTATGTTATTGGTTTTCTGAAACTGAATCATCCTTGCAATCATAGAATATACTTATTTGGTCTTAATGTATTATTCTTTAAAAGCACTGCTAGATTCTGTTTGCTATTATTTGATTTGATTTTTTTGTTATATATTAATGATAGAGATTAATTGATTTATTCTTTTTTGGTAGAATCTTGATCATGTTTTGGTATTAAAGTTATATAGTTTCATGAAATGAAAGGAAGGAATCTATATCTATGACAGAAAATATTTTTAATAACATTGGAATTATCATTTGTTTTAGGTTACATAACACTTAGCTGTAATTTTCATCCGGTATTCATGCCTTTTTTTAAATAAAATTTTTATTTTGGAACAGTTTTAGATTTTCAGGAAATTATGAAGTACAGAGAAATGCTCTGCCTATATCCCACACCCAGTTTCTCCTATTTTAACATTTTATATTAGCATGGTACATTTGCTATAATTAATAAAGCAATATTGATACATTATTATTAACTAAATTCTACTTATTTGGACTTCTGTATCCTTTTTCTCTTCCTCATTGCAGCTAACATATTCAATAAAGAATCAATTTAATTTCTTGAACCTTGTTTTTGTTCAAGCTTCATCTTAAAGTTTTTTTCTGGTGTGAGAGGGAAATTGAAAGAACCCAAATTTTGAAGTCAAATAAATCTTAGTTCAAACATAGGTTCTATTTCTTACTAACACTGTGGAAATGGTCATATAGTGTGGTTAATTAGCATTAAAATGGTTTTGCAGGAATTGAGAAATGCTGAATCAAATTCTTCATTTTGTGTTTACATGTAATTATAATTTTGTGTTAATATATTTTTTTAGCAGCACATTCATTCCAGACTACTGACTCTTCAAGAAATATTTGCCACAATGAAAGATATTAAAAAAGATTTACTTCTCTCACTTAAAAATATTTCCCAATCTTGAAATACTGCATACAATTCTCGTTATTGAACCATAAGAAGGAAATAATAGCTGGGAAATATGCAGAGAAGAGCAGCCACAGTGATCAAAGAAAAAGATTTTCTTACTAAATAGTTTTAACACATTAACTGCCCTGTAAGTTATATTTAACTCATGCTAGTTTTGAGCCCAGGTCCTTGTGAAGCAGATATAACTCATGTCTCTTCACCTTGGGAAACGCATGAACTATTTTTCAAGTTGCATATAATTCACACACAGAAAACAATAAAAATAAAAATTTTTCATTAAATTAGGATTGTTTTGTTTTCAAAGTTTTTATTCTATTTTGATAATAAAACACCATGGCCCCAAGGAAAACATTTTTTTCTAATGTGGCAGTCAATGTGTTAAAGAAAAACTTTTTGTTAAGAATGCAGAATTCTGAGAGATCAAGTATTACAAAATTATGAAGAGTCTATAAGTTGTACTTCACTACAGTGGTATGATATTCAGATAGCATCTGGCCAGAAAACCCAGAAACACTGGATTCCTGCCATTGATCAACTACCCCTCTCTGAAGTCCTTGAGGAAAGAACATTCACATAGGAGGCAGGCAAGGCAAAGGAACACTGTATTCCTAGCTGGTACCTGAGTCACAAACTTCTCTTTCAAGGTTTGTAAATGAGCTAGGAGAGACCCTATAAAGAACTCCTTTTGTCTAGGGTTAAGTTTAGTGGCCAAAAATCATATCAGACAGAAAGCATATAAAACTTGCATTACCACTTCCATTTCCAATCTCAAACCCAAATATGTATACACGAGGAAAGAGCAGGATGCTATAGGTGTGCATGGCCAAAGGAGGGGGTAGGAATTTGCATCAGTATCTGCAGCAACTATCACCTAGACCTGAATTTGCTCTCTGGGTTGATATCCTTGTTTGGATTATCAAGGGCAAATGATGTCCTTAAGGAATGTTCCAATAGGAGTTGAATTTACAAGCATCACTGGATCATTCTCCAAAGCATATGGATTTTTCTTTTTACCTCTATGACTTTTTTCTTCCCCATTATGTCATAGTAAATGTATTCTACGTTTTCTGAATAGGTATTGGTGACAGCTTGGAAAATAAGGTTAAAACAACATTGAGAAAACTATGAGGGTTTCTCTAAGAATGCAGGGAGTATTACAGTCAGTGAGAAAGGATCACTGATGATCAGTATCTAGTTTCTGAGATACTTAGAAAGAGGAGATTTCCAAAATACTGTGATATTTGTTTTCTTACCATTTTATGCATCTTGTCACCTCTCCTTTTGGATTATATTAATATATGTCTTTTTCCCCATTAGACAGAGAATACCTGAGGACAGGGACTTTCTTATATCTTTGCATCCCCAAAACTTAGCAGAGTATGGAAACTACAGTGTACATCAATAAGTGTTTTTAAGTGAATAATTAACTATTCAGCTGGCTAGTGAATAGAAAGAAGGGTATTGTATTACAGATACATCTTTGAGAAGCATATAGCCTTGTATGGAGAGTATTCTAACATATATAGCACAATTAAGCCACAGTAATTGATGCACAAAATGGAGTGGCAAACTGTGTATGCATCACAGAGTGTAAATCCTACAAAAACTTGTAGTAGGGACAAATTAAAATACTGTATAGTTCATTTGGGGGCTAGACGTGGTCACGGTAGGATTTCCCTAAGCCTTTAAGGATGTTTAGAATCTGGATAGGATTCTTGCTGGAAAAAACAGCCTGAGACAAGTAGAGGTGGATTGTGACACAAGCTCCTTAAGACCTAAGGAGAAGCCAAGCTCCTTTTGCTCAAGGTTAAGAGACCCACCGGTTGAGGGGGTGACTGGACTTTCTCAATACCTGTGCTTTGTAAACGAAGAGACAAATCAACATTGCCATCGCCTGGCATCGGCCAACAGAAGCAGCTTTTTAGTCACGTACACTTGCTTGGCTTCAGCTGGTGAGCTTTTTGGCTCGGTCCCCTGGTTCCCCATTTCTTGTCAGCGCCCCGTCCCCTGGGTTTCTCGCACGAGTTTGGATTATCTGTGGGGTAAGATCAGAGGTGCTTTTGCCCTGTGGGTGCACGTGTAGCTGTAGCTTAGTGGCCCCAGTCTCCTCACCCCTTCTAATGCGTTTTCTAGGGCTCACCTGCACGGGGATAAAAACCCGGGAACTAAAGCAGTTCCCGCGGTGAAAACACTCCCGCCTTCTCCTACAGGGCGCGGGGTGCAGCGGGGGAGGAGGGAGTGAGGCCTGGCGCGAGGCTCGGTGTGCGCATGCTCAGAGAGCCCGGCGCGGGAAGGTAGCTTCGAGACTCTCAGAGCAAGGGCCGGCTTTCTCCTCAGGATTCCGGCGCGGAAGGAAATGGGCGGGGCCAGAGCCGGAAGCGCAGGGGCGGGCGCCTGCCCCCTAATCTTCCGTGTCGGAGCGTCTGAGCCTCTGAGCTCTGCGCTGGGGAAGTGATGACTGTGAGGGGAGTCTAACGTCTGGTCTCCTTTCCATTTTACCTCGGGGCTGGAAAACTTGAGGAAAATCCGATACCAAGGAGCGAGTGGGGAGATAACCCCAGATCTAGTTCCAGTATTTAGGGAAGTTCTGCCCGGGCCTCCTCAGACCAGTGTCTGCTCCCTTTTGCTCCACACGCCCTGTGTCTCGTTTTTATCCCTTTTCAGCACCTGTGCCCCTCCTGGCGGCCTCGACATCATGTATGACCGGGCTCCCCGCCTGCTCAGGTTGGCTGAAGGTGGCGGCACTGAGGCCCATGTGGGCCCTGGGTCCTACCAGGTTCCTTTCCAGAAGCAGCAGGCGACAGGTAAGATGTGGTGGAAGGCAAGCCGCCTGTGGCAGGCACCTCATCTTCAGCCTGCTCCACCTGTGTGCCCGCGAGTTAGACATAAAGTGAACAGTGACACTCTGTACGTATGATAACACAAGAAGCAGGCAGGGAAAACACAATCCTTATTTTACAGACGACAAGTGATAATATCACTTGTCCCATTTCACAAGGCTGGTAAGCATATGACTAGGAGTTTTGATTCAACAATGGTTGTCTACGTCATAATTTTGATCGTACAGTTTAGATCTAGGATTTCGATTTCCTGACTCTTGACTATACGAGTTTCCAAATCCTGTGCATTTCTTACCTCCTGATATCTCTTTTCTTTGTAATTCTGTCCGCCTTACAAACCTTTCCTCCCGTTAACCAGAGAAACGTTTATTTACTAAGATATAACTTAAATTTCTATTTTGCAATACCGTTTAAACATAGTCCCATCTATTTTTCAGTCAGATGCTTCTTATCTGACCATCCCCATTTCTCTCTGAACATATGCTTCGTGAGAGCCTCTTCCCCCCACATTCTGTAAAGAAAAGCCATATGCTTGAAAAGTGTAGTGGGGATAGATAATTTAAATAATTATTTGCTCTCATTTGTTTGCAGTTAGTGACTTAGTCAAAACTTTTAATAAATACTTCAAATTTTCTTCCTAATTTTTCTATTTCGATGATTTTCTGGAGCTTAATACCATCCAAATGACAGTTTTTCTTAACCTGAATTTTCCTCTACCTACACTATGTATTTTTAAACAAATGCTAGAATTTATTATTCTGTTGACATAACAGATCATGGCGTCTACAACATTTTCTTCTGGTTCTTTTTTCAACTATTGTTTTGGAAGAGTATGACACAGGGTTGGGACATATCAAACATTTGTTAAGTGCTAAGTCAGGGAATCATTTTCATCCCCTCTCCAAAAAATCATTCATAGTCTTCTTTAAATGTTTTCATTTTCCAAACACCTTGTAAATATTTATATACCATACTTAATATCCTTTGCTTGTTGTTGCTTTTCTCATGTGTACTTTCTCATTCATGTCCGTAGCTTCAATTGCAATCCATATTCTGATTCCAGTAACTTTCAGAAGAAAGTCTTTAGAGATATAGATTATTTATGTCTCTAAGATGAGCTTTCTCATGATTTATAGACCTTCAGCATTGCCAATTACTTTTTTGGACATCTCTACCTGGATGGTCTTTGGTATCTGAAGTTCTAAGTGTCTGAACTTATAATTTTCCCCAGCAATACTGGCCCCTTAAAAAAAAATCCCTATCAGTCAATCATAAACTTTAAGCTTTGGAATTATTCTATAGTCTTTTCTCCCTGACCACTCTCTCTGATCATTAAGACCTAATGATTCTAGCCTCTCAATGTCTTTCTAATTGGTCTGCCTTTTCCATTTAACTGCTCTTGACTTAGTTCAAACCCTCATTAATTCTATTCTGAATTAAACTAATAAAATATAACTTGTTTCCCTTTATATCCGTCTCCCATCTATCTTCTGTCTTGTGGTTAGAGTGATCTTTCTAAGATATAATTATTTGTTAAAAACAAACAAAAATCCTTTGTAACATCAAGGTTGAAATCTTAACTCCTTCATATGGTGCATAACGTTCTTTCATGTTCTAATCCCTGACATGGTCTCTCGTATTACCTGATCTTTCTGGGCACCCACATTTCTACCTAGACTTGACCTACATTTCAGCAGTCCTAGCTTTACAGTTTTCCCAAGTTCATGCTCACTCACATCTATGCCTTTGAACCTGCTGGTCCCTCTGCTCAGTATGCTCTGTCTTCCTTCTTTGCCTACTTCAAATTTATTCTTTGTGACTCAGCTAAAGTGTGTTGTTCTCTGACTTTAGTGTTTTTCAGGTTTTTTATCTCTGACTCTTTAATGACCCTTTTATAGCACTTTGATCCTATATTGTAATTAATGTTAATTATCTGGCAGCCCCAGTAAAATGTGAATTGCTTGAGGGCAGTAACCATGATCTTTATTATTCTCATTTTTTAGCTCAATACCATAACACATAAGTGCTCAATTAAAAACAAACAGTAATCTTGAAATAAAGTTAAAATCTAATGAGCCATATATAGCAGAATTTAAAACTCATAACTTGTGTTAGTTCTGCTTAGAAGGAGTAACTTAGGTGTGGCAAGGCCTTTTTTTATCTTCCTGTTTTATAAGATTGTGTCTTGTTGACCTATGAGAGAAACTAGGAAATTTCATGCTTGGTAAATTTGAGCCACTGTGTACTATAGATCCCTGTTTTAGCAATACTGATAATCAATAGAAGGAACAGTTGTCTCTTTAGTGATTACTAGATTTCTTTGGTAAGATAATTTAAAAGTAGCTAACGTCTTTTTCCTAGGTACATTCTACCTCACTAGTCTTTTTTTTTTT
>VBSM01000142.1:3827516-3846998 GCA_008086735.1 Cheirogaleus medius
GCAGTTCCAGATGCAAGGGAGGGGGAAGTTAACCGCTCCACCTACCCTTGCCGCAGGTCTCCAGACTGCTCGCACTGGAGGTCTCTCCTTCCGGTTCTCCTCCGCAACTTCCTCCCGTGGAGTCTCCCATAGTCTCCGGCACTCCTCCTTCCGACTCCCGTCCAATGTATGGTCGTTTGCTTGCTTCTTTCTTCTAATATCTTCTAGAAGCTGTCTTTTCTGCAGAGACGCTCTGTCTGGCGGTGTTTCTCGTCTGCCATCTTGCTCTGCCCCCCCTCTACCTCCGTAGTCTTTAAGACCAGTAACATTAGACCATATAAAAGTATATAGAGTTATTTAAGTTAAGGGTCAGGTACATATTAATAGAGAAGAGCAGATGTTATAACTTTATATAACTTACTTGTTACCTGGAACTTCACAAGAAGAGAGGAACTTAGACCCTTAGATGCAGGTACTCTTTAGTCCCAAGCTTTCTCTGTCCTAACCACCACTCTCCTCTTACTATAGCATGCTTGGTTAGTACTCCAGTGCACTGTCCCTGCTTTTTCCTTAGGAAATTCTTTCCACCTTAATTTGAAACTCCATTTCTTTGGCTTTAGGCCATTTGATCAGGGAGAATCTCTTCTACTCTATCCCTTGCAAACTGAAAGGGATGGGCCTGAGCTGCTCTGCTTTCTGCTTTCACAAGGTGGGAGAGATAATGGATACTCAAATTCCAGATTAGTGAGAGCTGTGCCTGATTTTCTCAAAATTATCTGAGAAGCAAACATCTCTTATCAAATTTTCCCCAGAGACAACCAGCCTGAGTATAATGTGATAAAAATATGTTCCTTTTAATAATGTGACCACTCCTGGCATTATTGTGCTAAGTAGTATTTCATTGCTTTTTGAACTTATCTGCATAATAAATGGCACTCCACATTAGCCATATATTGGTTATCTGTATTGGTTCTCTATTAGTTATATAAGCTGGGTGACACCATCTCCTAATTATATTCTTTCCCGGATTTTTTCTTCGATGGGGAGTAGTTAGCTTTATCTGCCACAGAAGAATTAGTTATCCATGGTCTTGTTCACATGCCTATGTGCTTATGCCAACAGTGATGATTTTATCTTATTAGCCAATCAGAATATAGGGAGGCTGCATCGGGGAATGCAATCTATCTTTATTTAAGTTTAAATAAATGATATGTATGTGATTACTATATATGTTGATATACCTAAAGATGAGTACATGTTTCAAAAACCTAGTTATTGCTTATATGTGAAAAATGCCCTTTTCTTTGTTTTGCGGCTGTAGTTGTGGTTATTGAACTTGTCCTTTAATCACATAGTGTATACCTTCTTTCTCAGAATGGACTGACTTTTATTGCTTCATGCCAGTTTGATTTATCATCTGCTATGGGCACCTCAAACTCAATATATCGCAAACTGAACTCATTTCTTTCTTCTCACATCTTTTCCTCTTCTATATTCTTAATTTCTTTTGTCAGTTTGATTTATCATTTGTAGTTGGCACTTCGCTTGTCAACATATCCAAGTATCCCAAATCAAACTCCACCGACCCTAATTCCCCAGAATACTCTTTTTCTATATTTTATGTCGAAATTGTTAGGAGTGCTTTTTGTAGTATAATAATTGTTTGTCTGACTTCACCACTATTTGAGGCCATTGTCTTATCTTATTAATCATTATATCTTCACTGACTATCATATGTACAAATCTGCCATACATAAGAAAGTCATATTAATAAATGGCACTATCCTAGTACTAAAAGTCTTATGTCCTGATCAAACTGGGATGGTTGGTCACCTTACCGTGTTTCCCCGAAAATAAGACAGGGTCTTATATTTATTTTTCCTCAGGAAGACACCCTAGGGCTTATTTTCGGGGGATATGTTATTTTTTTTAAGTACGGTACAACAATCTACATTTATTCAAATATAGTTAAGTTGTCTTCTTCTGGAACATCATCATAACTCTCCAAACCCTGAATTCCATCCTGAATTTCTTGCAACTCTATTTCCTTTAGAACCATTGGCCCCAGTCTCTCATGTTGAGCCATAGAGCTCTCATGGGGCAGATGAGAAGGGCTGCTTGTCTTCTTTACTGCTCCACGATGAAATGCATGGGTTGTGTAGGTACGCTGCATAGCCACGCCCATCACTAGGTCTTATTTTCGGGGTAGGGCTTCTATTGTGCAAATGCTTAGAAATCCTGCTAGGGCTTATTTTATGGGTAGGTCTTATTTTCGGGGAAACATGGTAACTATAAACATAAGGCATACAGCTCTGAGTAAAACAGGTAAGTCCCTTTTCTCATGGACCTTATCATTATAAACATTTTAAACTTTTAAAAAATGGTTTCATTTATTTATTAACATTTTTTATAATGACAAGGTCTCACTGTATTGCCGAGGCTGGTAACAAACTCCTGGCCTCAGGTGATCCTTCAACCTTGGCCTCCCAAAGTGCCAAGGGATATAGATATGAGCCACCATGCCTGGCCCATTTTAATTTTTTTGTACTTTTCTTATGCTCAGAATTTAGCATCATCCACGAAGGTTTTCATAATAACGTTGATGTGGATGAGAAATTTCCTTCTTTTTGAATTTCTGAGGATTTGTCTTTTGTTATGGTATTGGAGATGTTTTTTCTTGTTTAAAATTATTTTAATATTTTCTTAATGTTTCAAGACTTTTTAAAAACTATAATGTCTATATTTTACTTTCCTCTTTTATGTTATAATACCTAACCTAAATAAATAAATCTTGATTTCAGTTTCATTTTAATATATGGGAGCCTTAAAAGAAACATAATATTTCTAGTTTTAAATAGAGTATATTTTATTATTAGTTTAGATTATCAAGATTTTTGCTATAGTAATTGTCACCATAAGTTCTTATAGTTGCACACACTTCCCTCTAGTGTACAAGATTTAGGGTACAAGTTTTGAGTCCTTACTTTCATTCTTTTATTACCTGTTGAATATATCTGTTCTATTCTCTTCCATCTCTTCTTTAATATCCATGTTGCTTAAACTGTACTAATTTTCTCAATACTGTTCTTCAATTTTTTTTGTCAGTCTTTCAGTAGACTACCCAAGTTTATATAATCTTACAATTGCTTGTTCCAGTGAAATTTGTGTCTTGGATTTGTAAGCCTTTGGTTAGGGTCAGGAAATCAAGAAATATTTACTAAGTACCAACTATGTGTCAAGGAAAGGAGACATTATCAATTACCTGATGTAAACCCACCTTAAATTCTTTCCATCTAGGCTGTCTTTATAAGTTTATAGATGTTATTTTCTACAAATAATATATGATATTTCAAAATCTAAATCTGAGGATGAAAATGTTTTGTTAGCTATATAACTGCTATTTTCATTCCAACCAAACATGATTAGAAGACAAAAGGCTTTTATTTATTTATTTTCTTTAGGTATTTTTTTCTGTTGTTCAGTAAGTCCAGTTAAGTAGGTTCTTATATTTAATATATATTAATAAAAGTTCTGATCTTATATCAGATTTTGAGAAATATAATAACTTCTATGGCTAGCCCTTAGTTCTGAAAATATAGTTTCAACAATTGAGAGTACTACATGATTATATATATTTTGAGTGTTTTTTTTTCTCTGAAATCCTTAGAATCCTTCTTATATGCCAGTGATATGATTTTGTTTTTGTAGGTAGTTATGCACCATTTCTTTCTTTGACTACCAGAGAAGGTGCTGTTGCTGTTGCCTCTAACATTGGTAAAGCTGGTCCAGGTCCAGGACAGTATAATATTTCAAAAGCACAGGTAAATTTGTAAAGATATTATAAATATGTGAGTTAATAAAAATCATGTTTTCTTCCTCTATAGACTAAAATGGCATTTGTCATATTTTTCTCCTCATATTATCTTCTTTTGCTTTTCAATCTGTATTTTTAATTTGAATAATAGAAAGCAAGCATATTTGATGTTGGTTGCATGAGTAGGTGTTTTCATTATCTATATATAAAAACAAGTTGCATGATCCTTGAGGATGGGAATTATGAATTATGAATGAATTATGAATTCAGAATGAATGAATTATGATCCATGAAAGTTGTGTATCTGGTCAAGATATGTGGAAGACAGATGGCAATAGAGTGAAGGAATTGTTTTTTGTGCCATACTTGAAAGCTATAGACATTGCCATTGTCTCAGCTATTTCTTGTTTCTGCACAGTCTTAAGAGTCTGTGACCAGAATATCTTCAGTGGTCCATTCATGTTTACAAATAGTGGATAGAACTCCAATATCTTCATAGTTTTGAATATCATTTTTTATGATTTTCACACAAATTTTGCATTCATACATATTGGCTCCTAGCTGACCCCAGCAGACCTTTAACTCCTCTGTTGGAGGCCCAGATAAAGTCTTCATTATAAATTCAAATTGCAGTTTGATTCATATGATTGTAGAACATACAGTAATGGCTCTATGAAAATTGGAAAAGGTCTTCTCTTTTCACGTAATTTTATTTTTGTCCAATTTTTTAATATTTTTGCAAAATAAATCAGTAAAGTGTATTTTTATAGATCCAAAGTCTTTAAACATAGGAATTCTGAGCTTATTAAAATAGTAATTAAGTAGTGAATTGGTTATCTAAAAATAAAATTGAAAAAGAAGAATTCCTTTGTGTATTTCTTAAAAGCTGAATGAAGCTGAAGATGCATAATAGAAATAGGCTCTGTTAATGGTTATTGTGAACAACTGACAGGTGAAAAGGGCTGTTGGTAAATCAATGACTTTTGAAAGAAATCTTAGCTGATTAATCAAGTACCAACTACTATTATTATGATTAACTTTTGAAATGATTGCCCTATAACTGTTTATAAGAATGTGTATTATGGAATTTTAGCTGAATTAACTGGCTATTAATTGATAATTTTCTGATTCTGAGGAATCCTGACATGTGGCATGGAGAGCCATGGATGATTCTTCCCAGTGTTTTCTCTGCAATAAACAATGTATAAAATTAATCTGAACATAAAACCAAACTGTTGCCAATAGCCTACATAAACTTCTCTGGAAATAACCAAAATGTTATCTGTGAAAATAATTTATCCCAAACAAGCTTGGAAGATTTGCTTTTTCCCTGCACTGTGAATGCCAGCATTTTTTAAAGTTTATTTCAGGAATACAAATTTTCCAGGGGCCTGAAAAACATACTCTTTACTCTTGTTCTACAGCTTTGGGAATTCCTGTTTTAAAACTGAGTTTTCTTGCATTCTCTTACAGTGTTCTAAGTACAGTAAATTTTAGTTTGGGTTCAAAGTTAAAACTGACAACTATAATTGTCATCCTCTCATTATCCTCTTTCACTAGAACTGTGTCTTCAATCAAGGGTCTTAACTTTCTCAGGTTGGGTTTCAAAACTGTTTGTAATAATTAATATTATTGAATAGAAATAAATTATAAAGTTCCTCTTTTAATTGTTTCATAAGTTTTTTTCTCTTCAACTTAGTATAATATAAAAGGAGGCCATAGTCTACAAAACCGGGAGAAACGTTTTAAGAAGTTTATGTCAAATAATCCAGGACCAGCAAGCTATGATCAGTCTTATCCTGGAACACTAGATATCATGAACAGAAAAGTACTAGAGGCCAAAAAGCATCTTAAATCAGTACGTGGCTATTTTGAATTATCCTTCTAATAACATTTCTTTTAGTTAAAATTGAAAAAGAAACAGAAATAGAAAAAGTTTAGTATTTTATGTGATAAGTACATTTAAAAAGCTTTACTATAAAAGTAGATTTGTTGGTATCTATATTGTAGCTAGGTTATAATTAAATAAACTTTAATTTTTAACTGTGTTAGCATCTAACTTCATTTTTGCTCTTGATAAATCTGTAATGTCCAATGTCTATAGTGAATAGGAAGTAAGGAAAATTATAAAACCACCTGAGTGGTTTACCTATATAGAGAGAAGACTGTGTTAAGTACTATTAATAATACAATGAAATTAAAACATGATTCCTGAAATTAAACAGCTTAATTTAAATAATTAAATTAATAATCTAAATAATTAAACAGCTTAGATGGGAGAGAGACATACAGGTAGCTACTAATGCAAGACAAACTGTAACAGGTGCTAAATGAATGATCATGTAATTAAATGCCATAGGAATTTAAAGGAGGACTTCTATATTATGCAAAGGTATAATGTATAGACGATTTATAGAGAAGGTTGGTCTTGAGATAGGCTTTGAAAAATAGGATTGGAATATGCATTCCAATCATGGAGTGTTATATGAATGGAGATACAGAAGTGGGATTTTATAGAAGGCAATGATTAGATTATTTTAACTAGAGTGAAAAATTTATGTAGAAGACTATTAGGTGATATGTTTGGAAAGGTACATTGGTGTTATGTAATTAATAATGTTTACACCAAAGGCCTACTCCTTTGAAATAAATATTATCATCTAGTGGACTTTGGTCATTGTTTATTTAGAGTGTCCCTTCTTCTCTTGCCTTCATATAGCTCATATTAATGTCTTCATATAGCTCATATTAATTACATTTTAATCAGTTCTTTGTTTAGGTTGGCATAATTTAGGGCTAAGTACTCAACTGAATAATGTCAATGCAATGACAATGGGGTTAAGTCTTACAAGTATATTTAAATATCTGATATTTCATCTGTGAGAACAAAGTAAATATTCATTTAATCATGCAAGGATTTATCACTTACTGAGTGACTATGTGTGCCATGCATGATGCTAGATCCTGGTAATACATAGCAGACAAATCACAGCTTCCTGAGTTCTGTAATTTTAATAGGGAAGTAATGAATGAAATTCAGTACAATATAGTTCATAAAATGATATATTAGATCCGTAATACAATGTTCACTAGTAGCCCAGTAGAGAGTCTTTGGAGAGACTAGGGGAAATGATTAAACTTAATCTCGAAGAAGAATTCACCAAGTAGTTAAAAAAAATGGGAAAAAACATTCCAGGCAGAGAAAACCACGTAAGTAAAGACATTGAGGTGTTTAGTAACATGGTATGTTCAGGGAAGAACAAAGTTCTTTGGGATGTTTGGAGTACAGAATCTAAGGCAGAGTAGTAAGGATAGAAGCTGAAAAAGGAGGTAGGGGCTATATTTTTGAAAGTCTTGACAGTATGCAAATACTTTTTGAAAGTATTGAATGGAAAAGAAGCCATTCAATGCTTTCCTGTTTTAATTTGGTAATTAATGTCCTAAGCATCACTGGAACTACTTAATAGCTGTCTTTAAGTGATAAAAACCAAAATTCTACCAGCAATAGTATGTTTATAACATAATTTTCCAGATAACTAAATCCTTTAAATGCCAATATTTTTTTTGATTTTTTTTTTTTTTCTTTTGAGACAGGGTCTTGCTTTGTTGCCTTGGCTAGAGTACAGTGGCATCATCATAGCTCACTGTAACCTCAAACTCCTGGGCTCAAGTGATCCTCCTGCCTCAGCCTCCTTAGTAACTAAGACTACAGGCATGTGCCACCACACCCAGCTAATTTTTTAAAAATTGTTTGTAGATTATTTTAACTTGTATCTTGTTATGTTGCTCAGGCTAGTCTCGAATTCCTGGCCTCAAGCCATCCTCCTGCCTTGGCCTCCTAAAGTATTAGGATTACAAGTGTGAGCCACCACACCTGGTCTATTTGATGGGTGTTATATTAGTGTTTCTAATATGTTACTCCTTTGTGTTTTTATTTAAATTATAAAATATTTTACATTAAGCAAACTTTGAAAAAGGATAATCATCCTAAAACTTCTAACTCTTAATATTAATATTCTGTTAATTTTTGCATAGTTCTTTTAGTATTAAATCATATATGTCTGTGATTTTATACATTTATATATAACTTCCCATAGCTCACATAGCTATATTCATAATTCAATTTTATATTTTGCTATTTCCATTTAGCATTATATCATAGACATTTTCCTGTTACATAGTCTATATAATTAGATATTTATACATGATAATATGGAAACAGGTCAGGAGCTAGAAAGAAATGAAGCCAGAATATGTTACTGAAAAATATAAAGTTTGTTTTTGCATGGCAGAACTATAATAGTATGATTGTTGATGTGGCCATAGTATTGCCTATTTTCAGAATCAGTAATAATATGGCTTTGCTAAGCAAGATAAATAACAGAACCAAATGAGAGAGAATCCTTGTTTCTTATAGTGGCTTTAATAGTAATGGTATATATTCTCTTGGTTTATAGGATGAGATGAGAATTGAATTCACTGCTTTGCATTACTTTTATAAAACAAACATTTTTGGTTTATATTATGAAACTTGTTAAGTCAATATTTAATAGTTGTCTTTTAGTAAATTTTAATATTTTGTTCTTCATTTCTTCTTCTTTTGCCTTGAGTAAATAATATAAAATGTTTTCCTTACAGAAAATTTCAAGAGCACCTATAATTACCAGAAGTGCTAATATTCCTTCAATTCCTTCTTGTGCAAAGTCATGTGGTTATTATATTAATGAGGATGACAGTATTACAAAATGTTTTCCACCTGCTATTGATAGTACACTAGGTCCAGCATATTACAAACCTCAATTTGTAAGTATAATGCATTTCATATCGACAATTGGAAGATTGTTAATGTTTGTACATGTTTTAGTTAATGTAATACTAACTGCAGTAACAAATAGACCCCCAAATTTCAGAGACTTAATACAATAGAATTTTTCCCTCTCATTTATGTGAGCATTTCTTCTGGATAAATGACATTCCTCCTTGTAGAGATTTAGGGACGCAGGCTTATTCCATTTGTGTCTTTATCATCCCCTATGGCCTTGTTGTCATCTGCATCCAGTGGCAGAAGAGGATGGAGGATTATGAGTAGAGAGTTGCTGTAGGCCAGGCCTGGAGCTAAAGCTCAGTTACCTGGTCATACTTAACTGCCAAGTAGGCTGAGAAATACAGTCTGTCTATCTAGAAAGAAGAAATGGGTGTAAATGACTAGAAGTTTGTGCCACAATGTATAATCATATGTAATACATATTCTTTATCTGAATTTGAAAGAAGAAAATATTTATTCCATGATTGTAAAACAAAGGAGTTTCTCTTTGATTGAAATATCAAATGTAATATAGCCAATCCATCTCATCCGGAGTTTAAATTTCAAACCTGGCCAGAGTTGAGTCAAGATTTCATTCAGCCAGTTGAAATATGTGAGTTATCCATGAATACAGATAATGAATATAGATCTTTAAAAATATTGCTAATTATCTCAATTATATCCTTTATAGAGAAAAAACTTTTGGTTCAGAGTCCAATCTGATATTACATGATGCATTTAGTTGTCATGTCTCTTTAGATTCCTTTAATTTGGACTAGTTCTGTAGTCTTTCGTTATGTTTAATAATCTTTAGTTTTTTGGACAGTATAGGTTAGTTATTTTGCAGAATATGCCTGAATTACGGGTTTGTATATATTTTCTTATGAAATAAATTAAGGTTATATATTTTGACGGGACTACTACAGAAGAGATGGGTTCTTAATGTATCACATAAAGAGGAACAAGATGTTTATTTATCTTATAATTGATGTTAACTTGAGGTGGTATCCTCTAGTTTTATCTCCTATAAATTAAATATTTTTGGAGAGTTACCTTAAGACTAAATAGATATACTATTCCTCATCAAATTCTCACCTATTAGTTTTAACATCCATTGATGATGCCAGATTCAGTTTTACTGTGATATTTATCAAATGGTGATTTTTTAACTATCTTTTTAAAAAAACATTTATTTGTTGGCACTTTAAAGAAGAGCTTTGTCTTCTTTCCCATATGTGTTTATAGCAATATAGATTTATGAATGCCTATTTTACTCAAAGTGTTATAATTTGTTACTTTTATTATTTATTTTGAGGCTTCAGTGACCCCAGATTTGACTGTTGGGAGCCCCTCAAGCCATTTCTTGTGTCCTTTCAACGTGTTCCTGTCATTCTTTGAGCATCATTTTCTGGTGTAATAAGAAATTCCAAGTTCATCTTGTTCTTTTCCCTGCCCTAGCTTTGAAATCAGATTTTTAAAGAGTCAATTTCAATAGTAGAAACTTGTTTTTCAAAAGGAGATCTTTATATCAGGTACATGCATTGCTACTGAGGTGTCATTGCTTCTAGGTTATCTCAATGGACAGAGTTAGAAATCTATACTTATTTCTTATCTGTCTGCCTATTAAAAACTTTGAGTTTATACTGATACCTCCAATTGCAGTCTAATACCACAGGTTTATTCTAGTCTTTTCCTTTCCATATTTGAGCTCCCCTTTTCCACAGTGAGAAACCAAGCTGCCATTATCCTCAATCATGTACTTATTTGCTTAATCTGTTGTACACTGAAGGTAGTTTCAGAATTGGTAATCCATCACTGCACAAAACAGACTTAAGAATGTACAAGCTCTTACCTTTAGGTGATCTTCAAGCTCTACACAAGCAGGAAGTAAGGGCTAAGACAGAATTGTAAACTGACTGCTTGAGCATTGAAGATGTGCTCTAACACATGCACAGAGCACTTTTGTAAAAGTTGGAGACTTACTTGTTCAACACATTTAACACATTAACTGCCATGCAAGTTGTATTTAACTCACACTAGTTTTGAGTCCAGGGCCTGGTGAAGCATATGTAACTCACACATCTCTTCACCTTGGGAGCTGTGAGAACTATTTTTCAAGTTGCATATAACTCATGCACAGAAAACAATAAAAAAAAACCCATTTTTTTCATTAAATTAGAAAGGATTATTTTGTTTTTGAAGTTTTTATTCTATTTTTATAATAAAACACTGTGGCCCCAAGGAAAAAAAATTTTTTTCTAGTGTGGTAGTCAATGTGTTAAGGAAACATTTGTCCAATAATTACTTGACCACCCAGCTAATAAGGCTGACAGTTCATTGTACACACATGAAAAAGGATACAGAGTTTAGAGAATTAGTCCAGGAAAATCACTAAACAAACAAACCCAGGGAGAAGGAATTCTGATTTTCAGAGTTGTCACATTATATTATGCAAAATATCCAGTTTCAACAAAAAATTAAGAGACATGTAAAGAATATAAAACATATGGCCCATACACAGAAAATAAACTGTTCTTGAGGAAGTCAAGGCATTGGACTTACTAGACAAAATCTTTAAATCAGACATTTTAAATATGTTCAGAGAAATAAAGGAAGCTATGTCTGAAGAACTAAAGCAATGTATGAGAATAGTGTCTCACCTAATAGAGAATATCGATAAAGAGATAGAGATTTTAGGAAAAACCCAGGTAGAAATTCTGGAAATGAAAAATACAATAATGGAAATTAAAAATTTACTAAAAGAATCCAGCAGCAGATTTGAACTGGCAGAAGAAAAATAAAATCAGTGAACCTGAATACATGTCAATTGATATTGTGCAATTTGATGAACAAAAAGAAAATAGGCTAAAGAAAACTAAACATAGTTAAGAGCCTGTGGGACACCAACAAGCATCTCAACATATGCATAATGGGAATCCCAGAAGGCAAGGAGAAAGAGAAAGGGGTAGAGAGAATATTTGAAGACATAAGGGATAAAAACATCCCAAATTTGATGGAAAACATTAATGTACACAAAGAAGAAGCTCAACAAACTCCAAGTAGGATAAATGCAAAGAGATGCACACCAAGACACTTCATAGTTGTTGAAAGCCAAAGACAGAATTTTAAGAAGAGCAAGAGAAAAATGACATATCATATACAAGGAATCCTCAAAAAGATTAACAGATGACTTATCAGAAACCATGGAGACCAGAAGGCAGTGGAATGACATATTCAAATTGCTGGGAAAAAAAACCAAAAAAAAAAAAACCCTTCCAATCAAAGATTCTATAATCAGCAAAACTATTCCTTGACAATGAAGGAAAAATTAAGATATTTGAGATAAATGGAAACTGACAGAATTTGTTGCTAGCATAGCCCTTAAAATAAATACTAAAAGAAGTTCTTCAGGCTGAGATGAAAGATTATTAGACAATAACTCAAATTCACACAAAGAATTAAAGAACAATGGTAAAGGTAAATACATAGGCCACTATTATTTAATTTTTGATTTGTAACTCCTTTTTTTATTACAGTTAATTATGGAATAAACTAAAAATGATACATTTTCTATCCAAATACAAATATCAGTTGGCTGATATTTTAAGACCTGATGGATTGCTCCATGCTATAAAACTTATGAAGAACCAGTTACTTCTGGTAAAAATGGGAGTAAGGATATTATAAATTGTATGTTTCCTGTTCTTACCCTGAGAATTCTCATTTCTTCTGGGCATGGGGCTTTTGTCTCGAGAATATTCCACTCTTCCTTTTTATACTATACTTAATCTTCCAAGCCTTGACTATTCTGTCATTCTGTTAATAATAATGTAATAATTAGTCATCATTAACAGACAAGTAGCTTAAATATTTGAATAAGACATTCTTAGCAGGACAGTGAAGTTCAATTCTGTAAAAATTACAGTGAAATTGATGAAAGTCTTATGGTCTGATATTAGGATATTCTCTGCAAGATGAAGGGATAAGTTGTGAGAGGTACTGTAATGGAGCAAGTCTTCATGGGTTTGTTTCCTGACTCTACCACTTAATAGTTATTTATCTTTGGCCAATATCCTGAGAAAAAGTATAGTCTACTGTATTATATAGAATTAGTATTTCCTTTTCACAATAGTCATAGGTCTTTGGACTTAGCTTAAACAATTCTTTGATGTTTCTTGAATCTCAAAATGTAATTCTTGCTTTAAAATGTTATTTTCTATATAAACTACTTCTTCATTTTGGAATAATGTGTCATCTATTGGAAGGCCAAATAATGTCTCCAAGCTTCCCTAGGTATATAAAACCTTTTCCCACATGAATAAACATTACACTGACATATAAAACTTGATTTCTTTCTGGCTAAATTGTTATTCATAGAAGGCGGAAAGAAGGAGATGACAATTCACTCCATGATTTTAATAGGTCTGATTTATTGGATGAGCTATTTCAATAATTATTGAGTCAATACAACTTGTATTTATTAGAATAAAAATCTAGATCTAATTAAACATATTATATAAAAACATAGATTTACATATCAGCTAATATTCAAGAAGATTCAGCAAAGTTTAATTTGAACTGAATTGTGATATTTTGTGGAATCCTCATCTTGAAATTGAGAAAACTAGGGTGGCAAAGATCAGTGAAGGTTTTATTTTCTTCTATTTCTCCTGCAGAAAAACACAAGTTCTTCACAGACTACTCCCAAAGTGATACTGTAAAAATATTAATTCAAATTGTATCCAAATTTCTGATAATTTTATGTAACTCTTTAGTTGCTGTTTGAGATAACACTATATGTGGGCTCAGTCAGTTTCCAGATGTGAATATTAATAGAACATCAAGAAAATAATTCAACAGATGGGTAATTATTGTGCTTCTTCCTCAACTGGTGAATCACATCTGCTGAAGGTATCTAATAAAAGCTTGAATAGAGAATTAAGAGTTGTATAAGAAAACTTTAGCTAAATTTAATCATAAAGAGAAATTCTACTAAGAATTATTTTGTATAACATTTTAAATGATAAAATTTAACTTTCCTTTTTTATTTTTAGAAGAGCCCAGGTAACCATTAGAAATCTCTTTTTCAGAGGTGGATTTCACAAACAAAGTGTGTGATTGAAGTTATGATACTGACATATTTGCAGTGGTAACATGCTGGGAACTACCTGCGTGTTGCCACACTGGAAAGTAGTCCATTAGTGTTTGAATGGATGCACTTTGGACTTTTAATTCTTCACAAATTCTATTTCCATATTTAATTATGGTAGGACATGGGGGAGAAGTTGAATAGCCTTGTCTTCATTTAATTGTCAATGAGAGTGGCAGTTAGTAATTCTTCAAGTTACATTATAGCATTCACTTAAAATAATGCAGCTCCATGCTGAGTTTGCTTCAATTAAGTCATATTTTATTTGCTAATGACTTCCAAGTTGACAGTGACCTTGACATTACTATTGTCAACTTCTTGACATAAAAGGAAGTATGATTTAGAGTTAAGAGTGTACCAATTTATTCTTTGTTTTCTGTCTGTACTTTAAAAGGCTTTTAAATTAAATTTCAGATTGAACATTTACCTGAGGCTAATGAGTTAAGTAGTTGTCAATTTGCATGGTTTAAATGAAATAAATTCTATCCTATACACAGGAAAAGGATTTTGCTAATGTCTTTAATTGTGTGTGTGTGCGTGTGTGTGTGTGTGTATGCCTGCATATGTAGTCTTTCCATCCACTGGATTACCTTTAGAATTGTTAAATAATTGAATCATAAAATCTCAATTATGTGAATTCACTTGAAGAAAGCCTCTTGGACATAATTCTGCTCAAGGTCTTGAATTGCTGTGTTTAAAGAATTAATATAAAACCTTAACATGATTTTTAGCCTATAAAAATGTGAGGTAAAAGATGACATCAAAATGCCTTTTTTTTTTTTTTTTTTTTTTTTTTGGTGAGACAGGGTCTCATTCTGTCGCCCAGGCTGGAGCGTGGTGGCCTCATCACAGCTCACTGCAACCTCAAACTCAAGCGATCCTCCTGCCTCAGGCTCCTGAGTAGTGGGGACTATAGGTGTGTGCCATCATGCCCAGCTAATTTTTTTTCTATTTTTTGTAGAGATGAGGTATCATGTTTGCTCAGGCTGGTCTCGAGCTCCTGGCCTCAAGCAATCCTCCCGCCTCGGTCTCCCAAAGTGCTAGGATTACAGGTGTGAGCCACCACACCCAGCCAAAGTGATTTTTAAAAAATATTGATTTTATGGCTGAGTAATACTCCATGGTATACATATACCACATTTTATTAATCCACTCATGTATTGATGGGCAGTTGGGTTGTTTCCACATCTTTGCAGTTGTGAATTGTGCTGCTATAAACATTCAAGTACAGATGTCTTTTTTATAGACTGTCTTTTTTCCTTTGGACACTCAGTAGTGGGATTGCTGGATCAAATGGTAGTTCTACGTTTAGTTCTTTGAGGTATCGCCATACTACTTTCCATAGAGGTTTTACTAATTTGCAGTCCCACCAGCAGTGTACGAGTGTTCCTGTCTCTCCGCATCCACACCTACATTTGTTGTATTGGGACTTTTTCATAAAAGCCATTCTCACTGGAGAGCCCATTCTTCTAAGTGAAGTATCACAGGAATGGAAAAACAAACACCACATGTACTCACCATTAAATTGGTACTAATTGATCAGTACTAATGTGCACCTATGGGGAGTGACATTCATAGGGTGTCGGGCAGCTGGGACAGGGGAGGAGGGGATGGGTAAAGTCACACCTAAGGGATGTGGTGTGCTCTGTCTGGGGGATGGGCATGCTTGTAGTTCTGACCTGGGCGGTACAAAGGCAATTTATGTAACCAAGACATTTGTACCCCTATAACACTCTGAAATTAAAAAAAAAGAAAAGAAAAGAAAATGAAATCACTGTGGGTTGAAATAGTTTGAAAAGTTTAATGGCAGAAGTGCAATTTAAAATGCAAGATTGATAAAATGTTTATCGGGGATGCCTGCTATACACTTTTATAGTACTTCATATTCACAGTACACAATTTATAATATTTATAAGATTTTTGACAAAACTGGAAGTTTTTTAATGGCAATGACCACCCCTCCATTATATGACAGCACCTATCAAAGAGACTAGAACATGAAATTATTTTTTAAATTAATGAATACAGTAAAATTCCACCCTCCAACTCTCAATGATGGAACCAGTTGAGTATCTCTAATCCAAAAATCTAAACTTTGAAATGCTGCAAAATCCAAAACTTTTGAAGTGTCAACATGACACTGCAAGTGGAAAATTTCACACCTGACCTCATGTGATGGGTAGCAGTCAAAATGTGAATGCACAACACAGTTTATTCAGCCTCTCCAAGGGAAAAAAGACCCTCGTGCCTGCCTCCCCTGACCCCAGCAGTTATGTATCCTTTTTGTGCACTCCCAGATTCCCCCATGCAAGCACACCTGTGAAGGCTAATACCCAGCATTGTTGTTGGAGCCTTGCCATTGCTGTTGTTTAACAGATGATACAGGTATTCTGGTGATGCTACTGTGCTTCTTAGTTACCCTGAATACATTTTTTCACTGTATTAATGGTGTGTTATAGTTTTTACTGTTAAGCATCTGTGTGTGAATAAGTGTAAAAATTCATATAAATTCAGAGTCAGGAATGGCAGTGATGCCAAACAACCACAGGTAGTCCACACAGATGGCTGAGATAGTGACACCTTTGCTTTCTGATGTTTAATGTATATAAACTTTGTTTCATGCACAAAATTATTAAAACTATTGTATAAAATTAAAAAATAAAATGCAAGATTGATCATTTAATTTTGATATAATAGAATAAAAAATATTTCATTAAAAACATCAAGCAAGTAGGAGGGGGGAGGAGAGGATGGGTAAATTCACACCTAATGAGTATAATACACACTATCTGGGGGATGGGCACACTTATAACTTTGATTCAAACAGTGCCATACCAATTTTTGTAACTGAAATGTTTGTACTCCCATAATATTCTGAAAAAAAAAAGTTTCAGAGATAGGAAAAAAAAAAGAAGTGGGGCCTTTAAAAGGTGATTAGGTCATAAGGGCTTTGCCCTCATGAACGGATTAATGTTGTCATAGTGTTAGTAGGTTAGTTATTGCAGGAATTCAGCCTCTTTTTCTCTTTCTGTCTCATATGCACAATTCCTTGCCATCAACATATGTCTCATTTCACTTCATGCAAACATTGAAGTTAGGTCAGAGAGTGTGTTAGTCCGTATAGTCAGGGTTCTGCAGAGAAGAACCAATACATATACAGGCAGGCATCACTTAATGATGAAGATATCTTCTGAGAAATGCATTGTTAGGCGATTTTTTTCACTGCATGACTATCATAGAGTATACTTACAAAAACCTAGATGTTATAGAGCCACCACCTGTATAACATGTTATTGTACTGAATGGTACAGATTACACAGATACAGATATACAGTGGTATTTGTGTATTAAACATAGAAAATGTTGTATATGTGGTCCATTGTTGATTGAAATGTTACTATGCAGTGCATAACTTGCGTTACTATATGAAAGGGGTTTTATTATGGGAATTGGCTCATGGTATTATAGACACTGAGAAGTTCCTCAATATGCTGTCTTTAAACTGGAGAACTAGGGGAGCTAGTTTTCATAGCTCAGTCTAAGCCCAAAAGCCTGAGAACCAGAGGAGCCAATGGTGTGATTCAGGGGTAGGGAAACTATGGCCTTAAGGCCACATGTGGCCTTCTAGATCCTTAAGTGTGGCCTTCATATAGTAGGGAATTTTGGTGCTGTGCTATCTTCTTTTTAGATTTTGTTGTGGCATCCCAAAGCTTTCTAGAGTGGTGCCTCTCTAACTGTAAAGTCATTAGAGGCCAGAGATAGTGCTTCCAAATTATTTTCAACAACTCATGCCTAGAATAAAGTCAGAGTTAGCATTCTCCTCGTCACTTCATGTAATGGCACTGTTGCAAATCTCAAAAGGTCCTAGTGATTTTGAGAATTGCTCCATACTCACTACTCAAGAGTTCATCCTTATTTCCAGTTTCTTTCTTTCTGGAGATGTTAATAGGGTTCAGCTGAGGCTCTTTTCACATGTAGTGAGGTAATTTTCTGGTTCTAGTCTCTGCTGTGCTCTATCTTCAAGAAGTTCATTAAAGCTTCCGGCATGTGAATGATACCTTCTCGTTTCTAGCACTGATAACTTGTGTCCATATACTTTTTTTGAAGTTTGGGGGCAGGGTGGGTATGGGTTCGATTCACCATTTTGAACCAAAATTATGCACTTTATCACTAATATTGCTATTTATTACATTAATATTGTTTATAATGGTAATTGAGAAAGGTTGATTCCACTGGTCTAGAATAGTAATAGCCATGTAGAACAATTGGCATAGTTTTATACAGTTAAACTATACATGTATGTTATAGGAATTACATTTTTATATATAAAACCATATATATAACTCTAGATATATAATTTTGATACTCCAAACTTGTTTTAAAACTATATTTTTATAAATGTGAATTGAAAATCAGTAAACTAAAGTTTACCTTCTACCATCAGCTAAAAGAATAAGTTTTTAAAAATTTTTAAATGATTGCTCAATTAACAATATATTAGGTGAAGAGAAGAGAATTCCTGTAAGAGAAGCTACTGTTATTGTGTTATACCTATTATTTTAGTTTCTGATGAAACCAGGTTTTTAAAATTTTTATGGTTCATGCTTAATTTGACATTTATTATAGTGGGTGTAAAGAAAAAATGATTGTTGATTTCTCATGTCACAAATAATTTATTTGTCATTAAAGGACTGATCCTGTCCTTAACAATATTATAAGCATTAACAATAAAATGAACTGAGATGGTGGTTAATTTATTGTTAACTATTTGTTACTATTTTTTTTTATTTGTTACTATTTGAAAATATTAACATTAATATGTTTTTGAATACCGGGCAATTAGAAATTATCTAATGACTGTTGGTGATGTTTGCATTTTTCAATCTGTTTATGGTAATTTTTAATGGATTTTTCCATTCCCTAAATAATACCTTCCCCTCTTCCTTTTTTGTAAGTGATGAGGAGTTAATTTTCATTGTCTATAAGGTTTTAGATATGAGTGTATTGCCAAGAGCAAAGCTGTTTATATTGGTTGAGAATATGCTAATGTCAGAGGTACTTTGGGAATCCTAGCTGACTGAGGATGGGTATAGGGCACAGCAGTGACAATTTAACTTGGGATCTATCAAAGAACATTGTAGCATTTACCAGTGAGACCTCCTTGACTGAGGCTATCCTTGCTTTAGATTGAGACTTAAGCAAAGCTAAACATTGTTTCATGACTTATTTAAACTATGTCTCATCTTCACTTTTTTTTTTCCAGGATGTTTCCAGTGCAACTTTGAAATACAAAGGTATACATTTTGGCCACTCTTCAGGAAGTAGAGAGTTACCTAAAAAGTCAGGTCCTGGTCCTGGACAGTATGATATCGACCAGTAAGTAAAAAAAAAAAAGTATACCTTTAATGTAGTTCTTGACTATAAAATATTCTAATAATTCAGACTAGGCTATGCTGTTAAAAAGGAAAAATTAGTATGAAAAATTCCAAGAAGCATTATATTTAGGAGTAACCTATATGAGACCTATTGCTTTTTATATGAGGCAGGTCCTGTGCCACTTATTATTTACATACATTACCTCATTTAATCTTTTTTTTTAATTTAATTTATTTTATTAAAATAGCATAATTGAGGGACCATCAGATAACTGTATTTTGTCAGGCGCAATAAAAACAATTAAAACAAATCATCAAGAAAACCTGTGCTCCTGGCTTCCTTGCATCCACATGGTGACTG
>VBSM01000142.1:3857740-3900612 GCA_008086735.1 Cheirogaleus medius
AAGAAAAGAAAATACAGACCAATATCCCTTATGAATGTAGATGCAAAAATTCTTAATAAAATCTCAGCAAATCGAATTCAACTGCACATGAAAAAACTAATTCATCATGATGAGGTGGGCTTCATCCCAGAGATGCAAGGATGGTTCAACATACACAAATCTATAAATGTAATTTGCCATATAAATAAAGCAAAAACAAAGAACATATGATCTCTCAATAGACACAGAAAATGTATTTGACAAAATTCAGTACCCTTTTATGATAAGAATTCTTAACAAAATGGGCATAGATGGGACACACCTCAAAATTATTAAAGCCAAACACAACAAACCCACAGTCAACATCATACCGAACAGGGAAAAATTGAAAGCATTCCTACTTAGAACTGGAACCAGACAAGGTTACCCACTGTCTCCACTTCTATTTAACATAGTGTTGGAAGTCCTTGCCAGAACAATCAGATAAGAGAAGGAAATGAAGGGTCTCCAAATGGGGACAGAAGAGGTCAAACTATCACTCTTTGCTGATGATATGATATTATATCTAGAAAACCCAGAAGATTCAATCAAGAGACTCCTGGAATTGATAAATGAATTCTCAAAAAAGTCTCAGGATACAAAATCAATATACACAAATAGTAGCTTTCATCTATGCCAATAACAGTCAAGCCACGAATCAAATGGAAGATGCAATACCTTTCACAATAGCATGAAAGAAAATAAAATATTTAGGAATATATTTAACAAAGGAGGCAAGAGACCTATATAGGGATAACTATAAAACACTGAGAAAAGAAATTGCTGAGGATGTAAACAGATGGAAAACCATACCATGCCCATGGATAGGCAGGATCAATATTGTTAAAATGTCTGTACTACCCATTTGATCTACAGATTCAATGCAATCCCTATTAAAATACCAACATCATTTTTTGCAGATCTAGAAAAAATAATTCTATACTTTGTATGGAATCAGAGAAGACCCCGTATAGTCAATGCACCTTAAGCAAAAAGAACAAATTAGGAGGCATCAATCTACCAGACTTCAAGCTATGCTATAATGCTATAGTAACCCAAACAGGATGGTATTGGCACAAGAACAGAGGCATTGACCGATGGAACAGGACTGATAATCCAGATATAAAACCATCCTCATATTATCATCTGATCTTTGACAAAGCAGACAGAAACATACACTGGGGAAAATAATACCTATTCAATAAATGGTGCTGGGAAAACTGTATAGCCACATGTAGAAGACTGAAACAGGATCCACACCTCTCACATCTCACAAAAATCAACTCATGATGGATAGCAGACTTAAACCTAATGCATGAAACTATAAGGATTCTAGAAGAAAATGTTGGAAAACTCTTATAGACATCAACCTAGGCAAAAAATTTATGAATTAGACCCAAAAGCAATCACAGCATCAACAAAAATAAATAAATGGGACCTGATCAAATTAAAAAGCTTCTGCACAGCCAAGGAAACTATCACTAGAGTGAATAGACAGTCTACAGAATGGAAGAAAATATTTGCATGCTACACATCTGATAAAGGACTGATAACTAGAATCTGTATAGAACTCAGGAAAATTAACAAGAAAAAATCAAACACTTCTACTAACCACTTTGGTACAGTGCTCACTGGCCTTGAAACCTTGCTCACAGCCAGCACTCACAGTCCACACAATAGTTTGTGCTGTGCATTGACGACAAATACATTTTGCTCTTGTGTGATGAGGAAAGCTTTAAAGCACTGATAGCTTGTTTTACTTTACAGGCAGCTTTTGTAAAATAACTATAATAACTCCTACTAAGGACTTGTTAAAAGGTCACAGATTTGTAGTAACTTATTAGCTGAACATACACACTGCAACTGCAGAGATAAAAGCTGTAAAAGTAAAAGCTTTTGGCTGTCGACTAAAGTCGATGCTCGGCTGTGTGCCTTCATATCACGCTTGTCGGCTAAAGTCGAGGCTTGGCTGTGCGCGTTCATCTGTGGCTGTCGACTATAGTCGACGCTTGTACCAAAGTGGTTAAGTAGTGTGCAAAGGGTATGAACAGAAACTTTTCAAAAGAAGACAGATTAATGGCCAAAAAACATATGAAAAATGGCTCAACATCTCTAATCATCAGGGAAATGCAAGTCAAAACCACAATGAGATATCACTTAAGTCCAGTGAGAATGGCCTTTATCAAAAAGTTCCAAAACAACAAATGTTAGTGTGGATGGGGAGAGATAGGAACACTCGTACACTGCTAGTGGGACTGCAAATTAGTACAACCTCTGTGGAATGTAATATGGAGATACCTCAAACAGCTAAAAGTAGAACTACCCTTTTATCCAGCAATCCCGCTAATCCGTATTTACCCAAAGGAAACAAATACATTCTATAAAAAAGACATCTGCACTCGAATGTTTATAGCAGCACAATTAATTCACAATTGCAAAGATGTGGAAACAGCCCAAGTGCCCATCAATACGTAAGTGGATTAATAAAATGTGGTACATGTATATGATGGAGTACTACTCAGCCATAAAATAATGGTGAACTAATACCTCTTATATTATCCTCAATGGAGCTGGAGCCCATTCTTCTAAGTGAAGTATCACAAGACTGGAAAAACAAGCACTACATGTGCTCGCTATTAAATTGGCACTAACTGATCAACACTTATGTGCATGTATAGTAGTAATATTTATCAGGTGTTGGGCAGGTGGGAGGGGGCAGGAGAGTATGGGTAAATTCACACCTAATGGGTGTGGTATGCACCATCTGGGGGATGGGCACACTTGTAGCTCTGACTCTGGTGGTGCAAAGGCAATATATGTTACCAAAGTGTTTGTACCCCCGTAATATTCTGAAATGAAACAAAAAATTATTGTAAGTCATATACAAAAATATTATCTTAGTATTTTCTTTTTGTACATCACTGTTATTTGCTACACGTGGAAAAACTAAAAGATAATGAATAGTAATACTAGAAATCTTGGTGTGTTTGGGGAGCAGGTGGGAGAAGATGTTCTAAAGAGCTGAAGATTTGATTGCTTCTTGGTGTGTTCTTTTCTAGCGAGATCTAATATACAGTTTAAATTTGACCATGTTTAAGGATAATTTACCTCTAATTATATATGTGCTTTGAAATACATAATGTTAAAAATTGAGTTTACCCAGAGGCTTGTTTATCTATTATAACTATATAATGTGACTCCTTTTCTTTTGAAAATGAACTCTGAAAAGAAATCTGATAAAATAAGAATTTTGAGGTATCAGCATGAATAATTAAATCAGACAGTGTGAAAGTATTGACATTTTCTTTGCATATTGAGTCTAATATAAAGCTAATAAGTGTTTTGCTCAAAATAAAGATTTGTACCAACCACTTTTTCTAACAGAACATCCTGAAACTAGAGAAATAAAAATAAAAAGAATCACTGTTTACTTCTTTACTGTATAAGTAGTAAAAAGAATAAGGAATTAAATTGAATGAGCTAGTTGACATATAGGGACTGTATTGTACAGGGCATTTTCTCATTGCTTGAATAGCATAGCAAATATTTGTTCCTAAGATGTAAACATTTTTAATTTTAATTTTGAGGTAATGAAGGAAGATGAACCCTTTTCCATACTCTAAATTCCAAATTTTCAGCTCATATGATGCTAAATAGTAGTTTCCCAATGATTATTATGACATGGAATCATTATATTTTCCATTATTTTGTTATATTCATAACTAAATACGAATACTGACATGCATGTGTGCATGTGTGTGTGTGTGTATGTATATGTATAGAGACAAGCAAGTAGTAAAAGGCAGGGGTGACTTATAAGTGTTCAATTTGGGTGGCTATGTTACTAGCAGAGGTGGTAATCACAGTAAGTGCTCATTATGATGAACAGTTGATGAGTTCGGTTTTAGACAATTGAATTTGGAGAAAAATTACCAACAGACAGTAAAAATTTGAAAATAGAATTTGTAATACAAATTATGGGTAGAGATTCAGATTTGGCAGTCATTCTCATGAAGTTGATAACTGAAGTGATGAAGTGATGAAGTACAGAAGGGATACAGAGATGAGAAGAAAATTCAGAACAGATCTTTGGGAGAGAGGCATGGTAGAATAGCCAGAGGAGAGATGATTAGTGGAGTAGGAATTGAGTTAGGGAATTTAGATACCAAGGAAGGATAGAGATTCAAGAAGGAGAGCGTGTAGAAATATATTTATTTTTATAGAAAGATGGATGATAAATAATTAAATTAAAAAAGCAGATTGTAAAATTTGCATAATTATTTGTAGGGGTATTAATAAATATATATACACGTATTCATAGTAAAATATATTGTTTTCGTCAAAGTTGTGAGATTATGAGTGATTTTAATTTATCTTTTTTGCTTAGTTTAATTTTCTATTGTTATATAAGGAACATGTAACATAATTTAAAAAGATATAATGAAATTGCAGTAAGTTTTTTAAAGGAAGAAATGATGGAGAAAAATGCAGGGCAACAGCGAGGCTTTGTATTTAGTTAATAAAAGGTATTGAGAGAGTAAGTATTTTAAGTATTGCAAATATTGAGAGAACAGTTTTGGTAGCAGATGAAAGTTATTAAAAGATTTCATGAATAAGGGAAATGGGGCCAGGTGTTAGAACTTTGAATATATCTATATTCATATATTCTTCCACTTTCTACCACCAGAACTTTGGTGGTAAAGGGAAGAAGAAAAATTAGCTGGTAGATTGAAAGGACAGCAGAATAGGGATGTTTATTTTTGGAGGGATGCATATTTTTGGAATAGTTGATGGAAAGAGAGGAGCTGCGGAAATACACAGTAGAGATAATTAATATAGTCAAGTCCAGGAGAAGATAATAAGCAAAGGGATGCAAAGCATAAACAGCTGGTTCATATTGAAGAGCAAGAAAAATACCTCCTTCTCTGTGAACAGAAAGAATGTCTCTTATTCTGTATATCTTTCATAGTCTCAGCTGCCCAAATGCCACTGAATAGAAATGAGAATATGGGAAGGAATTTCAGTGGTAGAGTGCTGCAGAATTTTCAATAGCTGTTATGAAGCAAGAAAGTATCTCATATGCCAACTGCAGAAATATCTTAATCTTGAGGTCCAAGGGATGGGGAAAAGGGCAAAAATAAGTAATCGGGGGTCAAAAGACTTTTTCTGTAAAAGGACCAGGTAGGAAATATTTAGGGTTTGTGGGTTACATACTCTCACAGCTCTCAACTGCTGTTGTACCACAAAAGGAGCCATAGACAACGTGTAAAAGAATAGTTTTCTAGTAAAACTGTCATTTACAAAAGTAGACAGTAGGCTGGATTTGGGTGGCAGTCCATGGTCTGCTAACTCCTGAAAGAGAGATATTGAGTTGTATAGGAGATAGATTCAGTAATTTTATCTGGATGGCCTATACCGTTTTGGTGGTATGTGCAACAAGGTCCTCTACACAGCGCGCGGGAGGTAGACATTCAGAGCTTGAGAAATATGGTGTATACACTGTGAGGAATGTGACAAGGGGTAAAATTAGATACAATGGTTACAGGTCAATAGAACAAGGTCCCATTTAATAGAGGTCAGCACAAGTTCATTATTGGCAATATGGGGATAAGAATAGAAATCTGTATTGTATTGTTATATATCGTTGAGGATTGGAGCTATAAATATGGTGAAATAACAAGGGTTTGGGAGAATCAGAGTTTCTGAGGTCTGTGTGGCTGATTTTGGAATCAGGGCTAAGTGGAGGGATAAAAGAAATATAAGGGGCTTTATGGGCTTTATGAATAGGGAGGGATTGAGAATTGGGAGATAAAAATGACAGTCAACAGGAGGTAGGTAGGAGAGAGGGAATGAAAGAGGTGAAAGGATAGGAGATTATGGTCATTGAAGATAAACATCAGAGTTCTATATCGTGGAGAAGGAATTGTTTCTAGTGACCACAAAATCCTGAGTGTCTTGTGCCAATAGGTACCTGAAGTGGAGATTAATTTAGTGATCAGGTGATAAGAGAATTGTGAAATTTTTTAGTTCCATCTGTTTAGAAAGCACTCACAGGAATTGCTACTCTACTGCTCTTGCATTATGCTGGGCTTAAAGTTGGGTGAATCCTATGGCTTGCTGCTCTCCTGGCTACTACCCAGGAAATGAGGCTCAGGTTTTTTTTCTGAATACCACGCCCATCTTGGATAGATCATTCCTTCCCACCTCTCAACTTAACACTTAGCCTTAGGATGGAGAAGTATAGGACTCAAGGCCCATTCTCAGACACACATGACTAAAATCTTTTGCGTTTCTTCTAATTCCCTTACTTACAGGATCTTTCTCTAGGCAAGGAGAGAAAATGCATGGAAAAAATGTCTCTCTCATGGTATTTTCTTCTTCTTTTGGTTTAATCTTTATATCTTGCCAGAAAATTGTCTCTTATTCTGTATCTTTCATAGTCTCAGCTACCCAAATGCCACTGAATAGAAATGAGAATATGGGAAGGAATTTCACTGGTAGAGTGCTGCAGAATTTTCAATAGCTGTTATGAAGAAAGAAAGTATCTAGTACACTGACTGGAGAAATATCTTAATTTTGGGGTTCAAGGGATGGGGAAAAAGGCCAAAATAAGTAATCACCTTAAAAAGTCTCAGGAAAATAACACTTTCAAGTACCTCTCCTGCACATTAGGAACAGCTGCAGGAGGTACAACTTGGGAAAGTTAGTAAATTTGGTGTGGGATAAGCTGAATAGCTTCATTCCATTTCTTGGCTCTTTAAATTCAGCAGATGCACCAACTTCTACAATAGATAGTACATAAAAATAAATTATAGGTAGTGATTTCTTGAAATTGTCTTTGAACGCACTTTCTTTGTATCGAACCCATTGCACTTTCTCTTTTTTCCTAGGATTTCAGATTTTTGGCTTGTATTGGTCCTTATTGCTTAATGGTCCTTTTGTCTGAACTCATGATTAATTTGTCTGAACTTATGATTAATTTGAATTATATTATTTATTGCATATGGAATCTTGGATGTGTTTGGATATGTTTATCTTATGTCTCCAATTAAACCATAGTTCTTAGAGGACAAGAATCTTGCATTCTATTTTATCTTTGATATATCCATAGTTAGTGAGTGAGGTATATATGTTTAGTAATGTTTTCTTAATGAATTACAGATCTGAAAAAGGAGCAGTCTTTTTGTAAAATTTGAATTTAAAGGAATAGTTTTTAGGTTTTCTTTTTCCTCCCATTTGCCTTAGCAGTATGAGTTTTGAAGCAATAAAATAATTTAAAAAGTAAATGTTATAGTACTATCTTTGGATTTAAGCATTTTCTGGTGTTACAACAACATGTAATAATATGAATATAATATTTTAATGAATGATTGTGACTTTTAAATTATCATAACTACCCTTGAGATCCATTTAATTCTTACATGCATAGTGTTGCATCAATATACTTTTTGAATATATATCGCATTCTAAATCTGAGAACTTCTGTTAAACAATACAAATTTTAACTTTTATTCAACTGAATATTTTATTCAGGAATATGTCTTGTTTTTGGCAATGAGAAGAATTTTCAGTATCTTCCTTAATATTAATAAAGTCTTTAAGAGAACTCTTTTTTTGGTTTCATCCTGCATTAGACAAGTTTTCTACTTCATTTTGATTAAGAAATGCTTTCAGTTCTGTGCCCTAAAAATAGTTAATTTTCTTGTCTAGGAGGAGCTGGTTTCAAAAATTTTGCTATACGTTTCCTGGTCTACCCTGCTGGGCTCGAGAACTCTTTACTAGGCACAAACATTTAACAGTTGTTTCTGTTGAAGTTCTTTGATTTGGTAATACAAAATTTACGAAGTTGCTGTATTAGCTTCTTATTAGTTCCAATAACTGACTAAAATTTCACTAGGTGGCGCCAATACTTTGGGTCTTTATTGATATATTTATTCATTCATTTCTCATATTCATTAAAACAAATATTTAAAAATTATATGGCAAGATTTGAAAATTTGCTGTTCATCTGTGCAAAGATAAATTGGAAATTTCAGCTCTTTTGGACGTTCTGCCCAATGGAAATAGCTTGGAATTATTTTAAAATATTAAATTCTAGTTGCAAACTAAGTTATTTCTATTCATTTATCTATATAAATCTATCAAAATTATTTGAATTTTAAAAGTTGTATTTTAGAGATATATTTTATAAAATAGTTTTTTCTCTAGATTAGTATAAGATTGCATGAAATAATTTTTACTAATATTATAGATCTTAAATAGGAAGTTTTAGTTCCAAATAAGTAAAATTATGCTAAAAAGGTTAGCAAAACAGGCACTTGGAAATTTATTACAGTTAGTAATATGTAGTGGTGGTCCTGAAAGAACTTAGATTTGAGGATGAACAAAGATTTAAGAACTTGCACAAAATTAAACGTGCTTTTTTCTCAAACACACATTAATTGTCATGTTACAGTTACTATATCCAAAAGTCTGATGGTTCACTCTTCTCATTTTTTAAGAAAACTTTACCAATTTTAAAATTACGAGCTTTAAAGAAGAGGAAAAATATCTCAATAAAGATGAGAGGAAAGGATTGAATCATTAAAAGATAAGCGGGCCAAATTATATGTGAGGAAAGGAGTGAGGAAGAGGTTGAAAGTGTTTAGTTATTGCTTAAACAATGATTCAGTATCCTTTGGAGGAGCACCTGATGTCTTTAAGTCTAATTGTAAAATAGTTTATACTGCAGGCAGTGAGTTTTATGTACTGAAGTTACACTCATTCATGGTGAAATATAATGACTATATAACATAAATAAAGCCTTCTTGGATTTATCCATCTTTAGTGGTCAAGAGTTCAATCTTTGGAATCACACTGCATTAAATTTCCATCACATACTAGCAGTGTGACATTAGGCAAGTTATTTTGCCATTCTAAGCCTTGATTTTTCTTCCTTCTAAAGCTCCAAAATATGAATAATAATATCTATAAAAGGTTGTTTTGAGAATCCAGTGAAATCTGAACACACACACATACACACACACCCTATGCAGTGTCTGACACTTGTTAATGTTCAGTAAGTAATATCTATTTTTGTTACTCATTTAATGAACAATTAATTGAACATTTATATGTTGTTTGAACACTTATATGCTATGGATAGAAAGATGATGAATAAGGCAAAGCTTCCTGAATCAAAGAGTTCACACTCCTTGATGAAAGATAAAATTATGTAAATAAATACACAGTGAGATCCAAATAAGGTGCAATAGGACTTTAGAGGAGAAACTCATTGATTTTGCTTGGGAGATGACAGAAGGCAGGAATGGATTCTAGACTATGTTTAAGTTGTATTTTGAAGGACAAGAAGGTGTTTGTCAGATGGAGTAGAACATTCCAGGCAATGAGGATTTAGAAAGCCATGAAGGTATGAAAAAGCAATTTTAATTTTTATCTATAGGTGATGATGGGCTAGTAAATATTTTAAGCAGGTGATTGATGAACAGATTTGTAATCTCAGGATAGAACAGGCACCTATAAGTCAAATGAGATGAGATCTAAGGAAATGGAAGAAAGGGATAAATCATGAGGTGATGTGTAGTTGTTTATGTGATGAATGCTTGTATAACATAGTGACATGAGACTGGAGTGAGGGGAAAGTGACAAACACTTAGGTGTTAGCATTGATTTTATCTAGTGATTAATTTGATGTGGGAGGATGAGTGAGAAGGAAGTACTGATGATGATTCCTACATTTCTTACTTAGAATACTAGGTAAATGGTGTGGAGAATTGGAGAGAGAGAGAGAATAAAGAAAATGTGCCACATTTTGTATATGAGTGTGTGTGCAGCACTGGGGAATCAAATTATTTTAAGCATCTATTTGTTACACAGGCAGAAATGTGTTGAAGGCTGTCAGAATATTGAGAAAAATATGGACTGGAGATTTAGAAACCAGTCTTTGTCTTAAATTATATAGTCCACAGGGAGTGAAGATTGGATCTGGGATATTGGCAGCATTTAATGATCTGTGGAGGAAGGGCAATCTAAAAAAGAAACAAAGAAGAAGGATTAAAAATAGCAAGACTAGAATGAGGAAGGAGTGATTTCATGGGTACTGGAGGAAAATTGAATTCAAGAAAGTTGTCAGCACCTGTGTAATATACTTTGGGTAGGTTGATAAAGATGAGAACTAAAAATTATCCAATGAAAACTTTGCAGAATTTTAAGATCTTTGGTTACTTTGGCAAAGAAATTCTGATGGACTGGGTTGATAGCTGATGGCAGTGATTTGAAGAAAGGATGGATGGTAGAGAAAAGGATCCTATAAATAGCGATAGGTTATTCTTTCAGGGATCTTGCCTGAAATGGAAGGCAGAGAATAAGCTTTCCAATGGCTAGAGGTTTTTTCCCCTACAAAAGAGAGACTTTATATATAGACCTTGCCAGTTTAATTTTCTACTTGTGTTATTTACCTTTTACTAGGTAAATTTAGGAGTATGATGAAGATAAAATCTAGGTTAATGATTTTAAATAACATGATAATAATTAAGTTATTAATATTTCAATTGAAGAAGAATTTATTGAATTGAATATTGTGTGCTCAGCATTACACTAGTTGCATTAGGGCTTCAGAAGTTAAAAATCCCCTGTTTTTTATTTGCTATCTAACTGGAGACACAAATCAATAAAGGAAACAATTAGAGAAAATACATGGCGTCTCTAACATTTGTTGAATGAATGAATGAATGACAGAAACCTATAAGGGTTAAAAATAGCATGTATGTGAACTATAGGGATATCTTGAGTGAGATGGGCTTTAGTCAGAGAATACTTCTCTTTTTCATTTTTAAAATTTATTTTTTTTAAAGCACCTCAGATGAAAGGAAAGAGAATACTTCATATCATACTTATGTACATACAAAGCTATGAAATCTGGCCTATAAGTACCTCTCCAACTTCATGTTTCACAATTCTTCTGTATGCAGTCTAGACATAGTCATATTGAACTACCTTCAGTTTCATGAACTTACCATTCTTCTCCTCATCCCCAGCCCACTTTCTCTGCATGAGCCAGTCTATCCCTGGGATGCCCCCTTTTTGTCAGGTGCCTGACTCCCCATTCATCCACTGAGATTCACCTCTTGGTACTCTATGTATACTTCATTCATGGCATTTATCGTGCTATGCTATCATTGTCTATTTCGTTGTCTGTTTCTGCCACCATACTATTCTATTATTGAAGCTAGGGATTATGTTGTATTGATTTTAAATCCTGAACACATGGTGGATTAAAGGAATTATTGAATGAAGGAAACAATTATATTGAGCAGGCTTTTTAAAAGAACTATTGGATTGATGAAGAGAATAAATGAGGGAATTTTGAGTAGAAATAGAAAACATAAGATGTGTGTAGCTGGTAGACTAATCTGGCTGGCCAGTGGGACTGTCTTGGTGAAAACTGAGAATCATGATTATAGAAACAATGGAGGTCTTTTAATGCAAGCTGGACATGTTCAGATTCCATATAAATAGTACTAGTCATTCTTAAGCAGGAAGATGAGAAGTTTTTTAGGTTGTTTATTCTGGTAGTTGTTCATTTTACAGAGGTCTCTTGTTCAAATCTAATATATTTCTGAAAACATATTGGATAGCAAATTTTTGGATAACAGCAATGTGTATTGTGTTACTTTAAGTGAGAAAATAATAATGTATCTAGCCCTTGGAAAATGCTAGATTAATTTCTCAAATAAAACACTCTTACATGTCTATGTAACAGTTGCCCAAGGATTTTTGCAAGGTATTTAAAACGTGTTACTTAATTTTTCAAAAACATTTATTGGGCTCATTAGTATGTTTGTGTGCAGTTGACAATGATACTGTTCTATATTGGATGTTACTTTGTAATTTGCAAGAAATTATGTTCTGTAATAAAAATAAACAGTGAAATATTAATAGTATGTTATAGATACTGAAAGTATCCGAATTGTCTGGGTTGATTATATACTCAGCCACTTGGCAGGAGCAAAAACTGGGACCAATGAGATGCTAAGCCTGGGGAGCAGGGCAGGCGTGCGAGGTGGAAAGGTGGTAAGTTGACTGCAGTAAAGCATTGTGTGTAAATAAGACCAGCGGAGACTTCATCAGGACAACATCTGAGAGAAGCCAGAAAACCATTCTGTATCTCCTGCTTAGATTTGTGCAGGGCACAATTTTTGCTGGCATGCATCTGCAGATTCATCATACCAGGTTTCTATTTGTATAATGATTTTTGGGTAAGATGTTTGGCAAGTCATTATTTAAATATTTGGGTTCAGATAGTGAGAGTTGGGATACTGATGGAGACCTATATTTAATTATTTTTTTAAAAAATGAAATGAATTGTTATTTTGTGGTGTTGTTTATTTGACGAATCCTGTTATTCTTTGTGTGTGTGTGTGTGTGTGTGTGTATGTGTGTGTATGTATATAAGGCAGAGAGTTCTTTCTTGCTATATTTTTAAATAATTCTTTTTTTCACTCTTTCTGGTTCAAAGCTATAAATACTAAAAAGCTATAGCATGGACTTTGCGAAAGTCAGATTTTAGTTTGAGTTCTGCTCAAAGGTTAGCTAGCTGTGGGCCCTTGGGCAAATGATTTAACTTCTATAACCTTTTTTATAAGATGAGAGGTATCCTATAGCTTGTTGTGAGAATTAATTTAAATAGTTTAGGGGATGTGCATATTATAGTGCTCATTATAGTGATAAATACATAATACTCAATAGTTTATATTTTCTATAATTGTGAAAATATAGCAATTTTAAATTCACGGTATGTATAAAACTTTTCTTTTGGATTGAAGTCCACCGATACGCATTTATTTAACCTAACTAAGTGCAAGTGATATACTTGGTTTCTTTCAGTTTTTAATTTTTTTCTTTGTTCATCTGAGCCATTGCCTACCCTGATCCAAAACTATTTCATCTTTATACTGGAGCAAAATATTTATAAAAGGAACATGAGAACTGTGGTAACCACTTATGATGACTGATCAATTTGTGTTGATTTGATAATTTTAACACCTTTGAAGAACTCATATTTCAGACTCATTTCTTTGGGTCCTCTTTTTCCTTTAAGCTAATGAAATGAAATAAGATGAGTGCCTAGAAAAAAGCTACTAGAACTAATTAAGTGTAGGAAGGTCACACAATAGAAGGTTAACATAGAAAAATAAATTACATTACAATATTCTAGTAATGAAAAAAATTAAAATAAAAACACCATTTAAAGTAGCACCCTAAAATGTAAAATACTTAGTAAAAAATTTGTCATTTGTCAAAATATGAGCAATGCCTATATACTAAAACTGTAAAACATTGCTGAGAGAATTTTAAAAAGACCTAAAAGAAATTTGGGATATATGCACTATTTATGGATTGAAAGACTCAATATTATTAAGATCTTAGTTCTCCCCAAATAGATCTATAAATTCAACATAATTCTATCAACCCAATCAAAATCCTAGCAGAAGTTTTTGTAAGAAAAATAAACTGATTCTAAAATTTTTATTAACAAGGCATAGTGGTGTGTATGCATAGTCTCAGGTATTTGGAGGCTGAGGCAGGAGGACTGCTTCAGTCTAAGAGTTGAGGCTAGCCTAGGAAACATAGCAAAGTGAGACTTCCTCTCTAAAAAAATAAAATAAAATTTATATAGAAATGAAAAGGGCCTAGAATAGCCAAAACAATATTGAAAAAGAACAAAGTTGACAGACTTATACTCCCTGATTTCAAGATTTACAATAAAGTTGTAGTATCAAGACAGTGTGTTATTAGTATTAGGATAGACATACAGATCAATAGTAAAGATGCAAGAGTCCAGAAATAGTTACTTGATTTTTGACACAGGTGACAAAATGATTTTAGGGGAATGGAAAGACTTCTCAACAAATGGTGCCAGAACAACTGGATATCCATCTTAAAAAAGAAAAACGATGCTTCATGCCATACATAAAAATTAGCTCAAAATGGACCACAGACCTATGTTCTGCATGAAAAAATATGAGAGAAAATCTTTACAACTTTGGGATAGGAAAAATGTTTTTTAGATAGGACACAAAAAGCATGAATCATAAAAGGAAAAAAAATTGATAAAATGGACTTCATCAAAACCAAATACTTCTGCTCATTGAGTCATTATTAAGATAGTGAAAAGTCTAGCCTAGTATGGGAGAAAATATTTGCAACACATCTATCTAACAGAATAATTATAACTGGAATAATAGAGAATTCTTACAACTTAATAATGCTAACGCCAAGTACTTATTATGAAATGGGCAAAAGATTTGAACTGGCACTTCATAAACAAAGACCTAAGAATGGCAAATAAGCACAAGAAAAGGTGCTCTAAATAATTTGTCATTAGGGAAATGCAAACAAAAACCACAGTAACATACCAACGGACCCTCGTTTGAATGGCTAAAGGTAAAGACTTGTAGTATCAAATACTAGTGGCAATATGCAGCAACTGGAACTCTTCATACATTGCTTGTGGGAATGTAAAATAATAAACCCACTTTGGAAAATTTTTGATAATTTCTTATAAAGTTAAAATATACATACTCTATCTATGGTATAGCAGCTTTACTCCTAAATATTTGTGTAATAGAAATGAAAACATATGTTCACCAAATACTTACATAAATATTTTCATGGCAGCTTTTTTCATTCTTATGAATATTTCCGCAAACTGGAAACAACTCAAATGTTCATTAGTAGGTGAATGGATAAATAAATTGTGGGATATTTATACAATGTAATACTACATAGCACTAGAAAGATTACCTGTGGGATGACTCATTCACAAAACCACATGGTAAATCTCGAAAACATACTCCTGAGGAAAAGAATCAGACATTAAAATATTATATGATTTCAGTTATATAAAACTCTAGAAAAGACCGATTTAATCTGTAATATCAGAAAACAAATTAGCTGTTTCCTGTGGCCTAGGTGGAAGGATTGTCAGAGAAGTGGCACAAGGAAACTTTTTAGGGTAGTGGGAACCTTCTGTATCTCCATTATGGTGATGGTTGCAGAAGTTAAGGATCTGTCAAAACTCATTATATTGTTTGTAAATTACCTTATAGTTATGTAAATTGTATGATATATATAGCTTACTAGAATATGCTGTGAGAGGGCATGATTTTTGTTTTTTATATTTTGTTCACTGTGGTATCCCCACTTCCTAAAATAGTTCTTTTGTGCCTACCACATTGTATATTTGAAGAATGAATGAATAAATCTGATAAAAATTTGAGATGAATAACCTATAAACATTTGCTTTTCAGTACTATTTTCACACAATCTTTTTCTGCTTATCAATCTTGGGTATTTTCCACATTATATTAAATATATTCATATTTTCCAAAAATTTCTGTGCATAAGAGGGTTAAGCTCCAGTAAAGATTTCCTTGGCCTATTCACACGGAAAGAAAATTTATATTTATGTGATATTTATATCAATTATTTAGAAAGAAATAATTCTGATATTCCTAAATACTCATTTAGTAATAACTTGTAAAGTTATCTTTTCACCAGAATTTAAATTCACGGAAGATTTACTATTTGTTTTTCAGGTTTTTAGTGTTCAAGAATCATTACTGCATGTGTTAAGTTTCTGAGATGGCAATGAACAAGGACTTGAGAGAAGGCCAGTGGGGCTGAGGTTCAGTGAAGGGAGAGAATGGTATGGGATGATGTTGGGGAGGTAGATCAAGGAGAAATTAGACAGGGCTTTATAAGCTGTGGTAAGAAGTTTTGATTGTATTTGTAGGGCAATAAAGGGTTTTATGTAGGGAAGAAACAAGATTTGTCAGCTATAAGGACGCTAGAATGAAGAGGGCAAGAATGGAAGATTATGACAATAGTGGCAATAGAGATTGAGTAGATTTATTAAGAATACAGTTTTGATTATGACAGAGGGGCTTTGTATGCCAATGTAAGTGCTTTGTGCTTTACTATACAGACAAAAGGAAGTCAATGGAGAGTTTATCAAGGGAGTGACATGATTTGTTATTTGGGCGATATTTGACAGTATTAAGAGAGAACCAGCATATAGAAGAGATGGGAAGAAGGGAGACCAGGTATAAGTTTCTTTTGTAGCCAAGAAATGCTGCATCTCTGGGTCTCATTTTCTGAGCTTCCCTCAAAGATAAATAAAGTCTTGGGGCATTCCATCTGTACAGGATTTACAAAAGGGGGTAGGATTAAACTGGGACAGAGCCTGGCTTAAGTGCTATGATTAGGTGAGTGTCCCTTAATATAGAAAGTGGATTCAAAATAAAGAGTAGAAAGTAGAAGCTACAGAAACTCCCTGAGGCACTAGAGTAGAAAATAGTTGCGGGGAGTTCGCATTGGGTTCCATTGGCCTCATTGGTGAGTGGGAAGTGTACTACTAAGGATGGCTGAGTTGTCTTCATAACTTTCTCCTAATCTTGCTTCCTCCCATTTGACAATACTTCTCAGTTCTTAATGCTTGATTATGCCTCAGTGATGGCTTTCAGTGCTTTCTGTACTTAAACTCTTATTGTAGCCTCTATTGAACAAAACTATTTGCCATGATCCTGCTTGTCTTGTCTTGGACTTAAATAATTAATAACTTCTTTTTGCATCCTGTGCTAAGTCTATAAAGTTAAAGCTTTGACCCCTACTCAGCTCCTTTTACCTTAGTGTCATGGATTGGGGGGATTTGCAGCATTCTACCTATCCTCAAGATTGAAATGTTTTCAAGGATTGAAAATATTGACTTCTGGACAGAGAATCTGGTCCTGCTGGCAAAGATTCAGGGAGTCTTGACCCAGGAGCACAAGTCATACCTCTAGACAAAATTAAGTGTTTAACCACATCTTTAGCTTTTAATAAAATATGATGCCTTGTCAGAATAATAGATTCTGTAAAGCTGAGTCAAAGCTACCTAGAAATTCTCAAGGTTATTTCCAGGACTGTATTCTTGGATTCTCAAAATGGTGGTCTTCTTTCAGTTTTTTTTTTTTTTTAATTTTTGAAGAAAGATTGATTATGTTTTCACAAGGAAACCCCAATACCTTATATATCTCATTTTCTCTTGCCTCATGCGTGGAGGAAGGGAAACAATAGTAGTCAGTGGACAATGACTACCTTGTATTTTAGGGGAAAAGAAGGCCATATCTTCTGGCTTTGAAGGAGTTGTCAGCCAGGGATTACTATCAGGAGGAAGGATCAGCACACACTAATATTCAAAACTGACTCCATGGATAAATCATGTAGTAGCTTTTTTTTTTTTTGCTTTTAATTTAATGCCTTTAATTTTGAATCTAGCGCCTTCAATTCTGTGCCAACACTCTGTGTTAGCCTCCAGAACACCTGACCCTCACAGAACACTGTTCACTTCAGTTGATTCTCTGATTTGAGAACTTTGCAGTCACTTGTTTGATCCTGCTCTGAGAGCTGAGGGGGCATGATAGAGGGCAGCAGCTTTGACAGGCAGGGCAAACCCATAAATGTGGCCATGGCAGCTTGTAAGGGATAGATAAGGAGAGCAGGGAAAGTTCAAAGGCCAAGCTGATTGTTGGGTCCGAGGAGTGAGTAGATTGTAAGTAGATTGTAAGTAGGAAAGTAAGGAAATAGTTTAGTAACCAGGAAGATCAGTAATTGATTGGTAAACATAATAATACATAGGTAGGGAAGGGGTCAGAACAGAGATTATGAATAGCATAAACATGTTCAGGCCCGTTTTAATGCACTGCTGGATGTATGTTTTGAAGATGGGCATTATGTCTTCACTCCACAGAACTTGGCACTTCACCTTTTTTTGCCCAAAAGCACAAACATATTTTCCTATTTTTCCAATGTTTCCAACTCCATTTATCATTTGGAATGATCCTCCCTTGTTGATAACCTGCTACATATGCCCTTATATTTGTATAACCCTCATCCATGAAATCTGTCTGTGCCATGATATATCCCACCCCCATCAGTGAGTAATTAGAAGATATTTGACATCTTCCAAGTCTCTTGAGACTTCAGATACTCCTAAATTTACAGTCACCAATTTATTTTCAAATAATGCAGTTTATTATGACTTGGGATTTCTATATGTCATTGGAAGATTGTCCTAGGAAGACTGAAGGTTTCAATTTTGTCTTGACATCATGGAACCCAAATGAAAATTTCTGCAACTCTTCTGTGCCCTAAACTAATGGCTTTCTATCATTAGCTCCAATAAAGTATCCTTTTCTTGTTTGTAAATCTATCAGGTAGTCTGTTACCCTAAGTCAATTATAGCAGTAATAAACCTGAATATCTGATCTTTTCTTTCTCACCCCTGGGCCCTGATCCTTTTCCAGATTAATTTAACGAGCTCCTTAGAAAGGAACCGTGGAACAGTTTGGTTCCTATTGATACTCATCTCAAGGAATGTCGTTAATTACCAAGACAAAATTCACGGCCATTAACTTTTATTAATTTTTTTCTTTCTTTTTTTAAAAATTGACAAATAATTATATCTATTCATGGTATACAATGTGATATTTAGATATATGTATACATTGTGGAATGGCTAAATCAAACTAACATATGTACTACCTTATATACTTATTTTTTGTGGTTAGAACACTTAAAATGTATTCTCTTAGCAATCTTGAAGTATGTAATATATTATTATTGACTATAGTCATCATGTTGTGTAATAGATATTTTGAACTTATTTCTCCTGTCTAACTGAAATTCTGTACCCTTTGACCAACATCTCCCCAATACCTTCCTCTCCTTGCCAGCCTCTGGTAACCAACCATTCTATTTTCTGGTTTTATGAGTTTGACTTTTCTTTAAGATTCCATATATAAGTAAGATCATTCAGTATTTGTTTCTGTGCCTCGCTTATTTCACTTAAGATAATGTCCTTCAGCTTCATACAGGTTGCATGATGAGATTTCCTTCTTTTTATCTGATCTTAATTAAACTGGAATCCCACATACATCAGGATGGACCTTCATTCCTGGTGAACCTTTGACTTTGTGGGCACATTTCATCACTGACAGTCCACAAAGCCCATGTCTTACCCTAGTCAGAGAAGAGGGCAGCGGTTGGTGACACAGGGAGCCGTGGTGTCAGGTATTAGGCACCTTGGATACATTGCAGAGCAAAAGCCAGGGCAAGTGTAGGTGGGCCATTCAAAGTAGCTTTGGAACCAGAAAAAGACTTTTGGCAGGAATAGATTGCTCTCAGATTTATTCCTGTGTTCTGATCTCCCAAGCCTTGGCTAGCTGGTTTTGATACCATGCCCTCTCTACACTTTCTGTCCCTGATCCACTCACAATCTACTCCATTAGATTATATACTGAATCTGCCATTAAATTTGTGATTTTAAATAGAGACCTTGTAGTTTCATTTTTTGGAAGGATTATATGAGGCACTAAAACATTGTTAGGTTTGGAAATACAGCATAAGCAAGTAGGAGTTGAATGAGCTTGACTATGAGAAAATATGAAATCTTAATTTTTTTGCCTATGAGATATATATTATACTTAGAGATATCTTTTGTTCTTTGTCTGTTTCATATATCCAAGCAAGCTGAATAAATGGCTCCTAGGTAAGTGATATGTTGCTGTAAAGTAAGGCGCAGTTATGGTGTAAATCAAGTAAACTTCACTTCAACTTTGAAATATAGGGAAAAAAAGACCATGGTAATTATGAATTGGAAAATATGATTGTGAAAATTTGCTCCATCTCTTATTATTTAGTGTGGATGTTAAAAAGTAACCTACTTTCTCTGAGTTTTTTTATTTATAAAATGGGAGTTAAGATAATTCCTACTTTATAGGATTGTATAAGAAATGAAAAAAGGCATGTGAAAGCACTTATTGCATTCAAGGCATTGCATAAATATTAATTGTTGCTGTTTGAAAAAAATCCAATCTACTTTTCTCATGACGATTTGAGTGACAGAAGCAGGCATGTGTAATTCATCTTTGTACATTGTTTTTGGAGATAGGAGTTGTGATAACTGCATCATAGCCTGCATATGAATAAAACTAATATTTTGCTGCATTTCATAATGCAATTATTTTGATGCTGTGGTTAGAATTGTACTTTGAATTTGCCTGATTTAAAATTATTTCAGTGCTACTATTCTCTTTTTCTTTCTTTTCAAAAATTCACATTGAATTTTTTCTTGAATATTTTAGATTTATTATCCTAAAGGAACACCTTTTCTCTTTAAAAATAGTTACTGGGGTAGTATGTGTGTGTGTGTGTTTATATATATATATATATATATGTTGTGTGCATGTGTTCACATGACTTGTGACTGTTAATTATTGCCAGGTAATCTTAATGAAGTTCATTCATCGTTATCTGCTCTAGTAAACTGAATTGCTATAAGACTTAAGAAACAATGGTGATATAGAACCTCTTGTGTTTTCCTGGATAGAGCTGGAACCCATTCTACTAAGTGAAGTATCTCAAGAATGGAAAAACAAGCACCGCATGTACTCACCATCAAATTGGTTTTAACTGATCAACACCTAAGTGCACATATAGGAATAACATTCATCGGGCGTCAGGTAGATGGGAGGGGAGGAGGGGATAGGTATATACATACATAATGATTGTGATGAGCACCATCTGGGAGATGGACATGCTTGAAGCTCTGACTTGGGGGGGAAGGGGGCCAAGGGCAATATACATAACCTAAACATTTGTACCCCCATAATATGCTGAAATAATAAAAAAAGAATAAATAGTCCATTTGTGACTGAAGCAACAACAGATTATCTTAAATCTCTATATAGAAAGTGAAATTTTTAACAATATAGTTTATAAACTATAGAAACTTCTTCAAACTTAATTAAAATTATTTTACATTAATCAATATTTCTCATAGTTTTATTTATACATGAAATGTACATATGTTCTTTATAAGTTATAAGTTTTTACTTTTAGATTGTATATATTTACTTTTTTATGTACCAATTTTTTTGAGAACCTATTTCAATAACATTAGATATTCTTTAAGAGCTTAGGTGTAATGTAATATATATTTTATCCTGAAAAATAAACTGCCTAAATTATGATTCTTTTTTTTTTTAAGACAGAGTCTCACTCTGTTGCCCAGGCTAGAGTAAGTGCTATGGCATCAGCCTAGCTCACAGCAACCTCAAACTTTTGGGCTCAAGCAATCCTCCTGCCTCAGCCTCCCTAGTAGCTGGGACTACAGGCATGCGCCACCATGCCCGGCTAATTTTCTCTATATATTTTTAGTTGGCCAATTAATTTCTTTCTATTTTTAGTAGAGATGGGGTCTCGCTCTTGCTCAGGCTGGTTTCGAACTCCTGACCTTGAACGATCTGCCCGCCTTGGCCTCCCAGAGTGTTAGGATTACAGGCGTGAGCCACCACGCCCGGCCTAAATTATGATTCTTAAATATTACCCACAGCATCTTTCAGAAAGTAAAATGACCATCTCTATCAATTTTTTATAAATATATAAATATTTCATAAATTGTTCTCTGTAAGTGAATATACCTTTTGGAATAGAGTGAAATAATTTTATTTCAAAAAAGCTACTGACATTTAATAATATTTTAAAAGTAACATTTTAGATAAACTGATATTAATTATAGAATTACATGTAAATGTGCCTAAAGGATTTTATGCCAGGAAAATACTACCTTTTGTGTTTCTCATATATAGTATTGCTGTATCACATTATGGAGTTGATATCTTGTGAGTCAGCAGAGAAGTTTAGGAGGAATTAATTTCTCAAAAGTGCTAACAAGGTTATTTTTAAAAATTGAGTCTAATAAATACTAGTAATATTTTCTAAGAATTGATAAAGACAAGTAGTAAAGAGTGAGTATGTAAGAGAAAGTGAAAGCAATGTCTTGGTAAGACTAATGAGTACCTGAAATACTACTTTCTGCTTTTCAAATTAAACCTTTTAGGTCATCAATCAGTCAAGAGTGGCAGGTAGTGACCATTAGGTAGATTCATTAACACCCTGCAGTCTGCTTGTACAGGGTGACCCACATCTGTCTTCATTAGAAGTTTTGTAGTTGCCAGTGGTGAACAGATGGATCATTATTGCCAACACTGCCCTCTGGGGCTACCTGGAGGACATGCAAAGTCATCCTCTACAGGACACATACCCACGTTTACTTACTATAGAGGGGGAAAAATATTTTGAGTAATGGTGATATATTAATTTTTTTAAAGCAACATGCTGCCCATGTAGATTAGTATTTATAAACAGTTTACGCAAAATATTATTTTGGAGGAGAAATAAATTTTCATTCAGATTATTTGAATTTAATAGTATTTTGAAAGACTTTAGTAGAAACATAATATATAATAAATATGGTTATTACTGATGATGCTTCTATATCATAAATATAATATATTTTAAGATTTCCTTTCATTTATCTAATAGACTTCAAATAGGACTAAACCTTATAACATAGGATGTTAAATTCCAAATTTAAAATATTACAAGCTTAGGGATCTGTATATATAATCAGTCTGATTTAAATGAAAGGAAAATCACACTTGTAGTCTTAAAGTATGCAATTTTAGCACTAAATTATATCTTTAAAAGACTATCTTTGTCTTTCAATGGTAGCAAGCACTTTTTAAAAGGGTAGATTAATTACATTCATTGTAGCATCCTTGGTATAAATGATGGGAAGATATTGATTATGCACATTTATCTTTGCACACCTGCTTCTCTTTTTTCTCCTTTGAGATGTTCTGTTTATTAACGTTCAGGGTCACCACAAGTGCCAACCACTTGTATATATTTAAAACACTGAGATCATTGAAAACTGTTGTGGACATAGTTACTCTTAACATAAAACTGTAGAAGAGTGTTTTAAATCTAGTACTTTTTATTCAGAAATCAGGCTGGGGTCTTGGGGAATTGGAATTCTTAGCAATTTAAGAAATTTATTTTTTCCTTAAATATCATCAGCTAACTAGTGGTGAATTTATTTTCTTTCATGTAAGTTTTTAAGAGAAATATATTATGAGGACTCCCAAATTATGATAATAACAATAGCAAAGGACTAGATTTCCCTTTATAATATTCTTAGGTGAAGATATTCTTTTTGTAAGGAATCCAATAAGGGTGTATTAAAAACACAGTGCTTTACTTACTTTTTGTTTAAAAAGTGTGTGTTTTCTTCATGAATTTTTTTTTTTGCTAGTGATCAGCTAGCTTTACACTAGTTGTAAAGAGAATCAAAGATTTTTAAAGATCATACTTGAAATGACATTTAACTTGTGTCTGAGATAAAATTTATTTTATTTTGGGGAAACTCTCTTTGTATTTATTGAGTTTCAAATTATCCAGGGAGCAAAGAGAATAAAAGAATTAGGAATATGTTGTGGGGTACTTGCACAATATATTTCTTCTACCATTGTGATTCTTACTGAAATAGCTAAAAGTGACAGAAGGTCACATTAATAACATAAAAATCTTTAGTCCTGTGATGGTAGGAATTATATATATATGATATATTTGATATAGTTGGAAATTTAGGATTTATCAACACAACATTTAATAATTTTTTACTATTTTTATCTTGTGTGAGATTTTCAGTTCTCTATACATAGCAACATTTCTTTGTTTTATCATTTTCTCCTCAATTTGTCTTTTAGGTTGTGGGACACTAGTTCTCAAACTTTTTGCCCCCAGGACCTCTTTATAGTCTTAAAACTATTGAGGACCCAAAAGACCTTTTATGTGGATTATATCTAATGATTATATTAGATTATATTAGAAATTGAAACTGAGAAATGTTTAAAATGCAAGAATATACAAGTGTTTATGAGAGAACGAGTCAAATAGGCAAAGTCTTAGTATTACTATGAAAATGATTTTGATTTTGAGGATTCTCTGCAAGAATATCAGGGAATCTCCAGGGGTCACTGGAAAAACCATTGAGAACCATGATTGTAGCGTCTTTGAAGTTAGAAATAACATCATTTAGTTTGTTGATTAAATGCCTAGATCAGTGAGTCCTTAATATGTATTAGCTAATAGTAGCAAAAATTCTGTTATCATATATGTTATAAGGTTGTGGTTTTAATAGAAATGTTTTTTAGTTAAAAAGGTACAATTGTACTCTTTCTTTAAAAATATAGTGAAGTTGTAATTTGGAATGAGAATAGCATTTCTAACTATACCTGTTAAAATTGTAGTGACCTTTGGAAATATTGCTGGCATTTGCTACTCTTATATCAAATGTCTTCCAACATTATACTGTCAGCAGGGAACATGAGGATTGACTGGTTTGAAATGGCAGTCTCAGGGAAAGACATAAACTTTGAAATATCCATAACTGCCTTAATGTCAAAAATCACACATGGCCAATCTCAACATTTATTTTAATGCTTCTAAAATCTCCAAAAATTTAAAAAATTATCATTTTAAGGAGCATCTTCTTACTTGAATTTCCATCAAATGTTTATATGGAAACAAACATATTGACATTTTCAGTTGTGATTAAAAATATGAGCCAGAAAACAGCAAGCTATTTATGAGATTAAGGTTATATCAATTTTAATAAAAATTTAAAAGACTTCTCTGTTACAAATTACACTTGTTTGGGCTTTTAGTTTTTTCAATTTTTCATGTTAGATTATTTGGATGCATTGATATTCATTTGCTTTTTTAAATTTTTTTATTTTTTCCAGCAGATTATGGGGGTAAAAATATTAAGGTTACATATATTTTCCTTGCCCTCCTCCCCCCTTGAGTCAAAGCTTCAAGTGTGTCCATCCCCCAGCTGGTGCATACTAATTATGTATGTATATACCTATTCCCTCCCCCCCACCTGCCCGACACCCGATAGATGTTATTCTTATATGTCCACTTATGTGTTGATCAGTTAATACCAATTTGTTGGTGAGTACATGTGGTGTTTATTTTTCCATACTTGGGATACTTCACTTAATAGAATGGGTTCCAGCTCTATCCAGGAATATACAAGAGGTGCTGTATTACCGTTGTTTCGTATAGCTGAATAGTACTCCATGGTATACATATACTACATTTTATTAATCCACTCATGTATTGATGGGCACTTCGGTTGTTTCCATTTTTAACACCTTTAAAAATTGTATGGTCTTTCCTTCTTGAAGATTTTATAAGTGCCCTTGATGGTTTCAGTCTTCATAGTTAAATTTTCAGAAAAATATAAAGGTTTATGTGATATTCTGAAGGACAGAGGAGTTACTTTTCATAATCTACAGAATATATTCCTGTTATTGAAGTTAGATTTCATTATTATGTGACTAATTTTTCTTTCTCATTTAATACTATTCATTTCCATATTTAAGTATCTTAAAGAGAATAGTGAAGATTTCTGTTGCTGGCTATACTGGAGTAACTTGTATCAGACCAAATATCCTGTTGAAAACAACTATAGAAGCTAGATAAATTATATGATTGCCAAATAGTTGAAGGCAGCAGAAAGCAACCAAAGGAGATAAGACTTAAGAGATAAAGATCCCAAAGAGAAGGAGAAGTGCATTGATGTTAACCTGGGACTTTTTCTGTCACAGCATCTTTTGATTTGTAAGAGATAGAGGAAGAATGACTAAGATGCTAAACAGAAATGACTGGTAAAATCTTTCAGTAGTCTCACAGAGTTAGGAAAACAAAAGATTAAATTCATTCAGTGATTCAGGAACCAAATGTAGGAGTAAAGGAAATCACAGAAAAGCAATCCTGGCATTCTGTGCTGCTTTCCCCTCTGGGGGTATTTGTTGATTTATAAACTATGCAGGTAGGAAGCCAAGAATACAAGTAGAGAGTGCCAGCTTAAAATGTAGGCTGAATTATGCAGTCTCAAGGTGCTAGTTAGGGAGACAGAAAATGAGACAAGGTACTAGCCAGGAAGGGGGGGCCCTAGTTAACTCTTCAGATTTTCAGGAATAAGGACAAATAGAAAATATGTTAAATTCACAAAGATTTAAACTCAGCTACAAGATTTCTCTCCCTGACTGACCCAAGATGTTCTGTCCTTTTTATTGCAAGACAGAAGAACAGCAGATCCTCTCTGGAGTAAAATAACATCATTCAGAGTTTATACATTTTTCCATATTAATGTCCAGCATTCAATTGTAATCCAAGAGGACATCAGACCCCCTAGTTGATCAAGATATTTAACTTCTAAGACTTGAAGATAATTGTGATTACTATGTTGAAGAGTGAGGAATGAGATGAAGAATGTAATAGAGAACTGAGTTTATAAAAAAAATCAAGGGAAGGTTTCAGTAGTAAAAATACAATACATGAAATAAAGAACTCAGTTGATGGTTTTAACAGAAGATTAGAGCTGTAGACCTCTCTGTCATTTCACTAATCCTAGAGCAAAACAGAAAATTAGAATACTTGGGGGCTAGTTTAGTAGTAAATATTCAGACTGAAAAACAGAGAATAAAACAATAGAAGCTACAGAATAGAGTGCAAGAGACATATGAATATATCTGTAATTAGAGTCCCAGAAGGAAAGAAGGAGAGACTGGGGGAGAAGCACTATGTGAAGAGATACTGGGTGAGAATTTTCCAAAAGGGTTGAACGACATCAATCTATAGATTCAAGAAGGTATATAAACTTTAAGCAGCATAAACACAAAGTAAACCATATCAAGGCACAGCACGTTAAAATTGCTAAAAACCAAATAAAAAAAGGAATTATTAAAAGTGGTCAGAGAAAAGACAACTACCTTCAAAGGAGAAAAATATAACTTTCAGATTATTGAACAGAAATGATGCTATACTTTGGTTTGTTTGACCCATCCAAACCTCATGTTGAAATTTAATCTCTAATGTTAGAGGTGGGGCTTAATGGGAGGTGTTTGGTTCATGGGAGCAGATCCCACATGAATGGCTTGGTGCTAAGGACAGTAATGAGTGAGTTCTCCCTCTATTAGTTCTCACAAGAACTGGTTGCTAAAATGAACTTTGCACACCCCCCTTTATTTTCCTCTCCCACTATGTGATCCCTGCACATGCTGGATTTCCTTTCCCTTCATTCATGAGTGGAAGCAACCTGAAGCCTTCAGAAAAAGCAGATGCTAGCACCATAATTCTTGTATAGCTTGTAGAACTGTGAGCCAAATATACCTCTTTTCTTTATAAATTATCCAGCCTCAGGTATTCCTTTATAGCAACACAAATGAACTAAGACAGTTGACCTGCAACTCTTCCATAGATTTGGCTAGTAAGGAGAAAATAAGCCCAAATGAATTTAGACAGTTTAATACTTACAGCATTTGTAACATCTTGGCTCTGGTTCTCTGGTGTCTTAGACTCATGGGGCAACATGAACAGGGCCAAGTGTTGCCTGCACACACAATTGAGGGTGCATTACAGGAGAGAAACCCTGAAATGGTAGACTCTAATTTTATATGAGAGCTGCTGGCAAACATGCCCATCCTTACCTCCAGATAAAGACAGATTATTAACCTGGAATGTAACAATTCTACCCCTGGAAGAAGAAGGTAGACATTTCTACTTTTATTGCCCTTAAATGCCTTTGGGGAAAGAGGATGTCTCTGTATTTACTATCTGAGAACATAAATAAATATTATCCAGAAGTTACTGTCTTCATCATCCTAGGGCTTATACAAATCTTGAAAAGATAGTCCTGGAGCATATTGACTATTAATATCTAGATGTATGTGGAAATGTGAGAGCTTCATGGAGAATTGTCCAACAGCTGGAAATCAAATTTTGTTCTATAACTACTAGATGTTTTTAGTCACTACTTTTCATGCTTTTTTTTTTTTTTGGCAAAGAGGGATCCTTAGAACTTATTGTTCTTTAGGCACCTGTCAACAAACTTCCTGCTATGATATTCCAGCCCAGAGAAAATTAAAAGAGTTTATTAGGGTCATACTGATTGCAACAAGTCATGGTGACAGATAAGGAAAATGTAAAACTTAATAAAAAGCATGTAAAAAATTAAAATATAATATCCTAGAGTTATTTATTATAGCAGAAAAGTTTATATATCAGTCATGCCTAAGGTAATTACTATGCCATGTCTAAGAATACTTAAATGAAAAACAATTATTTAAAGGTGTCTTTTCCATTATCTAGAAAATATATGTATGTGGAACACCAAATTCTCCTGTGATGAGAAATAAATTAGGCATTATAGTGCCAATGTTTTAAAAAATGACGATAGGTACACTTATGTAAATGACCAGTTATAGTAAAATGAACACACATATTCATAACTTGATTATACATTTAAAAATTTTTTTATTTCATTATATTATGGGGGTACAGATATTGTTAGGGTTAAATATATTTGTAAGTATACACTCTTCTCCTCCCCCCCACCTGCCCACCCGATAAAAGGTTGTTTTTTTTTTTTTTGACATTTTGGTTACATTGTATTTCTTTGCCTCTCCCTAAGAAGGGTTAGAGGTATTCCCTTCCCCCCCACAATGCTTGCCATATCCCAAGGATGTGGGTCTCCCCCCCGACTCCCTGGTGAGTACTACCACCATTTGAGCACCATAATTTTAATCAGTCAGAACCAATTTGATGGTGAGTAGATGTGGAGCCCATTTTCCTGGTCTTGTGTTGCCTCACTTTGGATAACAGGCTTACGCTTAATACAAAATGCATACTCATATTCTGAAATACAGTGGCATGTAGTGGTTGTCACAGTCTTGTACTGTGTTATGTTTTGGTCAATAATGGATTACATATATGATGGTGGTCCCATAAGATTATACCATAATTTTACTGTACCTTTTCTATGTTTAGACATATTTAGATACACAAATACCATTGTGTTACAATTGCCTACAGTATTAATTACAGTAACTTGTACAGGTTTGTAGGATAGGAGCAATAGGCTATACCATATAGCCTAGCTGTGTCATAGGCTAGGCCATCTAGGTTTGTGTAAGTACATTGTAGGATGTTTGCACAATGATGAAATTGCTCAACAATGCATTTCTCAGAACTTATTCCCATCATTAAGTGATGCATGACTCTGTTTACAGTCCTGCATACAACTTCTGGAACTCATTGTTTGAGTCTGGATCCAGAGGACCCCTAGACATGTTTAAGGGAAAACATGAATAATTTTCTTCTCTTGATTTGGTTCACTTTAATATTATCATTAGACTCACGAGCTGTTCAAATTAGTGGCCATTTTCAAATACTTGTGCTTCATTCGATAATTTATTCAACAGATATTTAATACACTTTCACCAAATTCCAGGTACTCTACTAACCTCTGGAGATAAGAGTGATAAACAAAAGTACATGTAATCTCTGTCCTTAGGGATTTTATAGTCAGTCTAGCAAAAAAGCATCACAGACACAAATGCTAGGAAGAAGAGGTACCAGAGTTTTGAGAGTTTAACTAAAGGAATTTGACCTAGTCATAGAGATCAGGAAAGGAAGGCTATTCTTTAAAATTGAGTCTTGAGCTGAGATCTCAAGAGAACATAAAATAGAGGAAGAAGTAAGGAAAGTGTATTCTAGGTAGGGGGAACATCAAAGGCCTTGTGGTGGCAAGGGACATAGGATAGTCAAAGGAGCAGAATAGCCTACTTGTTTCTTGACATATATATACATAAGGAGATATACAAAAGATTATGAATTGCTTTGTAAAACCAATACCTCATTGTGAAATAAAGATTAGATTTGGACAATGTAGGTCTTCTAGGCCAGTGGTCCCCAACCTTTTTGGCATCAGGGACTGTTTTCATGGAAGACAATTTTTCCATGGACCGAGGTGGGGGGTGGATGGTTTTGGGATGATTCAAGTGCAGGACATTTGTTGTGAACTTTATTTCTATTATTATTACATTGTAATATATAATGAAATAATTATACAACTCACCATAGGTTGGGGACCCCTGTTCTAGGGCACATGATCAAGGAAACTTATCAGAGAAGTGAGAATTAAAAAAACTGCTTTTGCTTTCTTCTAACTCAAAGATAAATGACAGAAGGGATTTTGGATGATGATAGAAAAAAATATAGTACTGTATAGGCTTAAGAACAAGAGGATTTTTTCATAATAACTAATAAAGCACAATATTAACAAGGCTTCAACCACCAAAACTAAATTAAAAGATACAAGTTTATGGGGAAACTCCTTTTGTTTCAGTGCTTATTGTTTAAACCTTTCTGAAATGTATTAGCTCTATACTTCAGCTCTTTTAAATTTATACTTAACAATTTAGTACAAGTAATAGATTATCTGAGTGTGGGTTCTTGTAAGATATAAAATAAGATGTCAAATACATTTTCCATATTGATATTGCCCTCTTGTTTTGCTCTCAAAACTTCATGAGGCAAATGAATCTCTTTGGTATTATTGGCTGGAATACTATTAAGATATTAACTTATTTTAATATCAGAAGCACAGGCTCTCAGTCTTCTAGATGTATAATAGCAAGCAGTACTATTTAAAAGGTTAAGTCATTTAATTATTTATTTTTTACAGTTAAATAACCCTGGTTGGCTCATTGGATTGAAATTTTCTTTAAAATTGAATATATAAAGAGCTATATCAATAATTTAGTTTAGGGTGAAATAATTTCTTTAGTGTTTACATTATGGAATCTCAGACTTTTGTCAATCACTTGTCTGAGGTAAAGTTCCAAAATTGCTTTCTATTATAAAAGCCTATCTTTTTAATAACCAAATATACAGTTTTAATCTCCTGTTGTATAAATGTTTTTATGTGAGGAGAATGATGAACTCTTAGAGAACTAGAGTAATGGTCTAGATTCCTAAAAAGGAGAGGGGCGAGAGGAAACATTTCCTCAATGTTTTGTTGTAATTGATGAGGCCATGTTTGAATGTTGAGTCTTTTGACATCCATGAATTCTAACCTCTTAAAAAAGGAATTGGATTTCTTCATGTTTCTGAATACATATTATACATTTAATGAAAAGAACCATAACTGATATTGATTGTCAGAAATAATAAGCTTGTGAATAAATAAAGCAGTCACTTGTACAGGTACAGGTAGGGAGAATGAATTAGGCAATTTGAGTACATGCAATACACTTAATAGTGAAAGTGATTTATGGATATTATATCTTCCTGACTTATGAATAGTAACATTAGTAGTTGGCCTAGTAGAAAGGGGTATATATATTACTGCCTTTTCTCTTATCTTTTATCAGAGTTTCTACAGATGAAGATATATTTTCTTGTTAGACATGGGTAAGGGAATGTGACATAAACTCTTTTCCAAATAGAGTAATATTAAAATGTGACTTTTTCCTTACATTTTGACAAATAATATCTGCATTAATACATAAATATCCCATACTGAATCCGCCCTTTTTGAGAGTCAGGTTGGATTACATTTTCTACCAAATGTGTAATTTTGTAAAATTGTTAGCCGCTAAAGTAATTTACATATTCAGGTAGGTTATTTATTTATATATATTATAAACAATATATTTTTGATATATGAAACAAACTTCCCTCAGCTTTGATAGGTATGTTGAAATACATATTTCACTTCTAAATAGCTGAGGCATCAGATTGTTGAGTTATGTTCAAGTCATAGCATTCTTCTAGTAGGAAGCATTAAATAAAATTAAAGATATATCAACTTCTCCTTTACTCACAAAACATACTATAATATGGTACTTTAATAAACTGTAGATAGACCTCCAGATCAAAATATGGATACATATATTAGCAAATTTTCTCATACTGATAAAATTGTAGGTATAAACAGTTTAAACACTGTAGTGGTATAGATCAATGTCATAATTAACGATGGTCTGCTGAGTGCATCCCTGTTTAAACTCTATATTGTCTTGTTGTGACTAAATAGCAGAAATAAGCTAGAGATTGGGAGATTTGGGCAGTTATTTAGACAAAGTGGCTCAGTGTTGTTGAAATGAAAGACTGGTGGTGAGGGAGTGTCTGATTTATATGTATTGTTAGATAGAATTATTCCAATATTTATTTACTGAATAATTATGTAAAATAAAATATTTTTTCTATATCACTTGCACTAGGTTGTATGTTATAATGATTAAAAAATAGATTTCTTTCACAGTAACTCAGCCCTATATTAGTTGTATGAACAAGTGTGTGCCTCCTTATAGATATATACTTTTCCTGGTAGGTGTATCAAGTGACAATAAACTGAACTCAGTCTGTCTTAAATAGAAAAGAAACGTATTGGTAAATTGTTGAATAGATTTAGCTCAGGTACTGTTGGAGGCTCCAATGATGCCATCAGGATCTGGTTTCACTCTTTCATTTCTGGGAACACCTTCTTCCGTACTTGTTATTCACAGATCATGTTTTTGCCTTATAGCGGCAAGATGGTTGTGGCAGCAATAGCCTCACAGTCTCTGTTGTTCAAGTATAATGGAAAAAGAGTGATTCTGGCTCCTGGATAATTCAAACAAAAGTCTATTTTGAATGATCTAATATCCTAATGGTTTTTGATGTTCACTTATCATGTATTAAATTCTAACATATATTAGGATGAGTTTGTGGGCTATTTAGATTGTTCATACAGCAATTGCCTCCTACTTTTAAAAAAATTTGTTTTAATTAGAATCCAATTAAGGTCCATACATTGTAATTCTTAATTAATATACATGCTTTATCTCTTTATATATTATATTTATTGAAAAAATGTAGGTTATTTTTCTCTTGAATATACAATAGTCTAATTTTTCTGAATATTTCCAATGGTGTCCTTTAATGTGTTCCTTTGTCTCCTATATGTTCTACAAATAGTAGTTAGACCTAGAGTCGTAATCAGATTAACGTTCAATCCTTTCAGCAAGACTAGGCATATGATGTCTATTGCCTCTCTTTTTGTCATATTGGTGGCCATTGATCATAATCTAGATCTAATTATTTACTAAGGGTTGCAAAATGGTGATATTCTATAATTTTCTGTTATGTAGAAATACAACTATTTAGTTACTGTTGGAACTATGGTATAGTTCACATACAAAAGGCAAGATAAATGCTTGATTTTTAAAAAACTTATTGCTTTTCAAAATAATACATTGTTGCTTAGCATCTTCCAATGATGACCATTGATTTTTTAAAAACTATCATTATAGATTGATGGAGTTAAACATATTATGTGTGTTTTAACCAACATTTTTATTGCTGCCCAACATATTCTAATTTTGACAGTTGGGAGCCTATTTGCCTTAGCTCCCGAGACTTTATTATACAAACCGAGTAATCTTTGATTCCTTCTTTGCTTTCTCATATAATAAAATGTTTAGTGTTATTCTTAGTATTTACCACTATTTTAAAGCTGAGGAAACTCAAGTTTATATAGGTTAAGTAATTCAACCAAAATTTTACAGCTAGTAAACAATGGGCCTGATATTCTCACCCAGATACATATTATTCCAAAACTTCGAGTCAAGTATCCGTTAGAGACTCTTCTACTCTACACATTTAATTCTTATTTAGCATTAACTAATTCAAGTTTCAACAAATTCTGCTTTAAGGGAAAAAAAAGATGTCAAAATTTGTATATGTGTACTTTCTTTTGCTTTATACATGAAAAAGCCTACATGTAACTTTAACTGCTCTTTCCATTTTAAGTTTAAGATAAACTTTGTACTTCAACTAGGATTAATTGCTTTACTGCTATCTCTAATTATATGAACTCTTGTCCAGGATAGTGTCTTATTATTCTTGGGAATCTGGAGTTCTTCTGTGCATTCTTGTACCTATTTTATCTTCTTTTATCTCGTGGAGTAAAAGAGAAAGCCAAGAGAAATTGGGCAAGTCTATAATATATTACTTTATCCTTTCCAACCTTGAGAGTTATTCCTGCTGCCTTTTTGATATATGGATTCCCCAGAGAGGTTGTTTTAACAGAGGATGTGTATTAGAATAACACTTTAAAATATTTATATATGTATACTTTTGCCCCTAGCATCTGTGTCAGTAGGCGTGGTAGGGGAACACACTAGTGTATTTTTAGAGTTCTTCTGGTGATCATGATACTACAATTAATTGAGAACTACCATTGCAGTGGTCTGTAATCTCTGTGAGAGTTTTCTTCTAATCAGGAAAAACTGTCTAATCTACATTTATATATCACATACCCATTCATTTTTTATATCATGCTTAATCTATGCTTCATTAACATCTTAAAATATCAGAATAAATTTTTGAGAACTTTGTGTTGCAGAAAAATAGAAAACATGATGTAACTAATATCTCTGTATTTAAAATACAGTATTTTCCTTTGGCTGTTTTTTAAAATACAAGACCTACTGTCTCCCTGTGGTTGGCTCCAGTGATAAAACCAGGTTTCCAGCTTCTCTCTGGAAGAAGTTTATCCACACATTAGCACCCCAGATTTTAAAGCTCCTATATGAGGGACTGTTTCCTGAATCACTTAGCTCTGGGAGCTGACTGGGGCTTGGCATTTCAGGGTTCCCTGGGACCACATAGAACAAAGAGGTGGGTTCAACTGGGTGTATTAGCACATCCAGGGGCTATTGTCCTTGGCTCCTTCTTGTATAGTAAGAAGGCAATAACACTCAGGTCCCAGTTTCTTTCTGGAATGGGTTTGACGGCACATCTAGTGTCCTGACATTCCTAGCCACTGCCTGTGGCTCAGACCTTTAATTAGCTTGGATCTGGCAGCTGATGGAGCAGGCTATCAGCAGTTTTCTGGGAACATGAATGGGTGTGAGGTAAATAACTGCAGCTCCTCCCCATGACTTGATCCAGAGATAGAATCAAACCCATAGCTATCCCACCTGTCTCTGAGAGCAGATGGAAGCCAGTGGGTAACAAAGAACAAAGCAATGGGTTGAAAGAATGTGTGGCATGAATGAGAGTACAGGCATCTGCCACAGATTCACTCTATAGTTTAGTGCAGACTGAATGAGAGAGAAAAATCTAGCTTCCAGTTTCTTTCTGAGAGAAGGAGCTGCAACAAACATCTAACACCTCAACTTTCCCAACAACATCTTGAAGGATTTGCTTCCGCACTGACTGTCTTTGAGTCACTGACTGGACTTGGCACACCCTAATCTCTTGGGGACCACTGAGAACAAAGTTGACAGTTTGAATAAGCATAATGGTTTGAAATGGACCCAGAATCTCTGGCTCAGGCTAATTGGTGAGGTTTATCTGTTATGCATGGCCAGTCTGAGAAGACTGGAAGAGTGATAGTCTTATTTAATGGGCAGAAACCAATAATGAGTGTAAAGGAAAATGAGGAAACATGCTCTAAATTAAATAACAAGCTAAATCTCCAGAAACTGGCCCTAATGAAATTGAGACAAGTGATTAACCTGACAAAGAATCCAAAATAATGATCATAAAAATATTGATGTTTAAGGTCAGTTATCAAAATATACCTGGATTATGTAATATTATCTCCACTGGCTTGTAAAGATTCTTTTATCATATACACATTGTAATAGTAAAAAAATTCATATATGTTTGTGTCTATTTGTGAGATCTCTGTTTGGTTCTACTGATTCATTTCTAATCTCAAACCAAAACCACACTATTTTAAGCTATACAGTTTAATAAATCTTGTGTCTGATGGAATAAGATTTCCCTCATGCTTCCCTCACCTTTAATTCTTCCATATCAAATATTTTCTGGCTTCTCTTATACATGTGATCTTCCATATTAATTTTTTTTTGGGTTGGCCTCCTTTGTTTCTTTTGTCTTTTTTTCTATTTAAGAATATTATGGGGATACAAATGTTTTAGTTACATGGATTGCTTTTGTACTGCTTGAGTCAAAGTTATAAGTGTGCCCATCACCCAGATAGTGTACATTGTGCCTGTTAGGTATGATTTCAGCCATCCCCTCTCCACCTCCTACCTGCATGATTTCTGTTGAATTTTACTTCCATCTGTGCACATGAGTACTGATCAGTTAGTTCCAATTTAATAGTGAGTATATGTGGTGTTTGTTTTTCCATTCTTATGATACTTCACATAGGATGGTCTCCAGTTCCATCCAGATTGTTGCAAAAGATATTAATTCATTTTTTATGGCTGAGTAGTACTCCATGGTGTACATATACCACATTTTATTTTAATCCACTCATTAGTTGATGGGCACTTGGATTGATTCCACATCTTAGCAATTGTGAATTGTGCTGCAATAAACATTCTAGTGCAAGTGTTTTTTTGATAAAATAACTTTTTTCCTTTGGATAAATACCCACTAGTGGGATTGCTGGATCAAATGGGAAGTCTACTTTTAGTTCTTTGAGGAATCTCCATACTATTTTCCATAGAGGTTGCACTAGATATTAGCTTAGGCAAAGAATTTATGAAGACCCCAAGGGCAATCACAGCAACAAAAAAAAAATAAATAAATGGGACTTGATTAAATTAAAAAGCTTCTGCACAGCCAAGGAAACAAGCAACAGAGCAAATAGTCAACGTAAAGAATGGGAGAAAATGTTTGCATGCTATACATTTGATAAAGGGCTAATAACCAGAATCTACCAAAAACTCAAACAAATCAGCAAGAAAAAATCAAGCAACCCCGTTAAAAAGTGGGCAAAAGACATGAACAGAAGCTTTTCAAAAGAAGATAGGCTAATGGCCAATGAACATATGAAAAAACGCTGAGCATCACTAATCATCAGAGAAATGCAAATCAAAACCACAATGAGATATCACCTAACCCCAGTGAGAATAGCTTTTATCAAAAAGTTGCAAAACAATAGACGTTGGCATGTATGTGGAGAGAAAGGAACACTTATACACTGTTGGTGGGACTCCATATTAATTTTGAAATCTGTTTGTCTCAGTCTGAAAAACAAAATCAAAAGCAAAAACAAAAGCTTCATTGAGATCATATTCATTATACAATCTTTCTATTCAAAACCATGCTACATCTCTCTATTTAGGTCTACTTTTATCTCCTTTCATGATCTTACTAATTTTTCCACAAAGGTCTTATACATCTTTGTTAAATTTATTCCTAGACACTCCTTAGGCTTTTATTTTATTTGCTATTGCAAATGTTTATTTTTCTAATGAATTATTGTTGTACTGTAAGAACAATGTTGATTTATACATTTTGTTCTCAGATCCAGCAGTTCTGTTTAACTTATTTATGGTTTTTCTATAGGAAGACCCTCTTAAAATTTTAAAATAATGATAACTTTTACTATTCTTTTTTCAGTCTTTTTCTTATCATTCCTTCCTCCCTTATTCTCTTCCTCATTCACTTTTTTTCTTTTATTACATTCACTAAGACATACTATGTTGGTGAGTATCAGTGATAGACATCTTTCCCTCTTTTTTATACTGTATGGAAAAGTTAGTATAAAAATGGAAATTTTCTTCCTTGAAGTCTTAGTAGAAATTATTTATAAAACTACCTGGGCCTGGGTATTTCTTTGTAGGGGAGATTTTTGTGTATTAGTAAACTTCTTTAATCAATACTGATTTATTTAGGTTTTCTTTTTTTTTGAGTTAATTTTGTTAATTATAGCTTGCATAAAATTGTCCATTTTGCTAAGTTTTAAAACTTTTTGGCTTAAAAGTTTGCTATTTTTTATGACTATAAAAACTGTATATTTTTAGTTGTGTTGATTTTTTATTCTTAAAATTATTTCTTTTTATCTCTACTCTTTGTTTCTGTAAAACTTATTAAAATCTGTTTTATTGATCTATCCAAAAGCCAGCTCTTGGTTTTGTTGATAATTTCAATTGTTTTTCCTAAAATAAGTTTTCTTAAAAAAAAAACTTGGGTTCATTATATTGTAAATTTTCCTGGTAATTTCTTTATAAAAAATTTTAAATTAAAAATTTTTTGAATAGACAATACATTTTACATAGTTCAAATGCACACAGTGTAAGGTCTACTTCCCATCTCTTTCCCTATTTGTCCATAACCCACCCCAATAAGTGAATCACTTATGTTTGTTTCCGGTATTTATTTCTTGGAACTATTTATTCACATGCCAGTTATACAAATATACATTTTTATTTTTTTTGTCTTTGTTTTTACCCCACATGGTAGCAGATTGTAAATTCTTTTCTGAGGCTTTAAAAAAAATTAACAATAAATGTAGGAGATCTTTCCATCTCAGTTCACAAAGAGTGTCCTTTTTTAAAAGCTATAGTATTGCATCATACATATTTATCATGATTTATTTAGCCAGTTCCATACTGATACAAAATCATGTTGTTTTCAGTCTTTTGCTCTTTCAAACAATGCTAAAATTAATTCCCTTTTATATTTACCTCTTCACACATGTGTAATTCTATCTGTAGGATAATTCCTAAATTTTGAATTGCTGTTTTAAAAGGTAAGTGCATTTGTAATTATGGTAGAGATTTCCAAATTGCCCTGCATGGAGGTCGTATTAATTTATCTCTCACTAGAAATATATGAGCCCTTCTGTTTTCCCCATGGTCAGTAAAGTTGTATGTATCCATTTTTTGGCTAATCATTAATCTTATGGGTAAAAAATGATGTCTCAGAGTAATTTTAAAGTTCATTTCTCTTATTATGTGAAATCATGCAGCTTTTCATTTATATTTACTTTTTGGTATTCTGTCATTTTAAAAATAGGTTTTCATTTTTACAGTTTTGTAAGAATTTTGTATGTATAGGAGGGTTTATCCCTTTGTTATTGAGTTGCAAATATTACTCCCAGTATATTATTTGACTTTTGACTTTGCTTATGATAATTTTTGTGGTATAGATGTTTTTGATGTTTATATTATCAAATTTATCAGTGTTCTCATTTATGGTCTTTGAGGTTTTATTATAATCTAAAATGCCTTCCATATTATCATGTTATAAAATACTTCTCACATGGTTTCTTCTAGTACTTTTATGGCTTTACTAAAAAATATATATTTGATTCATTTACATGAAAGCTCCAGTTTGTTTCCCCCCAGAAGGCCAAACCAAACATTTATATTTTTCCCACTATTTTCAGATGCTAGCTTCATCATATATTACTATAGGTTTTGGGTCTATTTCTAGGATGACCACATGTTCCATTTAGCACATTCTTTCTTTACAACTATAATTCTGGTGTCCCATCCCTGTTTATTAATATAAGTTTTTAAGACTGTGTTTTCTTCTGCTTGGCTTAGCTATGTGCAATAGATCCTGACAAAAGGTATTTCATCTTTCTCTTGGATGGCGAGAAGTAAATCAAAATGTCTTACTAATTATGTGTTTCAATTTGTCTTTGTAGTTCCAGTAGCTTAGCTCCAAAGCAAGGGATATTCACCAGGCTTCCCTTTTTGCCTTCATGTGCCAATTTTATATTTCTTGCTTCTCAGCTCCAAACCTACCTTTCTCTGTCCTGCTTTCTGACACTGTAGTTGAATTAGTAAACATTTCTCCTTTGCCAGTGGGCACAGTGTTAGATGTTGTCAATAGATGGCACTGCAGGGACACAGCAGGGAATAGCAGAGTAAGTGGCTTCTATTCCTGGTTCTGATGTGCATGTTTTTCCTTCTATGGCACGATTGTCAGCAGTGTGTAGGAGGTCTAGTGGTGCTCACTCTTCAGCTAACTCCTCAGGCACCCAGCAGACTAAGAACCAGACTCAGCCTACTGATGGCCCAGTAGACAGCTTCCTGCAGACCAGCTTTAGCCCACCCACACCCCAGGTGGTAGTTTCTGGAGGACCAGTGCTGGACTACCAGTGCGCCAGTGGGGGGAGTTCCTTATGAACCAGACTGAGATCTCTGGCACTCCAGCATACTTCTCCACTCTCCAGTGGGCTACAGAAACACCTCCGATTATGTCAAAATCTCAGCCTTAGTTTGTGGGGGTTCTCTCTTCTAAATTTTTAGTTCCTTCCCATGTTTACTCTCTCCCAACTCTAGAGGTAATAAGTGCTTCTTCCACTAGCAATTATTGCATTTCTTAGAGTCCTTTTTTCCTGTTTTTAGCAGTTAAATACCTTTTACTAGTAATAACTCTTTGTACTAAAATATATTCCCTGTTCAAATTATTAACATGGTTTCTGTTTCCCAGCTGGACCCTGAATGATTTAGAATTGATACCAGGAGGTGGTTTCCAATAAACTACTATCAAAGCTGGGATTTTGGGATTGGCTTGGCCATACAGTTAGGCTTGAGCGCAGTGTTGATTTCCTTGCAATTGGAAGTGATACGCTAGTAATTCATGGCCTGCAGTAGCATCACAATTAATTGAGCTCTCGCTTCTGGATGATTGTGATTGAGTGCCAACTGAAGCAAGTGCCTTCAGAGCTCCCCTGAGGAAGGGCCCAACAACATTACCACAAATATGTACTATAAATCCTTCTTCAAGCCTTCCAAAGTGGCACTTGAGTCCAATTACTCAAGTGACTATACCCTAGGGAAAAGGAAATTATGGGGAATACCAGAAGCTGGCTCTGAATTGAGGCTAATTCCTAGGGCCTTAAAATGCCACTCTGGTCTAATAAAATATGGGTTATGGTGGTCAGTTGATAGATGGAATTACCCCAAGTTAGACCCATAGTGGACCAGTTTTACCACCATTTACCTTGTATTAATAGTTACAGCTTCTGTTCCTGAAAGTATAATTGGAATAAATATACTTAGAAACTGGCAGTATCTCCACAGTGTCTCTGACATACAGGATAAGGGCCATTATGGTAGAAAGGGCTAAGTGGAAGTTCTCTTTCCTGGGGATTATTATGTAAGCCTGATGTAATACTGAATTCCTGGGCAATTGCAGAGATTAGTGCCACCATCAAAGACTTGGAAGATTTAGGGGTATTGGTACTTACCACATCTCTATGTAACTTGCCTATGTGACCTTTACAGAAGTCAGATGAATTTCGGAGAATGACTATGGATCATCATAGACTTAAATCAGGTGGTGATGCAGATTGCAGTTATTATCCCAGATATAGTATCTTTACTGGAGCAAAACAACATGGTCTGGTATATTGATGGCATTATACTGATTAGATTTGATGAGCAGGAAATAGGAAAGGACCTTAGGAACCTTAGGAAGACATATACAAACCAGATAGTGAAATTTCAGGGGCCTCCTACCTTGGGTGAAGTTTCGGGGTCCTGTGGCCTGGATCATGTCAAGATATCCCCTCCAAGGTGAAAGACAAGTTGCTTTTCCTTCTACCACCTATGATGAAAAAGAGGTACAAATCTTGGCAGGTCTTACTGGGTTTGGGGAATAAAACCTATCACATTTGAGTGTGTTACTTTAGCTCATCTACTGAGATACTGATAAATCTGCCAGTTTTCAGTGTGAACCAGAGCAAGAGAAAGCTCTACAGCAAGCTACTTTGTCACTCAGGCCTTATGATTCAGCAGATCCAATAATGCTTGACGTTTCTCTTGCAAACTGAGGTGCTATAGAAAGCCTCTGACAAGTACCAATATGAGAATAAGAGCACACATCTTTAGGATTTTGCAGTACTTCTATGTCTTCTTCTATAGGTAACTATTTTCTTTATGGGAAGCAGCTTCTGGCCTGCTACTGGGCTTTGATAGAAACTGAATGCCTAATCATGTGCCATCAGATGACTGCATGACCTAAGCTTGTCATCATGAATAGATGTTTTCTGACCAACTAGCTGTGAGGTTTAAAGTGCATAGCAGTAATCCATCATTAAGTGAAAATGGTATATAAGATATCAGACTCAGGCATAACCAAAAGATACGAATATTTCACATGAGTTCACACTTCTTGGCACTGATTCCTACTATACCAGAAATGGTAAATATATAAATAAATATCAATAATGTTTCAAGTTTTTAATTTCTTTCAAAGATATTTGACTGTCTGAAGCAAAGTTAATTATAATGTTTAAGGACTTTATGCCATGTATAGAAGCAAAATCTATGACAACAGTAACTCAAAGGACTAGAGGAAGTAATTGGATGTACTGCTGTAAAGTTCTTATGCTATATGTAAGTGGCATATTATTATTTGAAGGTAGGCTGTGATGTTAAATACATCTAGAGCAGCCACTCACAAGAAATAAAAGGGGAATAGCTAATAAGACAGTATTGGAGATAAAGTGGAACCATAAACATATTCAGTGTATCAAAAGAAGTCAGGAAAGGAGGAAAAAAACAAAAGGTAGATGGTACAAATGGAGAATCTAGAAGAATGTGTATGCATATATCAGTAATATATTAACATGTCAATAATTGCATTTATATGCAAATGGTCCAGATATTTCAATTAAAATGCAAAGATCATCAAATGGGATATAAAAGCAAGATTCAAATGTGCTATTTCTAAAGAACAGACTTTGAATATATAGAGACGTGTAGGTTAAAAGTAAAGGAATGGAAAATGATATACCAAGAAGCCATCAATAAAAAATACTATAGTGGCTTTATTAATATTGGACAAAGTAGATATAAGAACAAAGAATATTACCAGAGATAAAAAAGGACATTTAATAATGAAAAAGAAAGAGGTCATTAAAAAGACACAGTAATTTTAAAGGTATATGCATGTATAAACGAGACTCAGAATACATGAAGGGAAAACTGACAAGAGAATGGAGAAATAAAGAATTCATAATTATAGCTAGATATTTAACTACTCTGGTCTCAACAATTGACAGAACAAGCAGACAAAATCAGTGAGGTTATAGAAGACTTGAACAGGACTATCAGTCAATTTTGACCTAATAGACATTTGTAGAACGTGCCACCCAATATATAGAAATATACAGAATATACGTATTTCCACATGCACATAGAATATTCACCAAGATAGAATATATTCTGGGCAACAAAACAAGTTTTAATGTATTTAAAGTATTGAAATAATAGAAAATATGCTCTCTTTGAAACCCAAATCAAAAATGCAATACCCTTTACTATAGCCCCAAAGAAAATTAA
>VBSM01000142.1:3900712-3911755 GCA_008086735.1 Cheirogaleus medius
AAAAAAAAAAAAAAAAAAAAGAAAATATGCTCTCTTTTATGACCAATCACAAAAAGATAGCTGGAAAATATATATTTGGAAATTACACAAAGCGTTTCTAAATAAACTATGGGTGAAAGAAGAAATTATGAGGAAAATCAGAAAATATTGAGCTGAATGAAAATGAAAACACAGCATATCAGTAATTATGGGATGGAGATAACATGGTACTTAGTAGTTAATATATAAAAGTAATGCTTATATTATAAAAGAAGAAACATTTAAAATCAGTGTACTAGGCTTTCACTCTTAGAAAATAGAAAAGAAAAGAGCAAATTAAACTCCAAACAAGGAGATGAAATAACAAAGAATAGGAATAGGTGAAATAAAATTCTGCAACTCTATTCTTCACAAGAAAAATTAGGTTTAAAATACCTGCTGTAAAAAATAAGACAAATTTATCATTATCTGTATAATGTAATTTTTTTTTGCTTCTCACTAGGTATGTGGCCTGAGCAATTTGTTCAACCTATTTAATGCTCAGGTTTCTCATTTTTAATGGGGGGGGGATAATAAATTTTAGGTCATAGGTCAAGAAAATTAAGAAACACATTTTTAAAAAATTACCTAAATTGATGATCTGCATGTGCACTGATTACCTATTAAGGAGTATATAGGTGCTAAACTTTAAGGAACACTATATTTGAAGTTAATAAACAATCAGTTGTCTTCATCTTGAGTAGTAAATGCCTTGTTTGTTTTAGTGCTCTTAGGTAATTACAAGTAGCCTCAATTTAGGGAATCAGAATTTCTCCATCATCTTCTTGATGCTACATCCATGTGAGATCCATATTGACATTCCACCACAGATTCGGAGCAAATTCTGATTCTGGAACTTTTCACTACTTGATGACATAATCTACAGCCTTGTTCATCTGCTCAGGAAGGTGTCTACAGTCTGGCCAGTTGAGCCTACTTTCACACTTTATTTTCTGATTGCCATCAACCCATCCTCTATACACTTCATAGAGTAGAAAATTCTAATTTATTGTGTTCACTAACTTGTGAATATAATAGGAAGTTAGATATTCTGTCTCACAATAATGAAAATTGTGAAGACAAAAATCAGCCTCTTCATGGTATCAGGCAATGTTTGATCTGACTTACTTGCAGTGATGTCATCTTATTACTGCAAAACAATCTATTAATAGTTAAAGTAAATATGAGTAATTGGGCCTTTTCCTACACAGCATTTCAGAGATTACTTCAGACCTGCACAATCCTAGTTTCAGAACCATCACTGTGTGTAGCAGAGATACATAAGATTGAGTTTCTGCTGACCACTTGTAAATAGAACATTATAATTTTATCATGATAATACTATAACTAGTCATAGAAAACTCCAACTCATTTATTGAACCTCTTTTAGACTTTGACTTAGTAAGATCTGTAGCTAATATGCAGGAATTTATATATGGAGGTATATTTTTAATATATTTGTACTTAGACTAAAATATTAAATAGCAGATTGTGGAATGCAGTGGCCTATCGGCCGAGTTTAATCCATATGTGAATTTTTATGGCCTAGTCATAGTCTTTAAAAATTACATTAGTTGCCAATGTTTGTAACTTATGGATTTCATATACAAATTCAGATTTTCAGCTTTTCTTAAAAGTGAAAAAAAATCTAACCACAGTCATTTGAGAATGATTAAATGCTGACCCTGGGGGTGAGGGTGAGTGATTTCCAGTATACCATTTTCCATTCAGCAATTATTTGCCCTCCTCTCCTCAGTAGGCATTTGAATTCTCTATCTTTGTGAGTGTAATATTAATTAATCTTATATGGGTCTTTTAGCTTCATTTAAGATTTGTAACCCTTAAAACTATTTTATTTGGATGTGTTTAATTGTGTGTTATTTATTAAATGATAATGTTTATTTTCTCTTTTAAAAGAGGAATTTGGGTTTGTAAAGAGCTTGAAGAATATTCTCATGTCAAGTAACTCTGTGTGGAAGTTCATGTTGTATTGCACAGTAATAAATGTTAATGAACTCTAAGCATTTACATGGCGCTAATATACCAAAATAAGCATTATAAATCTTGGCTGCTACTAGATAATATACCACATAGGATATAATAATTACAGGAAAACTATATAAACTATTTGTATATGTTTCCTCTTGGAGAAAAATTTTTTAGTGCAAAAATCTTACGTAATTTTTGATAATTGTGCTAAGATTTTAAGCATGGCTACACTTACTTATATTTACTTTACCTCAGAACTTGGCAGTATGGCTTTAGACTTGGTATATTAAATTTTTGACTCAGGCCAATGTTGACATGAGCTGTTATTCTGCAGATGTATTATGGAATCTAAGTAGCTTTTCATCAGTTTTACTCAATTTCATGTTTGGTTGAAACTGTGTAAGACAATCCCTTACTCCAAAGCAATACTGATACATAGTAGCTTACATTTAAATTCCACCTCTCCTGATTTACTTGCCTAGATTTACATGGATAAATTATTTTTGTTTTTTGTTTCTGTTACTAAACATTTGATCAACTATTAATAGTATATGATTTATCCTGTAAAGTACTTCCTGTCACTAATTAAATTTTCTCATTTGAATGGCGTATAATCTAAGTGCTGCATGTGAGAGACCCAGTGACACTTGCAATGCTGTTATTGACTGATACAGTTACTTTTCAAATTGTTTTGTTCACTTAGAGTTTTTTACCATGTTTATTTGATTTCATTCAGTTTAAATTTAATTAGTTAAAAAAACCACATGGAGCATGTTTGTGTCCTGAGATCAGAAACAAAGATGCATTATGTTTTCTAAGTGAATCAAAATTTATGTTGCAATTATGCAAATGAATGTAATAGACACGTGTTCTTTTCTACAGTCCCAAATCAAATTATGTATTTGAGTTATATATTATACCAATCAATCATAAGGATTAAGTCACTTAAAGAGTTAACTGTATCTGGGACATATTTTTAAAATAAATTTCAATTTAAAATAAAAGAGCTCTTTTCTTTGATTGAGGAGATAGTGTCAAGTATAAGCATATAGCAAAAATTAGGTTGATATAAGCATTATAAGATGCAAATTATCATTTTAAATTGCTTATACATTTTTTTCTCCATATTATAAGATTACATAACAGAAAAAGATGCTGAATGTCTTCTTGTGTTTAGGAATTAGAATAGATGCATTTTAATTAGCTCTGGAAAATGGAATAATTATCAGTCTGACCAAAATATTCCGTCTAGATATTAGCTGAAAAATAGAGTAAATGATCTCAAAATCATGTTAGAATAAAGTCTAAAGATTAGAATGATTCATAGAGTCATATGGGCCATTTAGAAGAGATTAGTGGTATTAACAATATAGTATTAAAATTAATATAATACTGAGAATCACATAAATCTTACATAATATTTTTAGCTGTTGTCTCTTCTTTCTCTACACAATTTCCCTAGAAACAACATTTAGTTTCATGGCCACATATGTACTGATCACTTCCAAATACAAAGATCACTTCCAGTATGTATTTATAGCTCTGACCTCTTTATTGAGCCCCAGTCCTCCATGAATTATTGTCTATATGACATCTGCTCCTTGATGTTTTACAGAAACTACAAAACTAACATTTTTTTTCTTTTAATTTTTTCCCATTCAGCAAGGATACAAAACTAACATTTCAAAATTGAAATAGTCTTTCTCCTAACCTTGCCCTAGTTTCTGTTGTTTCTATTTGATAATTACTTACATTCACTAACCAGGACTGTGTCACACAGCCACCCCTATCAGGAGAAAGGAGGTTGGTAATTGGGACTGTGCTAGCAGCCAATAATATCTGTCTCAACCATTTATAAGAAATGTTACTTTTGGAAATAATTTAATTTCTTTGTGTCACATTTTTTTTTTTTAGATCTGTGAATTGAAATAGTGCCTGTCAAATAGTAGGTGCTTAGTGAATTTAGCTGTTGTTTCAGTTATTTATTACTGCACAGCCAGTCATCCCCAAACATAGTGCCTTGAAACAACAAAATTTGTCATTTTCTGTGATTGCACTAATAGTGGCAGACAAGGTTCGATTGCTAAAGAAGACTGCATAACAGTGGCAGAAAGGATTTGATTAGTAATGCAAAATGACAATGCTTAAATCTATAGTTTATTGCAAAAAAAGAATACAAATAGCAACAGCATGAAAGTAAAGATATTCTTCATAGCCAAAGTCTGCAAGGGTTTCAGAGATGCCAGGAGTAAACCTTACTAATCTTCCTTCTCTAAGGCCATAGCAGGACATGCTTTCTTTCTTGGATTAGGAACCAGTGACATATGCATGAAACACCTCAGAACCAGGGAGCACAAAATGGAGTCTTGCCAGGGTTTCTTATACTCTGCTGGACATGTAGGCATATTGTTATATAACCAGCACCAACAGTAAAGCCCACTGGTCTCACTGAGACCAGATACAAATCATCAATTTCACTGTTATCAATTAACAGTGCTAACAAGCTGACACAAACCACTCTGAAGTTCATGGGACCCATAATTACAGAGCAAGACTATTAATTAGTAGTTTCATGCCTTGACCAGGGTTTTTTGATACCATGCCTTATATTAATAGATACTTTAACAAAATGGCTTATGCTAATTCCAAGCCTATAGGAATTAACTTTTGCAGTACAACGATTGTCTGGATTCACTGGGTTTGCTTAGGCAGTTTTTCTGATCCATGTGGTATCAGCTGAGGTCACTCATTTGGCTGCTTTGATTTGGGAATGGGGCTGGAATATCCAAAATATGTGCATGTATAGCCTCTCAAATGAGTTAGTTGTAATGATTAGGAGCTGGCTGGGTCTCGCTTTGTTTCCGGGTAGTTGTACTTCTTGCATGGAGGCTCAGGGCTTCAAGAGTGCAAATATGGCCTATTAAGGCCTAGGCTCAGCAGTGGCACTATGTAATTTCTACTGTATTCTCTTTGTCAAACCAAGACACAAGCAAGCTCAGATTCAAGGAGTGTGAAATGAACTCCATCTTCTGATGGAAGCATGGGATTATAGGGATAAGAGGAATTTTTGGTGGCCACCTTTCTAGACAATCTATCTTGACTCGTTGTTATTCTAATTATTGTATTATCATTACTTGAGTACTCTCTAGTCAAAGAAGGCATTGTTTCTTGCTTGGATTTTTGAAATAGCCTTCTAACTTGTATCTCCACTTCCAATCTTACTCTCTTCTTTATTCTTCATAGGCAGTTAGATTTATCTTCTTAAAATGTACTCTGATAACCCAATTAACCCACTTAAAAAATAACCCAATTAAAAAATAGACAAAGGACTTGGATAGACAGTTCTCCAAAGAAGATATGATTGAAGTATATATGAAACATAAGATTTAAATTTAACCTTATTATTTTTTACTATGCAAGGTACTTTATCAAGGTAATTAAAATATTTGATGAATAAATAGCAGTTTTTGATATATATTAAATATTTAATCTGTATCACTAAGATAATAAAGAACTCAATCTTAGGGTTTACTGAATTAATTCTTTTTAAAAACTTAATGTGTTATAAATGTAACATTTGTAGTTGAAATACTTCCTAAAGCCTATTGTTGGAAAAAATAGCAGGCTATGATTAAAATAAATTTGAAAAAACAGTAAAATGCAGTTTTTAGGGAAAAGCTAGTTGCATACTTTTAAATGGAAGCACTATAGAAGTCATTTTTATTCATTTTAATATTTAACCATATGAACTAGATTATTTTTTCTGAGTTTCTTCAGTAGAGGGCAGCAAAGTTGCAGGTAGAGTGCGCTCTCAGGTTCAAGGGAAGCTTTGCTAAGGAAAATTTTTTTTGCTGCTGTTAAGTTTGTTCTGGCTTGCCTTTTAATGAAGCTCTTTGATAATATTATATAGGAATTCGTTAAAAACTCTGTAGCTTTGGTTCATATATTTAGCCAAATCTTCCCTTACGTGCTGTAGATCCTTTCTTAATAAGAACATGTATTTTTTTCTTTCTGTAATTTAGGGAGTACCAGGGCCTGGAAGATATGACATTAAAAGTCAGTTTCAAAAGACAGAATGTATGACACCAAACGTTAATGATGCATCTCCTGCTTTTCTTTCTCAATCCCAGGTAATGGTCTACCGTGATTTTCATATATAGAGTCTAATAGGCATAGTGTGAGGCCAACAACACATCTGATGGTGTTTATGGAGATTATGAAAAGAAAGGTGGCTTTTAAGTAAATTGGAAACAGACATGGTATGGGCAAAACATTTTGCCAAAATATACGGGTAAAATAAAGTGAAATAAGATTAGAATATTAACAATAACAGATGAATGTTTGAATTGGAACCATCTATTAAACATTTTCTATTAAGAAAATTTGCATATGTGAATGTTCAATTTGGTTTATAGAAAATGTGTATTTTAGTCTGTTTTAAAATCTCTTTTGCCAGTGAATGTGTAGGCTAATAACGGGTAACTTATGAGGACGTGCATATCTTCCCCAAAGGTTCTGAAAGTGTTCAAGGAGCCTGGCCATAGGTCATATCTGTAACTACCACTGAGACCTTCCTTAGTGAGGTAACAGTCATAGAGTATCTTTCACAGTAACCATTTCACATTCTCCAAGGAATATACTAAGGGGACTTGCGGGTATCAAAGATACTAGCAAACTTTATAATGTGGCAGTCTCCAGACCAAAGCAGTTGTGATATTTATTCCCCTATGCCATGTACAGCTCTGATTATCTTATTTAACTTGGAAGGTTATTAACCTTTAGGTGACTACAGATGACTACTTTGGTTTGATTGTACTTAAGAGACACCTCCTTGGAGACAATTGCAGGTATATTTTGGAGATATAATTAACATGACTTTTTAATGGGTTAGAAGTTGTAGTGAGGGACTGGGAAAAATCAAGAATGAATATCAGGTTTCTGCCTTGAACAACTTAATGGTACTTAAGGTACTATATAAGATAGATGCGTGGAGGACAGGATATTTTGTGTGTTTGTGCATATGTGTGTGTATGTATGTGTGCCCTTAATTTTTTTATATATAATTTTTACAACTAGAACTCTCAGTTTTTATCCTATTTATGTTCATTTGATATATATATATATACTTGTCACCAATCATATTTTAAATATAATTTCAGAAATGGAAAAGAAATATTATATCAAGTTGGTTTAAGGGGATGATGGAGAAAAGAATAATGGTTCTGGGGTGAAAGATATGGAGGAGTTAAAACCAAACAGGATAGCCTACTAGTGACAGTGTTAGTGTTTTGTTGAATATGAACAGATATACTACTGATCTTGATAAAAAAATCATAGATAATGTAATTAACAAGGTATACTTAGAACACAGAATTTTTGGCTTATAGGAAAAGAGAAAGATGTTTCTGGGACACGTATTTTAGTCATTGATTTAAAGGGTTGGTATTTTATCTAAATGTATTGAATTGTCTTATGTCTTCAATTATTAAATTTAAAAATGTAATATATCCTTTATAACAATGGTTCTCAATCCTGGATGCATATTAGAAACACCTGGGGGATTTCAATAAATTCTGATACCCAGGTATCAACCTGCCCTTCTACTCTTCCTCCCAAAGATTGGTCCAGAATAGAACCCAGGCACCAGTATTTTTTTTTTAACTCCTCAAGTGATTCTAATGTGCAGCCAGGGTTGAGAATTATCATTTTATAAACATTGTACTCAGCATCTAAATAATAAGATAGTATTTAGAAAAAATTGAGAATCCTCTTTGGTACTTCCAGTAATAAATTGTTATTTTGGTAGTGTTAATATTTATCTACTTTACAAAGTACAAAAGAACATATATACCTTTTTTGTGGAAGGAAGAAGGGAAAATGGGAAAACATATACATAACTGTTTGTCTTCATATACTGCAGCAAGGATAAACCAGAAACAATGACATTGGTTACCTATAAGAGATGGTGAGGTGATAGAGTGGAATGCTGAAGCCTATTTGTATTGGCTTGCAAGAGCCAGTTACTTTTCCAGAAGTTTTGTAAGCTGATTGATGTCATGTTGGTAGTGTGAAACTAGCCACTGGTGTGGGTGTATTTACACCATGAAAATTGGCAAATGTTACAAATTGAGACCTTTTTCCCCTTAGTGATGCAACATCTGACGGGGTAGAAGGGAAGTGGAGGGGTAACATTTTTTTAACTACATTTAAAAAAAATACATATTTTGTCTTTTGGAAGCATGGCAATGTTTCATATTTTCAAAAATAAAAATAAATCAGTAAGCATGGGAAAGGTTAAGAAAACTGCTAAAACTGAAAGCAAATGGACACAAATGAGTAGTTATATTTGAAATGAATGTCCTTAACCACAGTGAAGGAAAGAAAAAAGGAATAATACAGGTAACCATACTATTTGACTATATCAGTCTTAGATGGGATTGGGAGTAGGTGGGTAGTAAATGTAAGAATGGAAAACAAATTTTGAATTATTTTTAGAAGGTTGGTTTATTGGAGTGGTATATATGAAGCAATCACAAAACTATTTTAGATATATTATATGTTTGAGCAAAAAAATTGATGTTGTGAGCCAGCATTTTTACTGTGGAAGAAGGTACATACAAATATGGGTTGGAGGAGGTGGGAGAGGACCTCATAGGATGGTTTTGGTGTGAACTCGTGATTTTTAATATATATGTCTATATGTATATGTATATGCATATCTGTGTGTGTGTACTCTCTCTCTCTCTCTCTACACACACACACACACACACACACACACATTTCCTAGCTCTGTTTGCTAAATGAGCCAAGAAAAAAAGATACCCCACTATCAAGGAGCACATCTAGTGCCCAGATCTTCATCTCAAATTCCATTTCCTTCTAAGAGGAACAGGATGCCTCAGAGAAATAACTGCATCCAGGATAGGTGGAAGAAGAACCTGTAGTATCTGAAATCAGAAAGTAAGTTCTAAAAAAAAATGATGAAAGCATATCATAGGGACCTAGGAACCAATGTGAAATGCCCCCTTCTTGTAGAAAGTTTGGTAATTAATTATAAAAATTATTAAAACTGGCATTTATGAATCTATATGGATAATAAATAGATGACTGAGTATAGTTGACCCTTGAACAATGTGGGGGTTGTGGTGTTGACCCCTACGTATTTGAAAATCCTTGTATAGCTTTCGTCTTACCGAAGACTTAACTAATAATAGGCTACTGTTGACTGGAAACCTTACTGATAACATAAATAGTAGATTAATACATACTGTGTATGGTATATGTGTTATATACTGTGTTTTTACAATAAAGTAAGCTAGAGAAAAGAAAATGTTATTAAGAAAGTCACTAGGAAGAGAAAATATATTTACTATTCAATAAGTGAAAGTAGATGATCATAAAGGTCTTCATTCTTGTCATCTTCACATGGAGTAGGTTGTGGGGGAAGAAGAAGGGTTGGTCTTGCTGTCTCAGATGGCAGAGGTGGAAGAAATTCTGCATATAAGTGGACTCACACGGTTCAAACCTGTGTTGTTCAAGGGTCAATTTTATATAGACAGATAGATAGCTAAATAATGAAATAAATAATTGAAGAAGGGAGAGCTCTTGCTTACAGTAGAATGCTGAGTGTTTAATATAGAGTATTGGATTTGATCAAAATTAAAGTCATCAGTGAGGGACATGTGCCTCCAGATATGATACCCTGAGAAAGCCACAACATCACCTATTTATATTCTGTCCAGAAATGTATAACCTGGTTGTAATCATGAGGAAGAATCAGATAAACCCCAAATAAGAAAGGTTCTATTATACGCAAGGGGGATGTAATATCCTTCCAAAATGTCAAAGTCACAAAACACAAAGGAAGGCTTTGGAAATGTTCCTACATTAAAGGAGACTAAAGAGACATGATGACTAAAGCAATATCTGATCCTGAACTACATTATGTACTAAGGTGACAAGTATAGGCATTATTAGATCAGCTGACAAATTGGGAATACAAATGGTAAAGTATTATATCATTGATACATTTACTGAAGTTGATAACTGTACTGTGAATATGTTAAAAAATATTCTTTTTTTTTAAAAAAATAAATACATAGTGAAGTATTTAGGGATAAAGAGCCATGACATAGGTAACTTTCCATTAAGTAGTTATACATGTGTGTGCATATATACAATAGAAAGACAGAGAAAGGGAGAGATGGACAGACAGACAGAGACAGAGACAGAATTGGAAGACAAAAAAAGCAAATGAGGTAACATGATAATAATAGGTGAATCTGGGTAAAGATTATACAGGTATTAAGAATTCTAGAAGAAGATGTTGAGAAGAGTCTTTCAGACATTGGCCTAGGCAAAGAATTTTTGAAAAAGACACCCAAAGCAATCACTGCAGCAACAAAAATAAATAAATGGGATCTGATCAAATTAAAAAGCTTTTGCACTGCCAGAGAAACTGTCATTAGAGTGAATAGACAGCCTACAGAATGGGAGAAAATATTTGCTCTCTATACATCTGATAAAGGGCTGATAACAAGAATCTATCTAGAACTTAAAAAAATCAACAAGAAAAAATCAAACAACCCCATCACTAAATGGGCAATGAAAATGAACAAAAAATTCTCAGAAAAAGACAGAATAATGGCCAGCAAACATATAAAAAATGGTCAACATCTCTAATCACTAGAGAAATGCAAATCAAAACCACAATGAGATATCACCTAACCCCAGTGAGATTGGCCTCTATCAAAAAATCCCCAAACAACAACTGCTGGTGAGGATATGGAGAGACAGGAACACTCTTACACTGCTGGTGGGACTGCAAATTAGTACAACCTCTTTGGAGAAGAATTTGGAGATACCTCAAAGAGCTAAAAATAGAAATACCATTCAATCCAGCAATAGCACTATTAGGCCTCTACCCAAAAGAGCAAAAGATATTCTATAATAAAGACATCTACACCTGAATATATATAACAACACAATTCACTATTGCAAGGATGTGGAAACAACCCAAGTGACTGTCAATTCATG
>VBSM01000142.1:3911855-3953333 GCA_008086735.1 Cheirogaleus medius
AAAAAATTATACAGGTGTTTTTTGTATTATTTTTATTCATGCAACTTTTCTGTAAATTTGCAATTATTTTCAAATAAAAAGTTAAAAAGAAAGATTATAAATGTTGTATTTCTTAAGAGTTTATTGTTATACAAATAGACACATATTTAATATTAATAAGCTTATAAATTACACTGGATTTATAAACTACTTGAACTTAAGATTTTATCCTTCTTAAGGTATTTAATAATATTGTTGAATTAATTGAATATATTACTGCATGTTGAGGAAATTTGTGAATTAATGTATTTTGCTTACATAAAAGAAATTATTTAGATCATATAGTTATTTAAGTTATTTACTTATTATCTTAACTTGAAGGTTATTTTAAGTGTGAAAATTGTCCATACACTGTCATTTAGAATCTTATGTTGAGATTATTTCCTTCTAAAAGTCTATTTGCCTTAGTAAGGTATATAATATATTACTATATTAGTATACAGATGATTTTGCTAAAAGCTATATATTTTATGTTTTGATGAGTACAAGATCTTAATTCACCTACATTTTCTTCACTACATTAAGAAATAAATTAAACTGTAGATGTTATATTACTTAGAAGGCAGCTTTTAACTCATGAAATATCAAAATGTACTATAGTTTCTCACCGGCATATTCTCCTGTTCTTCACTAGAGATTCTTACCTATAAAATCAATCACCCCAGCTCCGGGCACATATCATGAATCTCGAACTGCTTTCATGTCCTTGAATAAAATATCAGGACTGAAAAAAATCCCATTTGGTCAAAGTACTGCTCGATTCACACAGGACTTCAGGCCAATGGAAATGCCAGGTTAGCAATTAATCTGCGTATTTTTACTCTTTAGCTTTATGTAACTTAATGTTCTTAACAAGGTGGATACACCAGAGTGTACATTTTCTTTTTTGTCTTATGGCTGGTGGAGTCATTTTAAGTCAACATTGTTTTTAAGGCATCAACTATGCACCAAACACAGAGCAAAATAATATGCAGTTTTAATATGATTTCAATTTAACATGTCATGCATCTTAATTATAATTTTCTATTGCTTTCCTTTATTCAGTAAATTTCCTAATTTTTCTCTTGGTGGATGAGCAAATGTAATATATCAACTATGTGGTCACTACTAGTAATATCATTTATGACATTCACTGTCGTTAAACTTTTATTTCATGGATGTTTAGTCACATATTCTATTATTTCCAGTGAGTATTCCAGTATACAGAACTAAAAATATAGATTCAAAATAACTTATAAAGTTGCTAACATATAGTTTTGGTTATCTATCACTGTGTAACAAATTTAGTGGCTTAAAACAACAGACTCTTATATCTCATTATTTTGTCCGATGGCTAGAAGGCAGGGCTCAGAGAGACTGTCATTAAAAGTGTGTATATAGCTCCAGGATGTCTGCATCAGGGATGTCTGACTTTAATATGGTGTCTCAAGGTTCCATAAGACCTGGAAAAATGCTGTAAGACTTTTCATGACCTACCCACAGAACTCTGAGGACATCACTTCTGCTTTCTGTGAGTTAATCAAGTCACTCAGAGTAGCACACATTGAAAGGAAGGCCATGAAATTTTATCTTTCATTGACAGAGGTAGCAAAGAATTGATGTTCATCTTTCATCTACTATATTGTCTACTCTCTGGCCATAAAATATTTACATTCTTCCTACACGCACCCATTCCTTCTCAAGGACCCTAAAGTTTCATGTAGTTATGGCATAATCTCAAAGTCCTGGATCTTGTCATTTAAGTCAGGTGTAGGTACAGGAGAGGATTCTTGGATGTGGTTTTTAAGATACAGCTTATTCTCTATGGGAAGAGCTATGAACCAAAGAGAGAGTTGGTTCCTTCAACATACAATGGTGGGAGAGAGATAGGATAATCACTCTAGACACTCCTTTTCAAAAAGAGGGAAAATTGGAGGCCCAGAGTAGTAGTCACAGAGCCATAGCAATTCTGAAATGCAGCCAGGTGCATGTTGCCATTTCCTTGATTAGGGTCCAGTTAGGCTTTTGGGGAATGATTTTCTGTGGTTCTTTATTCTACCTTATTCTACCTTGGTTCTATCCTCTGAGTCGTCTGTCCTTCTTATTCTATTTGAAACAGCCTATGTTTGCAGCTGAAGCTTTCTCAGACTGCTTCCTGCCCATAGAAGTTGGGCAGTCAGTAAGCTACTTTTCATTTTGTACTGTCACTGTCCTTTTAATTCCAAGTTGGTACAATTCTTATAAAAACTATGTGAGTTTCTTATTGTATTACTTTATAATTAAATCCACTAGATAAAAGCCTGCATTTTCTTCTTAGAAAAACCTTTGTCTATTTTGAATTACCTTTGAAGTTGCCATTAACACCCTTAATTCTTAGGAGCACTATTGTCTTAGGCAAGGGGTTCTAGGATATAAGACCTTAAGATTCTTAGAGGCTCTTTTATTTAATTGAGAGGTTCTATGAGACACCACTACACTAAATCTTTCTGAAAATTTAACAAATGTTTTTATAGCCCAATCCTGCTTATGATCTTTGCCCTTAAGCCACTTCTTACTATGAGAGGTTTTTGTTTTCTGGATAGAGTGGGAATGAAAAAGTTTTATTTTCAAATCCAGAAAATCCTAGTTCCTTTTTATTTCCTATAAATCTGCTTGAAAATGGAACACTTTAATTCATTTCTTTCTATCTATAGCTTCTCACACATGGATACAAAGAGCTAATGGGTACTTCAGAATTCAGCCTGCAAATTTCCTTAGTTAGAATCTACTAATTCATTAAGTATTTTCTTCATTACCTCAAGTGTCAGTTTTGCTAAAATTTCTGCCATTGCACAATACAAGTTATTGTTTCTTCAGTCCCCAATAACGTTTTCCTCAGTCTTTCAAGTTATCACCAACAGTATACTTAAGGCCCTTTTTCTAAATCTTTAGGTTGCTCTAGCTTCTGACCCATTGCCTGAATTAAAAGTCATTGCTACAAATTTTAGAGTTGTGTTATGGTAGTACTCTAGTCCTGGTACAGTTGCTTGCTACTCATTCCATAGAGAGGTTGAGTCTCACTCTTCCCCTGCAGTCTTGGCTAGCCTTGGTGGCTTTCTTGACCAATGCATGCAATGGAAATTATATTCTAGCATTTCTCAGGCAAAGTAATAAGCTTTATAGCATCCACCTGGGCCTCTTGAAACATTTGGTCTTGGAGCCCTGAACCTCTATGTAGAAGGCTGTTTTAAGACTGCCATTCCTGAGAGGTCATGCATAGGTGCTCCAAGTGGGGCAATTGCACCAAAGCAACAGTACCCACTTTGGTACCTCGGAGACCTGGAATCACTTGCTATCTACCAAGCATTTAAACTCATCTATAAAGTGTTATATTGTACTTTTGTGCCAGAAGGGAGATAGATCTGACATACAGTTACTTGTCTTTTAGGTACCCTTAGATGGTGGGTAAAATACTTTTTATTATACTTTCTGTTTATCTTCTTTCTAAAGATTACCAATGGAAGAATGTTTGAAGACAGCATGAATGACATATATTAACACTTAGGTTTTCTGAGAGTTGACACAACAGAATTTTGATAGAGATTTTTAGGGAATAGACTAGAACTGGAATATTTGGAAAATTGGGAAGAAATTGTGTGCTTTTTGAGAAAATCCTTGTATGTATAAGGAGTATGAAGAATTAATCACTTTTAGATCTGGGATGAACCAAAGTATCTTTTAGGCTAGTGCTACCCAGAGTGCCCTTTGCCAACTGTTTGTTTCCTGTCTATGATGAGAAAGGAGAATTTACACCAGAATGTGAATCAACACAAAGCTTCTTTCAATGAGAAGACTAGTTACAAAATACTTAGTGAAATAGTCAATTTACATTTAGTTGTATGCTCCTTATCTTGTAGATTGTTCTTAGGCACTAATGTAATCAATTCCTATTATTTTTAGATGAGGAACTTGAAACCCAGAAAAACAAGTGAGATTTAAGTGAAGTTTTATATCTACTGAGTGGCAGAACTAATTTAGTAGAATCTAGATAACATGAGTACAACTAAGTTAAGTGTTTTTTGAAGTATATCATATTACATCTACTGAATATTGCTGTTCACTGGAATTGATTTTTTGAAAAGTACTGAATTATAAAGAACATACTCAAATATATTTCAGATATTTGTCATGATAAAAACTTTCTCAATAGCATAGAAAGTTGGATTATTTTCAGTGAAAAATGTATGAAAGTTAATTCACTCAGACTGACACTGTAGAAAATACTTCAGGTTATAAATATGCAATGAAAGGTAAAAGGCAAAAATTGAAATAACTGTTGTAATAGGGAGATGAAGGTGATTTTTTTGGTCAAATTTATTTTAATGCTGCTACATCAACCTTTCAACACTTTTTAATATTGAAATTTATTTATTTGTTTGTTTCTAATCTATTGAGGTACAATTTATACACAATAAAAATCATTCATTTTGAGTGTACAATTTGATATACACTTAAACGTACAACTTGATGAGTTTCGGTAAATGTATATAGTCAGGCGGCCACCATTACAATAAAGTTTTGGAGCATTTCCTCTCATAAAAAGTTTCCTCATTACCCCTATCCAGTTAATCTCCACCGCCTACATCCAGTGCTAGGCCTTTCATTCTTATGCTATGATTTTTACTTTTTCTAGAATTTCATATAAGTGGAATCATACATTATTCAGAATTTTACAATTGCCTTCATTCACTTAGCATGCTATTTTAGAGATTCATTCATATTGTTGTGTTTATCTTTCCTTTTTATTGCTGAGTGATACTCCATTATTTGGGAATAATATATTTTGTTAATGTATTCATCAGCTGGTAGATATTTGGGTTCTTTTCATTTCTTTTCAGAAAATACCTAGGAATAGAATTTCTAGGTCATATGGTAAGTATATGTTTAACTTTATAAGACTTTGACAAACTGTATTTTAAAGTGACTATACCATTTTGCATTCCTGCCAGCAATATATAACAGTTCTTTCTAAAAAATATACTTAATTTAGTATAACTCAGTTCAAAAGAAGCAATTAAAAACATGTTTATCCTTATATATATGATTTTTGAAATAATTTTAGGTCCTGCATTTTATAATGTCCTGAATAATACTATAATTGCCAATGTTAGAAATATCTGCTTGAAGAAACGAATGAAAGGTGCTTTTGGGTCTTCCCTTCCTCGTTCTTTCTTCCTGGTTCAGAAAGAAGCTTGGACTACTCCTGGGCCTGCTGATTATCAGGTAATACATTAATACCGAAATAATATTCTTTATATTGAATACCAAGCTTTTAGAGTTCTCTTAAAATTACATGTGATAATAGAATTAATATACAAGGACATTAAATAGTTATTATAACTATATTACATATATTAAGGAAAGTAGAAAGATTGAGCATATTAAATGATAAAGATATGCCAGAAATTTAAAAAAAAGACAAATTGAAATTCTAGAGATGACAAAATATTTGAAAAAATGTGCACTAGGGATATGTTGAGGGGAGGGTGATCAGAATAGTTCAGGCATGCAGTTTCAAACTGTGTGACCGGAGAAACATTTGAAAGAAATGCAGATGTTTAACACAGGGTTCACTTCATTTAGGGAGAATAAAACAGATAACTGGTTTTGAAATGGAAAGTTTTCTAATATGGAAAAGGGTTCTGTGTTATATAAGGCATACAATCAAGACCAATTACTGATACATGAAACCTTCTATGTTTTATTATATATAAAATTTGTATTTATGAGATTAATTTTTATAATTTACCCATTAATTTTTTCAGGTTTCTAATTTTCATTGAAACATTTTTCAGTGGTTTGCTTTTTTATTTAAACATTCCCAAAGAAGTTTGTTTTCTAATATAAACTCCTATTTTTGTTTTCCATTTTTTTGGCATACACTTATAGGGTACAAGTAGAATTTTGTTACCTGCATAGATTGTGAAGTGGATAAGTCAGGGCTTTTATGTATCCATCTCCCAAATAATGTACATTGTACCATTATAATCACTTTGGTACCAGCGTCGTTGACTATAGTCGATAGCCACAGATGAACGAGCACAGCCGAGCATAGACTTTAGTTGATAGCGAAAAGCTTTTACTTTTACAGCTTTTATCTCTGTAGTTGCAGTGTGTACGTTCAGCTAATAAGTTACTACAAATCTGTGACCTTTTAACAAGTACTTAGTAGGAGTTATGATAGTTATTTTCCTCAGGTGCCTGTATAGTAAAACAAGCTTTCAATGGTTTAAAGCTTTCCTCATCACACAAGAGCAAAACGTCGTCAATACACAGCACAAACTATAGTGCAGACTATGAGTGCTGGCTGTGGGCAAGGGTTCGCGGCCGGTGAGCGCGGTACCAAAGTGGTTTTAAATAATTTTTCATCATCCAACCCTTCCCACATCTTCATCCTCCCAAGTCACCACTGTCTATCATTCCACACTCTACGTCCATGTGTACACATATTTACCGTCCACTTGTGAGAACATGCAGTATTTGTCATTCCATGTCTGTGCTGTTTCACTTAAGGTAATGGCCTCCAGTTCCATCTATGTTGCTGCAAAAGACAAGATTTCATTCTTTTTTATGGCTGAATAATATTTCATTGTGTATATATACCATATTTTCCTTATCCAGTCCTTTGTTGATGGACTCTTAGGTTGATTCCATATCTTTGCTGTTGTGAATAGTGCTATGATAAACATACTGTATCCTTTCCATATATTGATTTCTTTTGGGTAGATACCCAGTAGTGGGATTGCTAGATTGACTGGTAGTTCTATTTTAAGTTCTTTGAGAGATCTCCATACTGTTTTCCAGAGAAGTTGTACTAGTTTATATTCCCTCCAGGAGTATATGAGTTATTTTCTTCACATCCTCACCAATATCTATAATTTTTTTGTCTTTTTAATGATAGACATTCTGGCTAGTGTAAGATAACTTACTATGGTTTTAATTTGCATTTATCTGATGATTAGTGATGTTGAGTATTTTTTTATATACCTCTTGGTATCTGCATGTATTCTTTTGAAAAATGTCTATTTATGTCTTTTGCCCACTTTTTAATGGGATTATTTGTGTTTTGTTTCCCCTCCAATTGTTGAGTTGTTTGAATTCCTTGCAAATTCTGGATACTAGTCCCCTATTAGATGCATAGTTTGAAAATATTTTCTCCCATTCTGGAGGTTGTATGTTCACACTGTTGATTATTTCTTTTGCTGTGCAGAAGATTTTTAGTTTAATAAAGTCCCATGTGTTTATTTTTTTTGTTGTTGTTGCCTGTGCTTTTGAGGTCTTACTCATGAAGTCTTTGTCTAGAGCAATGTACAGAGAGTGTTCTCTAAGTTTTCTTCTAGTATTTTTATAGCTTCAGGATTTACATTTAAGTCTTTAATCCATATTGAGTTGATTTTTTATAGGGTGAGAGATATGGGTCCAATGTTATTATTCTGCATATGACAATCTAATTTTCTAAGCAGCATTTTATTGAAAAGTGTGCCCTTTCCCTAGTGTATGTTCTCGTTGACTTTGTCAAAGATCAGTTGGCTGTAAATATGTGGCTTATTTCTGGGTTCTCTATTTGGTTCGATTGATCTATGTGTCTATTTTTATACTATTACCATGTTGTTTTGGTTAATATAGCCTTGTAGTATAATTTGAAGTCAAGTGATGCTTCCAGCTTTGTTCTCTTTGCTCAAGACTGCTGTGGCTATTTGGCCTCCTTTTTGGTTCTCTATGAATTTTAAGATTGCTTTTTCTAATTCTGTGAAAAATGACATTGGTATTTTAGTAGAGATTGTATCAAATCTGTAGATCGTTTTGGGCAGTATGGCCATTTTTACAATATTAATTCTTCCAATCCATGAGCATGGGATGTTTTTCCATTTGTATGTGTAATGTACAATTTCTTTCCTCAGTGTTTCATAGTATTCCTTGTAGAGATCTTTCACCTCTTTGGTTATATTTATTCTTGGGTATTTTATTTTTTTCATAGCTATTGTAAATGGGATTACTTTCTTGATTTATTTGTCAGCTAGATCAAAGTGGTTCCATATCTTTGCAATTATGAATTGTGATGTGATAAATATACAGGTGCAGGTGTCTTTTTTATAAAAGAAATTATTTTCTTTGGGTAGATCCCTAGAAGTAGGATTGCTGGATTGAATGGGAAATCTCCTTTTTGTTCTTTGAAAAATTTCCATCCTTTTTTCCATAGAGGTTGCACTAATTTACATTCACACCAATAATGTGTAAGTATTCAATTTTCACCACATCCATAACAACATCTATTGATTTTTGACTTATTAATAATGTCCATTCTGACAGGGTAAGGCGGTATCTCATCCTGCTTTTAATTTGCATTTCTTTGATGATTAATGATGTTAAGCATTTTTTCATATGTTTGTTGGCCATTTGTATATCTTCTTTTGAAAAATGTCTGTTCATGTCTTTTTCCCACTTTATAATGGGGTTATTTGTTTTTTTTCTTGCATATTTCTTTGAGTTCCTTGTAGATTCTGGATATTAGTCTTTTGTCAGATATATAGTTTGTTAATATTTTCTCCCATTCTGTAGGTTGTCTGTTTTCTCTGTTGATTACTTTTTCTGTGCAGAAATTTTTTAGTTTAATTAAGTGCCATTTATTTATTTTTGTTTTGTTGTATTTGCTTTTGGGGTTTTCATCATAAATTCTTTGCCTAGGCCAATGTCCAGAGGAAATTTTCCTATGTTTTCTTCTAGAATTGTTATGGTGTCAGGTTCTACATTTAATCTTTAATCCATCTTGAGTTAATTTTTATGCATGACGAGAGATAGGAATCCAGATTATTCTTCTACATGTGGCTCTCCTGTTTTCCCAGCACCATTTATTAAATCAGTGGTCCTTTCCCCATGTATGTTTTTCTCTGTTTTGTTGAATATCATTTGGTTGTAGATGTATGGTTTTACTTCTGGATTCTCTATACTATTCCATTGATCTTTTATAGCAGTGCGGTGCTGTTTTGCTTACTGTAGCCTTGTGGTATAATTTGAAGCCTGATAACATGATGCCTATAGATTTGGTCTTTTTACTTAAAATTAGTTTGGCTGTTCAGGCTCTTCGTTGATTCCACACAAAATTTAGAATTCTTGTTTCTAACTCTGTGAAAAATGATATTGGTATTTTGATGGGAATTGCATTGAATCACTTTGGGCATTATGGATATTTTAACAATATTGGTTCTTCTAATCAATGAGCATGGGATGTTTCTCAATTTGTTTATATCATCAGTGATTTCTTTCATTAGTGTCTTCTAGCTCTCCTTGTAGAGATCTTTCACCTCTTTGGTTATGTATATGCCTAGGTGTTTTATTTATTTAGTTTTTTGCAGGTATTGTAAATGGGACTGAATTATTGATTTGATTCTCAGCTTGGCTGTTATTATGCAGAAATGCTACTGACTTGTATATATTAATTTTGTGACCTGAGACTTTGCTGAATTTATTAATTCTAGGAATTTTTAGGAATTTTGGGGATATTCTAGATATAAGATATTATCATTGGCAAACAGGGATAGTTTGACCTCCAGTTTTCCAGTTTGGATGCCCATTATTTCATTCTCTTGTCTGACTGCTCTGGCCAGGACTTCCAGTACTATGTTGAATAAAAATGGTAAAAGTGGGCATCTTTGTCTAATTCAAGTTCTTAGGGAGAATGCTTTCAACTTTGCTCCATTCAGTATTTTGTTGGCTGTGGGTTTGTCATTCATATATGGCTTTTATCATGAAAGGCTGCTGGATTTATCAAATGCTTTTTCTGCATCTATTGAGATGATCATATGGTTTTTGTTTTTAATTTTTAATTCTGTTTATGTAGTGAATCACATTTATTGATATGAATATGTTGAACCATCCTTGCATTCCCTGGGATGAAACCCACCTGATTGTGGTGAATTATTTTTTGGATGTGCTGTTGAATTCAATTTGCTAGTATTTTGTTGAGGATTTTTGCATTTATGTTCATAAGGGATATTGATCTGTCATTTTCTTATTTTATTGTGTCCTTTCCTGATTTGGGTATCAAGGTGATACTGGCTTGGTAGAATGAGTTAGGAAGGATTCTCTCCTTCTCAAAGTTATGGAAGAGTTTCAGTAGGATAGGTAGCAATTGTTCTTGGTAGGTCTGGTAGAATTTGATTGTGAATCCATCTAACCCTGGACTTTTTTTATTGTGAGTTTTTTTTTTTTAAATTACTGATTCAATCTTCCTACTTGATATTGGTCTGTTTCTGTTTCTTCCTGATTCAAGTTTAGGAGGTTGTGTGTTTCCTAAAATTAATCCATTTTCTCTAGTTTTTCTACTTTGTGTGAGTAGAAGTTTGCTTGGTAGTCATGGATTATCTATTATATTTCTGTGATATCAATGGTAATGTCTCCATTTTCATTTCTAATTGAGTGTATTTGAATCCTCTTTCTTCTTATTTAATCTAGCTAGTAGTCTGTCCATTTTTTAAAATCTTTTCACGGAAACACCTTTTCATTTCCTTGATCCTTTGCATTGTTTTCTTGGTTTCAAATTTGTTTAATTCTGCTCTGATGTTTATTTCTTTTCCTCTGGTGGCTGTAGGTTTGGCTCTTGGTGGTGTGAAACTATTAGGTTATTACATATAAATTTGTGGTCTTTCTGTGGTAGGCATTTAGTGCTATGAACTTCCTTCTTAGCATGACTTTTGCTATATTCCAGATTTTGATATCTTGTGGTGCAATTGCCATTTAATGTGAATTTTTTTTTAAATTTCCATCTTGATTTTATCATTGTCTCAAAGATTGTTCACCAGCAGATTGTTTAGCTGCCATGTTTTTGTACAGTTTTGAGAATTCCTCTTAGAGGTGATTTCTAGTTTTATTCCACTTTTGTCTGAGAAGATACAAAGTTTGATATTGATTTTTTAAAAGACTTGTTTTGTGGCCTAACATATGGTCTATCTTGGAAAATGTTCCATGTGCTGATGAGAAGAATTGATATTTTGCCATTTTGGTGTAGAATGTTCTGTAAATTTCTGTTAGGTCCATTTATTCTAGAGTCCTGTTTAAGTCCAGTATTTCTTTGTTTATTTTCTGCCTTGATGATCTTTCTAGTTATGTCAGTGGAGTGTTGAAGTCCCCTACTATCATTATGTTACTGTTTATTTCATTTCTTTGGTCTAGCAATATTCATTTTATGAATCTGTAAGCTTTGGTATTAGGTGCATATATATTTAGGATTGTTATATTCTTATTGAATTGATTCCTTCATCATTATATAATGAACAACTTTATCTTTTTTCTTTGTTGTTAATTTAAAGTCCATTTTATGTGGTATAAGAATAGCTACTCCTGCTCACTTTTGGTTCGCATTTGCTTGCAATATTTTTTTCCACTCTTTTACCTTGAGTCTATGTGACTCTATATGAGTTAAATGGTTTTCTTGGAGACAAAAGATGTTTTGGGTTGTGTTTTTACATCAATTTTGTCAATCTGTATCTTTTAAGTGGGGAATTAAAGCCATTTACATTCAATATTAGTACTGAGAAGGGAGGTGTCGTTTGAGTCATCATGTTGATTCCTACCCGTTTGCTTCCTTTTGTATAATTTCAAAATATTACAGGAGTATAAATATTTTTGGTTATCTGTATCAATTTTGCTAGGCTTCAGTCTGGGTTATAAGTGTGCTCATCACCCATATACTGTTCATTGTACCTGTTAGGTAGGTTTTCGCCCATTCCACCTCCCTGCTTGATTTACACTGAGTTTTACTTCTCTCTATGGACACGTGTGCTCATCAGTTAGTTCTGCTATTGTCTTTTAGGTGACTAGGTTGTAATAATATCATGAGAAAAATAGTGGAAAAGTGCCAACTTTGGCATTTACAGTAAAGAGGCAAATAGTTTGACAGATACAGTATGTGAGGGATGTATTCTTTTTAGTAAATTCATGTTACAAAAAAATGAACATAGGAAGATGTATAATTTCTATTATGTGTCAAATTCTGAAATATTAACTATGAATATCAAATTCTGAAATAAAAACAGTGAAGCATGTAAAAATGGGAAAATATATCCTTATCCCTTTTGTATAATACAATGTTGCTATTGTTTATATAGTTTAAATTATTAAATGAATACAAATGAATAAATTGTATGATAAATCAGAATATGTCACAAGGATTAATTAATTGCTAATTAAAATTTTAGATTACCAGACTCCTCTAGCCTATTAATTTACATCTTCAATGAATATATGAGCAATTATCATATTTAAGAGAATGTAGGTCCTTTTGCTTAGAAAATATATTATATAGATTGCCACATAATTAATTAAATAGTTATTGTTAATATATTTTTTATTTCATGTATTAATAACCGTGTTAACAAATAATACCATATAATTGTCTTAATACCTTATACTCATATATTATTGAGATTACAACCTGCTGGATATTAAATAAAACAAGAATTTATGCCTGCATTTGACATTAGAGTAGGCCTAATAACTCACCTCTATTATATTTAAACAATGTATGCAGATCCATCATACTTACTTAGATATTCATATAATGCAGTCTTTTTTGATTTTAATATTTCATTGGGTTAAAGCTTTTTACTTCTATGTTACATTTGAAAATTTTACTTTTTATGAATATATATTTATCTCAAATGATAAAGCAATATTGATGAGCTTCATTGCAAACTTGTTACTTATAGTGCCACTTGTATTGATAAAAATAAATGAAATATTTTTTTGTAACTTCTTCTTTCAACATGTTTTTGGAATTCACAGGTCGATAGAATTTCTGATGAATTACCTAACTTGACTAACAAATATGCTGTTTTCCTGTCAAGAGTAGAAAGAACTATTAAAGTGCCAGATATGGTAAGAAGACTCCTATAATTAAACCTATTTGTAATCTAGGAATTATGGAGGAGACTGCATAACTTAAACATTATATTAGGATCTGAGGGAGGTAACTGGTAGCCTACTGTACCATCTTTGGCTAACCTGATACTTCCATATTTTTAAAGTTCAACAAAATTCTTGAAGCTAAGCAGAAGTTCAGCATTGCTCTATGAGAGACTATTACATGGAATATCATTCGTAGGGTTAGAGAACAGTCATTTTTAGGACATACATGAAAGCTGAACTCATTGTGTTGTATATGGAGTGGAAGATTTACTTTAGGTACAACTCATTTTACTAATAATGTAAATTTTTTCCCTTTTCAATTTGAATCTATCTTAAAATCTAAGACTCCTCAGTGATTTTTTCACTCCTGTTAACCTGTATGGTTGAATTGTGTTGCTATAAATTTTTCTGAGTTTCCATTTTTTATAAAGGCTAACATTGAAAAAGTGAAGCAGATTAAATTTAAATATGAATAGTTGACTATTTCATTCAGGTTGAATTTATAAAAATACCAAGTATCACACCTACAATTCCAGCACTTTGGGAGGCTGAGGTGGGAGGATAGCTTCAGGCCAGGAGTTTGAGATCAGCCAAGGCAGCATAGCGAGACCCTATCTCTACAAAATATAAAAAAATTAGCCAGCTGTTGTTGCGTGTAGTCTTAGCTACTTGGGAGACTGAGGCAGGAGGATAACTTGAGCCCAGGAGTTTGAGGTTATAGTGAGCTATGATCGTGCTGCCACTGCACTCCAGCCTCGATGACAGAGTGAGACCCTATATCAAAAAACAAAAGAAAACAAAACAACCAAAAACAAGTAAAATTTAGAGTTAAAATGTTAGACTCAATGCTAGTGTTGCTGTGATCTGAATGTTTGTGTTCCCCCCAGATTCGTATGCTCAAATTCTAATCCCCAATGTTAGTTAGCACAACTGTGAATGTCTAGGAAATCATAGGAGTTAGATTAATTTGGTGAGAGACATTCAGGAATAGACTTATTTTTTTTTCTGAGGCATTAATTGACTGAATCTGAGATATGGTCAAAATTAGCATCAGGGTCCATGAGTTTTTTTGTAACTGTAAATTCAAAAGACAGTTTAAAATCATCTAGCAATGTTCTTGACATTATCAGTAGATTCTCAGTAATTGTTAAATAAATATGCTGTTTTAATATATCATTTCTTCCTTTTGAGGAATTTTAGGTTTCAGTTGTATTTCTCAAGTGAGTCATTGTCATGTACACCTTAGCATCTGCTGTGAAGTATACCATAAGTAATTTATTGCTAATATAAAGCTTTTAAGCTTAGGAATATTTAGAATGGAATCAAAGTTATTTCTATGATAATATTAGTAATACAGGTACTAGGAATAAACAATGGAAATCACTGAAGGCGCCCGTAGGAATGCATATATGTATGTCTTGTACTGTATCTTTATAGTGAAAGAAGAGGTGCACATTTGCTTTAAAGGAAGATGAGTTGCTCTACAAATTGCTTTTGCCTTGCTGACATTTTTCTCTCTTAGTTTTGCCTCTCTTTGGATCAGAAAACTCCTTTTTTGTGTGGTCTTTTCTGGCATTAAACAATCGCAATCAAAAGTGTTGGGTGGAACTCTGGTTACCCAAGAATCATAATATTTTAGTCATATAGAAAACTTTGGTTTTTCAGTCCCTTCTGCAAATGACAATACACTTCAACCATGTGGGTGTATAATATATATGAATGAAAAATCCAAATTATTGCTCTCAAAACAAAATCAAAATACTATTTCAAATGTATGAAATTAATTTTATAATTTCAATTAAATAGAAATATTAAAAATTATCTCCTAGATATTTTATATGTGGATATACTGCAATCTTGAAAAAGCATATGATAGTTTAATTTTCCAAGTTATTGTTTTACATAACAAAATTTTAAAAAACAGACTTCTGGTTTTATTTGAAAGACTGAGCCTACATGTACACTTCCCATTTTTTTACAAGGCCCAACGTTCTCCTATTTTCAAAATCTTTTCTTGTCCTAGCACTTTATTTTTCTGGTAAGCTATTTCATCTTTGCTTTGTTGAGTTTAGTTCAGTGTACTGATTCATTTTTACTGGTATGATGGGCCACTATACCAGTGTTTCTAATTGGACTTCTGAGAATTCTCAGATTAGTTGTGTTCACCTTGATAGGAATTCCTAGGAAAATATAATGAGCATCAATTTAACGTAAGAGAAGAATTTGCTGTCAGGTAAAGATTACTCTGAAAACAATTCTACAGATAGAGGTCTTCTTGCTTGTTGGTGCCAAGCATTGTATATATCCAGTTCAGATAAATCATTTCACAGATTTGATTATGTTGCATGTATAGATATTTTATAACTGTTATATATTTTGGAAATTTTATTTTTAGTGCCTTGTTCTGAAAGTACAGCTTTGATTTGATTTTGAATGTTCTCAAGATTTGCAGTTATAATGCTATGTTATTTTTGATTAAAATAAACACTCAAAATCAGGATGTAATCTAAAAATTTCATTAGTGTAAATATTAAAATTTGTCTTCAACTTGCTCTTTTAAATTTGCTTATTACATTTAAAATATTCACACTTAAAGTTCAAATTTAGCATCAGATTTTATAGAATACTTTGGCATTTAAGTATGCACTAGAAAGTTTTTAAATTTGAAACTCATTGATTTTGATATTTGTTGTATTTAGCAAAATGATGAAACCCCTATAAAGAATGAGGATTTTTATTATTTATTCCATAATGTATAGGGGTGTGGTTCAATATTAATGACCCTTGGGAATATCACCAAACTTGGAATTACCTATCATTATACACTGTAATCTTAACTGTCAATTTAAAGCTAAACTCATCATTACACCCCCAAGGAGGAGGAGCAGGTCAGAGACATAGTAGGTCATCTATGTCCACAGTCCACCCCCTCCGTTGACTTCAGTCATATATCCAAGTGCCCTCTGATATCTCTACTTGGGTTACTAATTGTTATTTCTAATTTTAATGCATCTAAAACTAATTCTTTCTCATAATTTCTTTATTTGCTCTAATTGCAAATAGCATACAGGTGTAGTAAAATACAGCTCCAGTGATTAATTTAGGCAGAGAAAGTTTTTGAAGTAAGTAAACTTTGAGCTGGTTCTTAAAGTTAAATGTTGTGATTAATAGAGATGAAGAAAAATAGAATTATTTATTAATTTCCCAAGACAGGTATCTATTGTCTTTCATTTCCTTTTCCTGTTTCTGTCATGAGTATCTTTATTTTTCCTGAGGCTTAAATTGTACAAATTCCTTTCAGGATGAAGCTGAATTTTAGCACCATTATAAAATACCTGTTGTGTTTTCAGTATTCTTGGAAGGTAGATACCAATGTGAATTTGTTTTACTGAAAGAAGTTTTTGTTAGAAATTGTCAGCTCCTTCCATGCTTTATCTTAGAAAAGGGTACCCCTTTTCTCTTTAGAATTGTATTATATGGTCATTATTACAACTAAATTTCTCCGTTTGATGGTATATCCAAAATTATATGCCAATTGTTTAGGCATATAATTTAGTGTCACTTTAAATTTTTAGCCAATGTTTCTTAGCCCTGGCTAAAAAAGCTTCTTAGAATCATCTAGAGAGCTTTACAAAATGCCAATGCTAAGTCCCCAACCCCAGATATTACGAATTAATTGCTGTGAGATGGAGGCCAGATATCCATATATTTTATAGCTTTTGGAAAATGTTAAGACAAGTGCATATTCAAAACCACTGAGTCAGAATGTCCTATAATTTATACTATATTGAATATTAGCCTTCCCTTACTCTCTAATTAGTTTAATTTTAAGCATTTGGTCATTTCGTTCCATTCATTCATTCAAACATTCAGCAGATACTTATTGAGGGTCTACTATGAGTAATTCTAGGTGCTTGAAACATAGAGGTGAGTAAGACCTCTACGGTCTTTGCCCTCACCTTACTAACTTTTTAGTGTAAAGAGTAAAGGAGGCATGAAGTAAAAAGTGAAATAAGCTAGTGATTTTTTTTTGGTGTTGTGCATCAGGAAAACAATAATCAGGGCACTGTGAAAGAGGAATGACAGAGATATGGGATGGGTTGATAGTTTTGATAGGAAGATTCAAGAAATTTTCTTTGTTGAAATGACATTCGAGTGAAGATCCAAAGAATGAGAAGCCAATGGTGAGAAGAAGCTAAGGAAGATTGTTTCAGACAGAAGGACCATCTAGCATCAGAGATCTGAAGAAAAAAAGACATGACACGTTTGAGGAACAGAAAAGAAACCAAATGAATGGTTTTTAGATGAGAAAAAAATCAGTTCTCATCTGATTTATTAATGTTCCCCAAAAGGCAGTGTGTTATTTTTCTTTTTTTAAATTTTATTTATTTATTTCAGGATATTATGGGGGTACAAATGTTTTGGTTACATGTTATGACTTTGCCACACCCAAACCATGATTTGAGGCATGCCTTTTCCCCCCTACCATTGTTATTTTTCTCTGGCTGATTTCAAGAATTATTTTTGTCTTTAGTTTTTTAGAAATTTTATTATGACATGTCTGGGTATGGATTTACTTGGGTTTATCTTTTTAAAGTTCTTAAATCTGTAGGTTTATATCTTTTATCAGATTTGAAAAGCTTTTAGCCATTATTTCTTCAAATATTTTTTCATGTCTACACTCTATTTCTCCTGTCTTTTTGAAGCTCTGATGATCTAAATGTTAGACCTTTTGGTATTTCCCCACAGGTCCCTGAGGCTCTGATAATTCTTTTTATATTTATTTACTTTCTGTTCTGAGAGGATAATTTCTATTGATATGTCTACAAGTTCACTGATTATTTCCTATCTTATCTTCATTCCTCCATTTGACCCATCCAGTGAATTTTTCATTTGCTATTGTGTTTTTCCATTCTAAAATTGTCATTTAGTTTTTCTTTTAATATTCCAGATTCTTGCTAGGAGTTTCTAATTTTTTATTTTTTCCAAGAATGTTATAATTACTTGTTGGTACTTTTGTACGATACCTGCTTTAAAATCCTTGTCAGATAATTCCAGCATCTATTCCATCTTGGTGTTGTCATCTGTTTTTTATCACTTGAGATTTTCTTTTGTCTTGGTATGATGAGTAATTTGAAATGAGTTCTGTACATCTTCAGTATTGTGTTATGAAATTATGCTTCCTACTTAAATCTTATATTTTAGTAGACAGTCAGTTTATCTGGGTTTAGAGTACACATCCTGGACCATTTTTATGGTTCAAACGTCTATTTGGCATTTTATTTATTTATTTATTTTTTGAGACAGAATCTCACACTGTTGCCCAGGCTAGAGTGCCTGATGTCAGCCTAGCTCACAACAACCTCAAACTCCTGGGCTCAAGCAATCCTTCTGCCTCAGCCTCCTGAGTAGCTGGGACTACAGGCATGTGCCACCATGCCCGGCTAATTTTTTCTATATATTTTTAGTTGGCCAATTAATTTCTTTCTATTTTTTTGTAGAGATGGGGTCTCACTCTTGCTCAGGCTGGTTTCTAACTCCTGACCTTGAGCGATCCTCCCGCCTCAGCCTCCCAGAGTACTAGAATTACAGGCGGGAACCACCGCGCCCGGCCTATTTATTTATTTGGTTAGTTAGTTGAGACTGGGTCTCACTCTATCTCCTGGACTGGAGTGCAGTGGCTAGTCACAGGTGCGATCATAGTTTACTGCAGCCTTCAACTCCTGGGCTCGAGAGTAGCTGGGACTACAGGTGCAAGCCCTCATGCTTGGCTAAATGTCAAGTTAGTATTTAAATCCTTCACAGCACTACTCTGTTCTGTTTATGTGCTACCCAGTCACTATCTTGAAACCTGGACAGTATTCTACATGATAATTCAATTGTCAGAGCTTTTGCTTTGTTGATTCTGTTTTACCCATGAGTCACTTAAGGATATTCCCAGGATTTCATACATAGATTTGAACAGGTCCTTTCTTCAGCTCCCTCTTTCCATTATCTATCCTCTCCCATCACTATCTAGCTGGGAAGAGGTAAGGTGCTGCCTTTTTGTTGTTATTTGCATAGTACAGGGTGAGTTGGACAAGAGTTTTCCCCACAGTTTCTGCATCGCTTGGTGGGGAAAGGGAGGGGTGCCACCTACTTAGTGCAGCACATAGATGGTCAACAGGATTCTGCACCACAGTCTCTAGAAATTTGGTGGGGAAGGGGCAGTGTGAAGCTCCTTTTGTGGTGTTTCTGTGGAGCAGAAAGGGTAAAATCGTAAGTTTTCTTGCAGGGATTTCTTCTTCCTGGCTCTTTGGCTAGATAAGACAGGCTTTTATTGAGATTCCCCCCACTGCCCATCAGTTGGCATTTCTAGGTGGTGGGTTACTCTTGTGTTCAGTCTAAGAGGCTTAGGAGGAAAAGAAAACCCCAGGAACTCACTGTCAGGTCTTCCCTTGAGTCACGAATGTTCCTTGTCAGTCCACTTTATTTTCTCCACCTTACAGAGTCTACTGAGACCTCTGTTTTATCCAGGGTTTTAGTTGTAATTATTAATAATAGGAGAATTAGGGGAGAATGTGCTTATTCCTTCTTGCCTGGAACTGAAAACTTTAGTGTGATGCCTCCAACTTTGTTCTTGCTCGAGTACTTTAATAATGGAGTGTTTGTGGTTCCATATGTATTTTAGGATTATTTTTAATTTCTGTGAAAAATGCCAATGGAATTTTGATAGGGATTACTTTGGGTAGTGTGGACATTTAAAAAATATTAACTCTTCCAAACCACAAGCATGGGATATATTTCTTTTTATTTGTGTATTATAAAATTTCTTTCATCAATGTCACATAGTTTTCAGTGTACAAATCTTTCAGCTCCTCGGTTAAATTTATTCCTAAGTGTTTTATTCTTTTTGATGCTATAAGAAGTGGGATTGTTTTCTCAATTTCTTCAATGGGTAGTTTGTTGTTAATGTATACAAATTAAACTGATTTTGGCATGTTAATATTGCATTGTGAGACATTACTCAATTCATTTATTAGTTCCAAGTTTTCTTAGTGGACATTGTCTTTAGAGCTTTCTATATATAAGATCATAAAATCCTCAAACAGAGACAATATTACTTCTTCCTTTCTGATTTGTATGCCTTTTATTTCTTCTCCTTGCCCAATTGCTCCTGCAAGGACTTTAAGTGCTATGTTGAATTGAAATGGCCAGAGTGGGCATCCTTATATTGTTCCTGATGTTAAAGGAGATTTCAGCTTTTCAATGTTGAGTAAGATATTAGTTGTAGACTTATCATATAGGGCCTTTATTGCTGTATTGAGGTACATTCCTTTTATACCTAATTTCTTGAGAGTTTTATCATGAAAGGATGTTGAATTTTGTCAAATGCTTTTTTGCATCTATTGAGATGATCATATAATTTTTGTCCTTTTTTCTGTTGATGTGGTATATCACATTTATTGATTTGCATATGTTAAATCATCCATGCAATACCAGGGGTAAATCCCACTTGATTATGGTGTATGGGCCTTTTAATGTGCTGTTGAATTCAGTTTACTGGTATTTTTTTGAGGATTTTTATATCTACATTTATCTAGAATATTGGCCTGTGATTTTCTTTTCTTGTAGTAACTTTGACTGGGTTTGGTATCAGTGTAATGCTGGCATCATAAAGTGAATTTGGAAGTGTACCATCCTTTTCAATTTTTGGAAGAGTTTGAGAATGATTGATTTTAATTCTTTAAATGTTTTATGGAATTTACCAATTCTATAATGCAACCATCAGATTAGTGGCATTGATTTTTTTTTTTAGCCATAGTGCCCACAGGTTTATTTTTAAAATTTTCTATCATCCCTACCTAATTATGCAATGCTTTTTGCAAATCAAACATCTGTAACTTTTGTTCATGTTTACTTTTGACACTGTTTACTTGAGATTTTTCTCTTCTTTTCCATGTGTATTCCAAGTTATATAGGCATCCTTAAGGAGTAGTTGACATTTTTGTTTCAGTTAGTATGTTATAGGTTTAGTTAGTTCCAGACACAAAATTTTATATTAATTTTATGTTATTTACTTTTGGTTAGTTATCATGATTAGTGTAATATTCTCTCTCTCTCTCTCATCACAGTGATTGATTCAATTGGGAATAGGAGCTCAGTTGGCCCAGAGAATAGTTTATGATTGTGTTCTATGTTTGGAGAAAAAGAAGCTTTATCTTCTGAATCGTGTAACATGTAGTATAGATATAAGGCTGCAACCATTATACTGCCATGAAGAAAGCCTGCCTACATGGCAGGGGATGATACATGGGAGAGAATTGGGCTTAGAGAGTCAGAGAGAGAAATGGAATTGAAATTCTTTTAAAATCACACCTGAAGCCTTCCCCCCTTCTTCTAAATCAGTAATATTTAACCCTGTCTTCCCATTATAAGTTATTTGGGAACCTGTAAAATATATATATAGAAGTATCCAAGACCACTTAAATCATTATTTCTGAGGAGGACACATTGGAATCTGCACAAGGGTATTTTTTAAAACCCATCCAGGTGATTCTAATGTGAAAACAGTAGTGAGAACCATTGTCTGGGTTTTTCAGTAATATGAGCCCATAGTTTAATGTATTATTTAAGCCCATTGGTTTCTTTTTCTGTTATGTGCAGCCAAAAGCGATCTCAGTGATAGACAAGGAAAGATTTCATTAGAAAATTATCATGAAAATTATCAGAACAGAATTCTTATACCAGCATCCTAGAATCTAGGTCTAGGATTTATTAAAAAAAACTAACAATAATTAAGTTCAATTTGTTAGGAAAATTGGAAGAAAGAGAATGGTGTAAACGATTGCAGTGAGATAAGTACATTCGTGTCAAGCCATATTTAGGAAGATATAATTAAGACTTTATAAAATGACTCAATTCGTACTGGCTAATTAATGGACTGTATACAGAACTAGACATACATGCTCCATGATCTTTTCATTTGGATAGGAAAGAGATATTTTGTCATAAGTGGACTATATCTCTTGAAATATTATATAGTCTCAGCCTTGATTTATAATATTTTACTTTTTATAGTATAGACAGTGATTGCCTTTTTATTTCCTTTGTTATGTTCTAAATGTAAACTAGGCAGTTTAAAGGTGATTATCTTAGCACCAAGCCTGTTTTTTATGTTTTATTGGCAGAATGGTACATTTCTTTTTTTATTACTATGTCTTCAGTATCAGACTTTATTTCAGTTGTTTGACCCTGTATCAGAACTCCATTTTCTTTCTGGGTTATATCTTTAGCTCAAAAGTATTACAATTCTTGAAATAAACACTATATTCTCATTTTCTGTTTGAGCAGTGTGATTTTCTTATTTAGAATTTGCTCACATTTATTTAAAAACTTCACAGAGTGATTGAAATTCATAAAATTGAAAGTCCAAATGACAAATTAAATATCCTTGCTACTTTTTAGATTTTCTGTATTGGCACTGTCACTTCAATAATTTTGTTTACAAATTTATAAATCCATTTCTTACTCTTTTTATGAGCTGCTTTTGTTTGCTAGCCACAGGCTGACTGTTGTTGAGACCCAGGTCTCTGAACAGGGATACCAGAATTGGGAAATTTGTGCAAGTTTCCTTAACTAGCATAAATTTAGATCAAGGAAGATTTCAATTCAGATATATAAACTAGTAGGCGTAGGAATGATGGAGGATCACTTTGAGCTTTAGTTAAAAAAAGCTGGCAACTGAAGAGTAAAGACTAAGTAGAGCTGTTAACTGGAATCCTGAGATAAATGAACTGAAGAGGGAAAAGTGAACCCCCTTGGAAATAATCATAAGAAATGGGAATTACTAGAAGGCAAAGTTATAGCCAAAGTAGACAGAAGGAATTTCTTATCTTAGAAAGTAAAGTTTATTCTATTTTGAAATTAGGAGGCAGAAGCACTTGCTTTGGTTTGAATGACCTATATTCTATTGTACAATGGGAAATTGTACTACATTGTATTTTTTCACTGATGAATATTGTGAAAGAAAATAATATTTTTATGATAGAATTTACCACCTCAAATTTCTTTTGATACAAGGTGATGTAAAAATGAATATTGAGCCAAGTAATTTGTAAGTCATATAAATTATAGGAAAAGTATGTGAAAAATGAATTTGAAAAATGAATTAATATTTAGAACTTGATTCATTCATACAACAAAACTAGAATATGGTTCATTTTTCACTGTTATGTAGGTGGGACTTTTATGAACCTAGGTTCCTGCAAAGTACCCCATTCGTTTGTTTCTAAACACATAGACCTTTATACCCTGTGTAATTGAATAACTACTTTGTTGTTATTGGCATAGGGAACAAAAAAGTATTTGTTTTATTTTTCTCTCTTACATTCTCCCATTTGTACTCCATTGACTTTCACCGTTTTGTTCCTGATATCAGGATCCATTATCGTGGGTTTCCAGATTTATAAATGATATATTTTAGGGGACTCAGAAAAATGTAACACATGTGTGATAGAGATTTCCATATGCCTCCCTCAATATCCATTCTTCCTCTCCTTATTAGCAGAGCTCTGAAACTTCTGGGGCAGTAATGCACTGTGTATAGCTAGATGTAGCTGTAAACTAAGTTTTGGCCAATGAAAGGTAAATTTAATTTATTTAGTAATTCTGAGCCTGGTTTTGTAAGATAGGTTCCTTTATATTTTGCTGATAGATAGCATTGGGTATATTTACTTATAGAAATTTCTTGAAAATGGAGGAGGTGACCTTTTCTATTATTTAGAGAGTAAGGACAAGGGCCTCACCTAGGGACTGCAGAGAAATGAGTTGGAAGAGCCTAGATCCCTTACCTCTTCTAGCAATGCCATATCAGCCCTGGGTTGCCTACCCCTGGAATTATTTTACTTAAGGGTTTTATTCTGTCTGGGAGAATGATCTAGGTGAAGATTTTGCCTGTTTCACAGTGGCAGCTACTTCCCTCCCCATGTCTGTATCATGAGAAATACTTTCTCAAGTTTCCTTCCCTGTCCCCTAATATTCCTTGTGAGTACACAGTCCATAATGTAGTGCTACTTCCCCTTGTGTGTGCAGGCTTCTGGCATTATATACTGTTACTCTAGCCCACACTTAGTCTTAAGCAATCCATTAAAAATTCTTCATACCAGCTTATATGGTATTTCCCATCTTCGCCTCATGTCCTACCCAAGATAAATCAGTGCTCGAGACATTTTTTTCTGGGATACACTTGCGTGTCTTTAAATTTCAGGCTAATTTGTTCTCCCTGTGAACTCAGCTTTCTGATAGGTTCAAGTAAAAAATCTAGTCATATAGATTATTTGGCTTGCTCTTGTGTGGGCGGGAGTGACCCTCATTCCAGCTTTGTATATCTATCCTGGGTAGATGCTAAAAATCAGTTTTGACATTAACAATATTGTCCGACTAATCAAGAGAGAACAGATTTGGAGATTATTATGGAGTACTATTAGGATATTATTTCAGTAATTTTTGTGTTAGATAATGATAAGTGAAACCATAGTAATGGGAGAAGTATAAAAGTCTGAGGAGTTTTCATGATATGGAATTATAAAGTACACTTAAGGATGAAATATTTTAGCCTAAATCATCTCTGATAAAGCCAATTTTTTAAACTGTACAATTTATTTCTAAATGCTATTTTCTCATGCTAAATGAACCAGAATATTATTTTTCTTATGTCATTTTCCAAAGAGTCTCTTAAGTCATTTTATTTATGACTATAGGAATGTTTTAAGCCCTGAGGTATTTTTCTTGCTTGCCCATTTATGAATTTAGTTACCTGGTTCAAGAATAATAGCCAAAAGTATAAAAAATGCTTTTGCAAAGTCATATTAATGAGAATTTGAGGGAAGAATAACTACAAAAACGATAGCATTTTAGAGATGAAAGGGACCTTAGGGAACTTTTAAAGTAACATTTTTACCTTTTATAAATGAGAAAATTAAGGGGCAAAAAGGTTAAGTGACTTATGGAAAATATTGCATCGGGATTTCTTGCAAAAAGGAAAGGGTTGGATTAATGACCCCTGTCAGAGAAAAAGCTTTTTGTTTTGTCCTTTAAGACTAATGAGCCTCTTCTCAGATTTTATCCCACCCATTTTGCTCTCCTTACTTTTTTTTTCTTAATCAGATCCAGGGGACTGGACCTCAGATTTTCTTTTTTGTCTTTTACTTATTTACACTCTCCTTTTATTTTTATGAGCCTTCTTTATGACTAAGTCCATCTACTCTCTTTTTCAGTTTTGCTTTTCTTTTTCTTCTTCAAAATTGGTAAATAGATCCTTTCCTTATTAAGAATAATCCTTATAGGAAAACAATTTGAGAATAGCAGCAATAAAAATAACATTTTAAGCTCTCAAATATTAAAATTATATTAACAAACATGCCTAGAATCCTTCTGAATTGGTATTGGAAGTGTTGGTGAATATATACCACATTTATTGTTAAGTGTATTATATATTCAACTCTGCTCCTCAGCTTAAGCACACTCCCTTTCTCCTTGAAGGCTTCCTCTTCCCAGTAATGCAAAAAAAATGCAAAAATACCCAGGAAAGAAAAATATTGTACTTTAGCTGAAGTGAGTAATTTGCATTTCTTAGAAGCTCTATATCTAGTGACATCAACTCTTTACCTACCTCATATATGACCAGTTCTTAAAGGACATATTTTCTTAACCACCAAAGTCATTTTGGATCTCAGAATATCTGATTTTTGAACTTCTCTTTTGTTCCAGTTATATTGTAATGAACCCTGAACTAGAAATTAGAAATTCTGGTTCCCTCCTCAAGGCTTTATTTTTTATACATTGCTGCTTCCAAATGAAATAGATCTTGCCATTTTTACTGATATGTGAAGACAATCTTTCATTCTGTACTATTTCCTATTTGTTTGGACATACTTCTTATGTCTTTGCTAGGTGTTCTTCTGGCTGCTCTGCATTTCTTTTTTTTAAAAACCTGTACCTACAAAATGAGAAGCTCTTAATGAACCTGATACCATTGATATAAAATGCAAAAGATCTTTTTTAGATTCCACATATAAGTGAGACTATACAATGTTTGTCTTTTTGTGTCTGGCTTATTTCACTTAGCATCATGTCTTCCAATTCCATCCGTGTTGTAATGAATGACAGAATTTCCTTCTTTTTTTTATTTATTTTATTTTATTTTATTTATTTATTTTTTTGAGACAGAGTCTCACTCTGTTGCCCAGGCTAGAGTGAATGCCGTGGCATCAGCCTAGCTCACAACAACCTCAAACTCCTGGGCTCAAGCAATCCTTCTGCCTCAGCCTCCCGAGTAGCTGGGACTACAGGCATGCGCCACCATGCCTGGCTAATTTTTTCTATATATTTTTAGTTGGCCAATTAATTTATTTCTATTTTTAGTAGAGACGGGGTCTCGCTCTTGATCAGGCTGGTTTTGAATTCCTGACCTTGAGCTATCCGCCCGGCTCGGCCTCCCAGAGTGCTAGGATTACAGGCGTGAGCCACCGCGCCCGGCCTTCCTTCTTTTTGAAGGCCGTGTAGTATTACCTTGTGTATATGTACTATATTTTCTTTATCCATTTATCCATTAATGGATACTTGGGTTGATTCCATATCTTGGCTATATTGTGAATACTGCTACGACGAACATTGGAGTGCAGATATTTCTTCTGCATACCAATTGCAATTCCTTTGGGTATGTACTCAAAAGTGGGATTGCTGGGCCATATGGTAATTCTATTTTTGGTTTTTTGAGGAATCTCCCTACTATTTTCCATAATGGTTGCAATAATTACATTCCTACCAACAATGTACAATAGTTCCCTTTTCTCCACATCCTTGCCAATACTCGTTATTGTTTGTCTTTTTGATGATAGCCATTTTAACAGATGTGAGGTGATATTTCATTGTGGTTTTAATTTGCATTTTCCTGATGATTGGAGATGTTCTTTCATATATCCGTTGGCCATTCGTATGTGTTCATTTGAGAAATGCCTGTGCAGATCTTTTGCCCATTTTTCAATTGGGCTATTTGTTTTTTTTGCCATTGAGTTATTTGAGTTCCTTCTATTCAGTTTTATAGAAACAGAGAATAGAAAGGTGTTAACCAGAGTTGGTGGAGGGAGTGTGGGCTGCAGGGGAAGGAGAGCAATAGGAAAAGGGAAGACTTTGATCAAAGGGTACAAAGTTTCAATTAGACTGGAGAAATTAGTTTTGGTGATCTGCACTGCTTGGTGACTGTAGTTTTAATTGTATATTTTAAAATTGCTAAAAGAATAGATTTTTAATATTTTTACCACAAAAAATGCTAAGTTGGTTTGTTAGTTTCATTGACTCTTTCCACAATGTATCACATTGTTCCCCACAAATATACAGTAATTATTTTTCAATTAAAAATAAGTAAAAATAAATGTTAAAATGCAAAAGATATGAGAAATTTTATGCATGTTTTAAATTCTGTTGCATCCTTTTCCAAATTTTTATCTATTCTCTCTTGCTTATTTTCAGGCTGAGAGAATGCAGAAGTCTCTTTGCAGAAAATAAATACATTCAGAATTCTCATCTAGATAAAATGCAAAGTTTTATGAAATATTGTTTAAATAGTAATAAGGAAAACTGGGATTTTATGCATTCTACTAATTGTTTCATTTTCCCTTAAAAGACTTTTAAAAACTGTGTAAAATATGTTTAAAACTTACACAGAGTAGAAATCCTTAACTTTTAAATGTATGTTGTGATTAGTATGGAAAAGATATTCAAAGAAAAGTAAAGCATTCCCTAAACACTAGAAAACAAAGGAAGCAGCATGTAATTTAATGATCAATATCTCTGAGGGCTTTATAATTACCTTCTAATGTGGCATTTATATTTAGAAAATTAATTTACTCATTTTTATGGTCCCACATCCAATTCTTAAAATATGCTTTTAAGACATCATTGTTTAATTATAAAAGAAGCATTAAAAGCGTAGATTTTTAAAATCTAAATTTGGAGATTTGAGCATTTCCACTAGGGTTTAAGACCTTTCATAGACCTTTGATTTGCTATATACAAGAAGGAAATCACATACTAAACATTTGCCAACAATTTCCTAATGTGCATTGTAAATACATGATTACATCTGTTTCTTCATATGAGTCTCATAGTGCACACTTAGGGGGCTTTTCTTCTACTGGTATTCAATTGATTTAATTAAGCAAGTCCCACTAATGTGCTAATTGGAAGACAGACTTTTTAGCATTCACTTGAGATTAGATTGTGTTCACGGAATCATAATTATTTTGATGGCTTGCCACAGTGAAATAGATGAACTGTGTACTGGCTAAATTTTTAATGAAGTTAACGTTTCATTTTCATTTCTATTTAATTTCTCTCTTTATCCTGTGTATAAGGTTGTTTCTCAAAGTATCTTTTGTTTTATTTTTTTCAGTTGTCATCATTTCCCTATTATGCCATGTCTTAAATACTTTAACAATATTTTGTTATATATTTACAAGACTGTGAAATGAAAGAAAGACAAAACAATGTTGATCTGAAGACCTAATGCTGGGAAAAAGCAGTAAGAAAAAATGACATATTAGAGTCCAATTATGGCATAAAACATTTGCCTTATAAATTCTTAATATTTTACATACTAATTATAATTTCTGTCCATTTATGTCATATTAGCTCATCAAAATTTATAGTTCCAAAAAACATCCTTATGACCTTATTATGTTCTAATTCCCAATCACAACTGGGGACTCATAGATAGCTATTATCTTTCTTCTGGAAGAACTTCGTCCAAAAGTGGAATTAATGTCATAAAAAAATTCTGTGGAACATAATTTTTTATATTATCTGGAATGATTCCTTTTAAAATTTATATGTATGTTCTACCTATAATTTAATGTCATAATGGATTCTTGATGTTTTTTCTTCATTTTGTTTCTTAAGAGTCATTAGGCCCTGATCTTTATTTTTCTTAGCCTAGCATTTCAGAGGCATTTAGCTTTTAGGGAAAAATATGTAAACATATCAATGTAGCTGCAATATAAATAGGTATATAAAAAGATATTTATGTACAGCCACTTTGGAAAACAGTTTGGCAGTTTTTTCAAAAGTCAAATAGTTAAAAGTTCACCTACCATTGACCCAGATGTTCCACTCCCAGGTGTTTATTAAAGAAAAATGAAAACAAATATCCACACAGAGACATTAGGTAAATGTTTATGGCAGTGTTATTAACCAAAATCATTATTATTAATACCAAACCAGAAACAATCCAAATGTTTAACTAGTGAATGATCAACAGACTAGTATATCCTTATGATGGAATACTGCTCAGCAATTAAAATGAATGAAATACAGTGTCTTAAGTCAGGAAGCTATAACAAAATACCATAGACTGGGTGACTTAAATAATAGGCATTTATTTCTCACAAATCTAGAGGCTGGGAAGTCCAAGGTTAAGGAGTCTTTTTGCTATATCCCCACATGGCAGAGTGAGAAAGATTATTTCTCTCATATCGCTTCTTTTTAATTTTAATTTCAATTTACTTTTATTTTTTTAAATTTCAAAATATTAAGGGAGTCCAAATATTTTTGGTTACATAGATCACTTTTGTAATGCTTGAGTCATGGCTATGTCTTCTGATAAGTGATCACTAATCCCATCATGAGGGCTCTAACAGCCCCATTTCTAAATCCCCTCACATTGGAGATTAGGGGATTCAACATAGGAATTTTGAGGAGACTCATTTACTACATAACATATGAGTATACACAATAACATGAGTGAATTTAAAAATCATGCTGAGTAAAGGAAGCCAGAAACAAAGGATTATTAAATATATGATTCTATTTATAAGACTCTAGAAAATGGAAAGTAATGTATAGTCCTAGAATGCATATCAGCATTTACATGTGTATGTCTATGGAGAGTGAGATGGCTTACAGAGGAACACAAGTTGTGGCACAGGACAGCAGACTCTGTGGAGAGGAGACAATAGCAGGACACCTTTGGAATTCTCTAGTGCTCTGTGCTTGGACCTCACTGGGTAGTATTATCACATATGTGACTGGCGCTCTTGTGTTATACATATATTAACTCATTCAATCTTTCTTTACCACCAAGGATGGAAGAACATTATTATTATTATTATACTCATTTTACAGATGAGAAAATTGAGATATATAATTTGCCTAGCAAAGAAGCTGAGTCAGGGCTTGAACCCCAGCAGCATAGTTTCAGAGCCCGTAATCTTTACTACTGGTAGACACTAACTCCAGTGCTTAAGAAAAACTGAACATTTTTGTTGTTATACTGATAAACCAATACAATATAGTGTAGCATTTAAAAACAGTATCACTTATGTGGTATTTTGTTTATACTATAAGGGAAACCGTATACCAAAATTTTTAAGAGAAGTAAGAATATTCACCTTTTTATTTTAGATGATTATTTTCTTTATCCTTACAAAGGTAACAGATATTTTAGATGTTTTTAGATGGCTATAGTCTTTAAATATGTGATAATGGAAAATAGTACCTAAAGGTAATAGCACCCTTAGAGCCCTTTCATCTAATGTTTTCTTCTGCTCATTTTGTTTCTTCATTCAACCAACAAACATTTAGTGTCACTGAGAAAGATGCTATTAAATTTGACACTAAATATAAGCTAACTTGCACAATTTTTTAGTGTTATATAAGCACTATAAATCTGGAAGAAGAAATACATTAAAATATATTTCATTCGTTAGAAAAGATATTTATAGGAACATTAGGGGAGAATAATTAAGTTTCCTATATTTCAGATGTACAATTTGCCGTTTGCTATTGAGATTTGCAGTCTATGTGTCATAAAATGGAAAACATAGTGTGGTTAACATTATTGGAACTTCCTACCTCTTTCTCTGCCTAGACAATGTTCTTTTCCTGTTCATAGCTCCTTTGTCTTAATTACCTTGCCTTTTCTCCTTTCTCTGTATCTTTTTCATAATGTATTCCTCCCTGTTATCACCTCTACTCTTCTCTGTCCAGATATAATCATAATTATTTTTGAAGTAGATAATGGGATGCCAAAATATTTATAGCTTAAAAAAAGCAAGGCTGGATCATTCTTAGCCTTACTGTGGTGGAGACATCTTCCAAATATGAATAGATCTACAGCTCATCTCACTGGCAGTCTCATGGAAGAAGAATATAGAGAAATGTCTTCTGCACAATGACCTTCAACATGCATCCTGGTGGGAGAGGGGTAAATGAGTGGGCGAGGTTCCTGAGGACCTTCTTAAGGTTAAAATAATAAGGCTGTGAACATAACCCAGCAATTCTGACTTCAGGTTCTGTGGTGCTCCAGTAGCACTACCTTGAAATGATCCCTATTTTTATATAAGGATTAGTTCTTTCCATACTGAACATAAGTAAATAACAATGGGACTCATTTGTTTTGAAAAGTATGAACATACCAAATTATTTGGAATCTTACTCATACTCATTTCTTTAGGATTAATGAACAATTTTCCCAACTCTGCAATTGAAATTCACACATCCCTCATGACTAACATTCAAAATTTACTTCTAAGTATATCAAGATGATTTTTATTATAGTACCTTATCCAAATCTGTCCAACTGGTACTGGGAGCAATTACTTCCTTTTTAAAGAATAACTTTCTTCCTTTTGCATTCAACATTACAAAAGAATTAACTTTTGGATTAAAAGTAAAGCTCTGAAAAAAAGGATATCATGTCAATTAGAGCTGTGATAATTGGCAATAATCTCTGTTTTTTTCCCGCCTCAGTAGCATTAGCATTTGCAGGAAGAGAAAGGTTATATAGGCCATTTCTGTTCATGTGTTTTACTTTAATTTGCTGAGATACAGTTTTTTTTCTATAAACCCAATGTCAAAGGTGATTATGAAAACTCAAGCATTAACAGTAAAAGTCTACTTTTTTGATAGCAAAGAGAAGAAAATGCATCTCACATAAGATATGAATCAAATTTAACTACCTGCAGACACACTATAATAATTTTATGAAAGTTAGTCTTTGATCAATGTTTGCATGGACATATTTATACTTCTACATCATTGCTTAGATTATAAATTATATCTACCTTTATTAGAAATAAGAGCATCTTTAGGGAAAACTATATTTGAAAAATGTTTAGACAATATACATTTAATATAGAAGTGATTCTATGTGAGGCAAATTTAAGCATTGTATGGGTTGAAAATATTTTCAAGGTATAGTTTCAGCCCTACTGTCATGGGGAAACTCAGCGATAAAGCCAAACCTGGGAGAGAAGGCTTTGAGGTAGAAAGATACTGAAAGATTCATTCACTCATTCATTAACTCATATATTCACCCACTGATTTAAAAATACTTATTGATTACATATTGTGTGCAAAGGCATTTTCCATCACTGGAGATACAATGATGTGCAAAACAGAGGCTTTTTGAATGCTCAAGGAGCTTACAATTTCTATGGGGATGGATGATATCAAACAAATAATTAAAGACTTGTTTAAATGCAAGTGTAATAACTGCCACAAAGTTAAGAGCTGTATATTCTGAAAGCATGTCAGAACTGAAAGAGCGAATGGATTCAGGAAATATTTGAGATCCAAAAGATGCACAAGAATAGAGAATAAAGTCAAGAAGCCATGCATCTAAATGCTTTTGACAGAAGTAATCCAGTATTCCGGATAGTATCTGAAGTGGGTTAACTTTTTGCAGTCCTAATGCCCTCAAAGGCAGAGGGCAATTAAGACTGAGACTATTATTAATAGTTTCCTATCCAATTTTCATTCTTTCCTTATTCCTTCCTAACAGAACCCAATTTTATTTAGGAGAACAATGTACCCAGGTAAAGCAACTACTTTTTTTCAGTTTCTTTTGTAGCTATAGGGTAGTTATTTGACACAGTTTTAACCAATGCAAAGAAAGCAGAAGTTACTAGATTAGGCTTCCAGAAAAGTCCCTCAGAGAAGGATGTTTTATCTGTTAAACAATTTTTGCCTTTTACCCTTTCCTTTCTTCAATTTTGAAATGAAAATCTTATGACGGTAACTATGGTTAATGTCTTAAGAATATAAGGAATGAGGCTCAAAATCTAAATGTGGTGTCACATAAAGCATGACAGGGCCTGGTGATGTTATGGAGCCCCGAATCCCCTGGATTCCTATGGCCAGTTTTCATTAATTTTGGAGAATAATAGAAAAATTAATCTGAAAATTTGTGGGGTAAATAGACTCTTATCTGAGGAAATCTGTCTTCCTTCTCATCAGACAGATTCATTCTCTTCAGGCCCTTATATTGACAAAGAGAGTAATAAATGTTCAAATATATGTGGTATATTTGTTTAATATACTACTTATATGTTTATGCAAACCGTAAGTAATAAACTAATTCAGAAGTGAGGGATATTATTTCTAGCTTTGGTGGTCAAGAATGCTTTATGAAAGAGGTTTCAATTCAACTGAGTTTTACAATTGTAAATTTGCATAAAATTGAAAAAGATTTTGAAAACCAAGGAGAGTTTTTTGAAATTTTTTTCCATAGGCACTGGGGAGCTGATGAGAGTTTCCAGCAGTCATGTTTTAGTACAATAACTTATTGGCTACTAGCATGCAAATGATTTGGGACTAGAAGACCTAAAGGTGAAATAGAAAATTAGTATAATTGTCAAGTAAGAAGTATTTTAGAGCTCATGGCAGGATCTTTTTGGTAGTAAAGAAAAGAAAGATATAAGGTGAGAAAAAGTAACATTCAATACATGTAACCTTGGTGATTTTTAGATGCAGGAGAGCAAGGTGAAGAAAAGTAAAAGCCAGTTTTGTATTTTCAAGCCTGGCTAAATAAGGAATTACTGTAAGTAGGTGAGAAAGAATAGATGGTTTGGTAGTTGGGGATGATGGAAGATAATAAGTTTTATTTTAAGGCTATCTGAGGATAATGAAGTAGAAATGTCTAGCAAACAACTGGAAATTTGTGATTCAAATATGACTTGTATAATGTTGTGTTGAGAAATTAGGTGAAGTCAATGGTTTTATTGCTTACACAATTTCATCTGTCAGCACTTTTTGTTATTCTGGGCCTTGAAGTATCATGGTATAGCTAACAATTCTAGTTCCTTTTATAAAACAGCATTAGGTTAAAGGATATTTTCCAATGTTCCAGGAGAGGGTAGAAAATAAAATCAATATTTTCTATTTTTGTCTAGCACTTACAATTAACATTATAATTTCATATCTCTATTACAATATTTTTTCTTTTTAAAATAACATTCTTTTCCAAGTCATATATTTTAAGAGAGATATGTTTACAATGATGAGTATTAGGAATCCTGAAAAATGGCAAAGATAACATGTTTGTATCTATAATTTGCAACATGCAAAATGGTAATTTGATTACCACCCAAAATGCTTTTCTTCATTATAAAACCAAAATTAAGCAACTTAGATAAACATATTGGTAAATTGTTTTAAAAAATTTTTCTGTATATTTATTACAAACCTCAGTACTTTTATAGCCTATAAAGGTTTTCACCATATATATTTGATTAAAAATTTTGATTAAAAGCTTTGATTGAATGTTTGATTGAAACCTTAAATCATATCACTGATACAACAAGCTTCATTATAAAAGAAATTATGACTTTTTAAATTATATATTTGGGATTTTGAAATAAAATTTTAGAGTATAATATACTTAGCTGTGAAATAGCAGCTACAAGTTACAAGTTACACACACATATACATATATATACACACATATACATAAAGGGAAGAACATTTATTCTACAATTTGGAAGAGGAGGTAGTTAATTGCTCAGAATTTTAACTCTAATGTGTTATATGAATTTCTGTCATATACTTATTGCTACTAGTTGTAGTCTCCTTTTCCAGCGAGAGTTTGCCTCCTAAGCACAAGACTGAGATTCTGTTCTGTCTTTGTGGTCCTGTACTCACCTTCAGGTTGCCTGTTTTTTTTTTTTTTTTCTTTCTGTGTTTTTGATTGAAACCCTGGAGGTCCCTTCCTCTTCTTCCCTGTTCACATGTTTTCAGTTGTAGCTTTCTGTCACATTTAGATACAAAATATGGCAACTATCTTGAGAAAGAAGCTTGTTGTTAATATTTGTTGCTTTACACTTGAAATGTGCCTAGTCTGAATTGAGAAAGGTAGTAAGTGTAAAATGCGCATTATATTTTGATGACTTGTATGAAGAAAACAATGTAAACTCTTAATATCTCGCTAATAATGTTTAAAATACTGATTACATGTTAAAATAATATTTTGAATATAGTGGACAAAATATGTTATTAAAATGAAAAAAATTAATGTGTGTCAGTAGCTAAACCTATCTATCATATCTAGTCTAGGCGCTAGAATAAGTGGTTTTACCAGGCAGGGTGTTAAGGGAAGCAGAAAAAATAATAGCTCCTGATAAGACAATTAAAATATATAGTAGGCACAAAGTGTATAGTAGTACAATAATAAGTACTCTGGGCATGTTGTGTGTTCATAATTTCTTTTCTTTCACATACCATGGAGGCAGCCTTAAAACACATACAAGTCATTTATGGAAATACTACCACTATTGCTCATCCACAGCCTACCTTTACTATTCATACTCTTGACACAGGCAAGAAGAAAACTGCTGCTGGCATTTCTTAGATGACTTATATATTGTGACATTTGGTGTTTAATACTGGACTCAAACCAGAAATGTGGGGTTTTGTGTAAGAATCTCCTACCCTAGTCATTATCAGTACTCTTACCATATTTTGTTGTTCTTCAGAAGTAGAAGATAATTTTGTTAGCATATGCAAAAGAAAGTATGTTTTATAAAGTATAGCTCCTAGAGAGATGTCAAAAGTATGCTTTCTCAGCATCCAAATGTGTTTGATTTATCTGAAACTTAAAATACTTCCCTATTAGCTCAAACCCAGATTCTTTAGCCTTGTTTTTTTTTTCCTTGAGATTAACTTTTATAGAATAGTAAGATTAGCTTAACACACTGGAAACAGGTACCAATATAAGTACTTTACTCGTTTTAACTAATTTAATCATCACAATAACCGTATAACATAAATGCTATCATTTTCTCATTTTACGTATGATGAAACTGAGAATCAGAGAGGTTAAGTGATTTTCCTAAGATCATATAGCAAATAAGCAGCAGATATTGGAAACCAGGAAATGTAGTGCAAGAGTCTATACCTTTAACTATACCTAACTATCAGGAAATCATTAAAACTTAAGCAGTTTTGGTTTTTAAACATAATACAAGTGAACCAATTTTGAAAGAATATGTTATTTTAAAATAACTTGAGGATAATGAGTTTTAAAAAATTTTCATTGAGATAATTAGGTAATTGTTTAAGGCATTAATTGTCCAAAAATATATGGCATTTATATTTAATAAATTAAATATAATTTAAAATTATTATTATAGTTATTAATATCCAAGTTAGTTCATATTGATTAAAAATGTTACTATAACTTTAGATCATATAAAGAATGATAAATGATGGAAGGGGAAACATTTTACCTTAATTGGAATCTATTAAAAATGAAACAAGCAATCTCATTTTGTAGAATAAGTAAAGTATACTTACATAGAACAGTAAAGCCAGAGTAATTTGCTGGTTATGAAAACAGATAATCATTGTTGTCATTCCTATATGAAATAAGATTTTTATTAAATTTGAATATGAGAGTTTGATCTATATCATGATGGCTGTTTTTTTTAAAAGAATATGGTCCTAAATTTCATAATTCTGTTTATTTTACTTTAATTTTGATGAGTGAATTTACACTTTTTATTAGGAGGACATAGATTTAGAAATCCTCTTTAAAATTTCTATTTTAATGAATAATTAGTGAAAGTTTTGATATTTTTCTATTTATAACATTGCTTAATGTAAAAATCTATTATCTTGGATATTTTCTATATAAGATATATTTATGCTCATCCATTAAATTTTTTCTAGGTTACTCCAGCACCAGGCTGCTATGATATTCAAAAGGCATATGACATGTCCCAAGGTAAACATAAATACATGCCACCTCGTAGTTTAGTGGCCCAAAGAAGACATTCCTCCTTTCTTAGTGCAGCTCCTCGATACGTGGGAGATATGCCTGATGGTCCAGGTAAGTCTATATTGTCTTTTTAAAACTATGTGGAAAAAGAACTAAGGTTTCCATATTAGGATAGTTATAGTCATTGACAGGTTCTTGGAAACTGTGACTTTAAGCAATATAACATATAATGAAATCACTTTTTTTCTCATCAATGTTTTAACAAAACGATGTTGAACTAAACAATGTTATTTGAGGACCTGCTGTACATTGGTTTGCTTACACTTGATATTTCTAAGAACCTATCCATGACATTAAGGATTTACTGTAATTTTAAACACAAATTTACATTTACTATGCTTCTTTTAAGTGTGTAGGTCAAGAAACAAAAAGCAAAATACTTATTCAGTGAAAGATTTGAAATATTTTTTTTCTAAATGTAAGATTTGTTGGGGTTTTATGTTTCTTAATTTTACCAAAGACAATTTTACTAATTTTACTAACGCTAATAAAGCCATCTAGCATTTTATCAGGGAAGAAACCAAAACTCATAATATGCTAGAGTTATTAAAGGAGAAAGGCACTTTACCTTTGGACAATCAGTCATATAGAAGATACACATCATGTCAGTTGCGTGGAATTATTTTTATTTTTCTCAAGTATCAAGAAAGCAGCTATATAGAAAGATAAACATTTATTTGAGTATTTAAAATTCCAAAAATTATTTTGACTTTTAAAATTTGGATTGGTTCAGCTATTAGAAATGGCATTCTTGGTCTAAAAATGAATGTAATAACTAACTTTCCCTGGTAATGAAGATAAATCAGAAATCAGTTAGTATGCTATTTTACATAGGGAAAGTAGATAGAGAAGAGGAACAATAGTTTTTAACAGTAATTTATAAATGTATTATCACTAAAAAACCAAACTGTTGTACTGAATCTGTGTGAGAATATGAACAAAAACATGAAACAGAATGAAGAAACTCTTTTTTTCCAGAGTTTTTAATAAAAAACTAAAGCAGGAGAATGTAACCTGTCTAGCAAATGAGAATACTTAGAGAGCTTGAGATCCACAGAGGCTTGTTTGGTTTTCATCATCTTGTAAGAGTCAGACATATTGCCAGCTTAAAGATCCATTTTAGTTGAATTTGACTTTTCTTATTTTCTTTTTCTTCTCTTGAGTTATTGCACTATTGTTAATTTTTTCAGGTTTTAGCTTTCTCATAGTTCAAATTGCTTTGGTGTGTCCCTGGCTACAATCTGTACGTGGTCACCTGGGGAAATTAGTTCTTTGAAGTTCCAGTACCATAACCATCACCAAGCACAATAAAGCAAATAATAAATAAATATTCATATGAGGGTCTCTTGAAGTAGATAATGTTGAGCTTCATATTTCCTGATTTTTTTTTATCTCTCTGCCTTTACTGTCCTCTGCATAAAAATTTTTATAAATGGAATGAAAAATAAGAGTTTCAGTTAAGTGCCAGGATTGACACTATGACTTTCCATTGCTTCGGTATTTAGCGTAGGGCAAGTAAATTCACTAATTGTTTCATTAGTTTCTATTTTCCAAAATTGAAATAATATTTGTCACCACTTGTCTCTCATGAGAATACAAAAGATTAATAAGACTGTATTTCAAAGTAATTTTAAGAACCTCCGAAGCTCCTTTGAAGTATAAAATCTTATCATAATATGAAACATATTTCTTCTTAATGATAAGCCAACACTAGCTTCTAAAAGAATATGTCATTATGAAGACAGTTATTATTTGGAAGTCAAAGCCATAGTAACTGTCAAAATCACTGTACAACTATGGAGTAGACAGCGTGCTGAATGAAAAGAGTTTATCATATTGGTTAATACCAGCGATTCATCACGTTCGCCATTGTGCATCTTAAAGTGGCCCATACTTCAAAGGAATGATAACAGAAATCCCACATGCCTCTGTAATGAACACATTAGAAGAAGCCATATGGATTTCTGAAGTTATTATCTAATACCATGATGAAATTTGATTTCCTCTGATGTACAGATATTATTGTGATTATAGAATTGTTCATTCTTTTAAATTTAATCAGCTATCTTAAGGTATATAGTCCAAAATATGGATTTAACATAGATTTAACAGTGCCCAGGGCCAATTCAATTACTATCATGCTTCATTTTGATAATTGAAGATTAACTTCCCTTTCTTTGTCTTAATTCTGTTACATTGATCCATTCAAGGAAAAGATATTCAAGTGTAATATTATCAACTCTCTAAACATATTTCTAATTTTTAATTGATTTTTTACTTAGGTCAGTTTTTTATTGATTAATATGACCAGGAATTCTTGATTCTTTTTAATATATATACACTAATGTGGTTTTATGCTCTAAAATGAAAATAGCCCATTTCTGTTTCAATTCTTAACAGCATCTAACTTTTGCTTGAGATAACTAATATATTAAAATATAAATTTTTAAAATAATTACATAATCAAAAGATAGTGATAGTAGTAATATTTGTCATATACTTTGTATCAGTGTTTTTCTTATGAATGATATCCTTTCATATCATATATTCTTAGAAATAAAATAAGAAAAAATGTTTCTTTATCCTCTTATTTCTCATTTAAACATTGATAATTTTGTTTTAATACCAATGGAAAAGAATTTTGTTGGTTGAGTATAAAATTTCTTCTATATCACATAAAATTATTTTTTAGTATTATGTGTATATATACACACAAATGAAACTGCAAGAGTGTTTGACTTAATTTATAGAGCATGATATGCATATTTGTTATTTAGGTCATGACATTACTAAGAAGAATTGAGTACTCTATAGCACTTAAAGAAAATGTATGTTGTTATAGTTATATATATAGAATAATTGGAAAATTAAAGTTGATTACTGAATATCTTACCTTTGTAGGTAAAAGTATTAAGAAGTAAGGTAAATAAATGTATGAATAATTTTCTTTTCATGATAGGACATTCATTCAATTGCTCAACATTTTATTGCCATGTATTCATTTAAAATTATTTTAGAAATTGTATTAACAAATATGAAGTGGTTTTGTTTCATTTATAAATGGAGTCTTTTCTTTGCATATATTCAAGGAGGACAAAGCTCATTTTCATTAGTCTAAAGTGAAGAAGGAAATAGCATATCTGCAATCAGTATACTGTATAACATTAAATGTTGTGTGACCAATAAAAACACATTAGAATCATTTAATGAAGAAATTATTAAATGAGGTGTATCACATTATAAAGCAATCTCTTCTTATTACACCAAGCTTTAATTCATGGATATGTAAATGATTTTGTGATTGATCCAACTCAGGTAAAGTGAAAATGATAAGTGTAACAGTATAATACTTACATTACTTTCTCTCTCATATTGGCCTGTGTTGGGGATGAGGGTGGGGAATGCTCAGCAAATTCAAAAATAATATGAGTAAAAACATTGTTGAGAATGTGGAAAATTGAGAGCTCTCATATGTTGTGGTGGAAATGTAAATCGATATCAGTGTTTCTCAAGGGCAAGTTGGCAAAATATTTCAAATGTGCATGCTGTTAGACCCAAAAATTCTACTTCTGGAATTAACCTAAGGAAATAATTAATGATATGACCAAAATTTAGACATCAAGGATATTCAGTAAAAAACAGCAATAATGAAAAGTTTAAAATGTCCAAAACGGAAAGGAAAATGGGGTTTAGTGTATTTTGATACATGAACTGAGCAAAATCCTATGATAATTTTAGAAATGGTGTATATATTTTTAAACTTGGGAATATCTTGTTAACAAGATAGGATTCATCCGTTCAATCACTTAACAAGTATGTATTGAAAGTCTCTTATGCATTAAGCACTGTGTTCCAGGTACTTGTGATGCAGTGGTGAATAAAATATAAACATTCTTGTTTCACAGAGCTTAATTTCAAGAATAAGGGACATTTAATAAATGAATAAAGAGATAGATTGATAGATTAATAGAAAGAAATAAAAGATAAAAAGAAAGAAACATAAAAGAATAAAGAAAACCAGGTGTTTATACATGTTATGGAGAGAAATAAGATGGAGAAGGGGATTGGGAGTTTAGAGTGGGTTGTGCATCAGTTTCAAATAATGTTATCAAGGAAGGAAGGCTTCATTGAGAAAATAATATAGGCATACCATGAAATATTGCTAGGTTTGTTTTCAGACCACCAAAATAAATCTGATATAGCAATAAAGGGAGTTACATGACTGTTTTGGTTTCCCAATGCATCTAACACTACACTGTAGTCTATTAAATGTGAAATAGCATTATGTCTTAAAAAAGTACATAGTTTCTATATCACTAAAAAATGCTAACAATCATCTGAGCCTTCAGCAAGTCTTAATATTTTTTGCTGGAGGAGGGTCTTGCCTTGATGTTGATGGCTGCTGACTGATCAGGGTGGTGGTTGCT
>VBSM01000142.1:3961962-3995549 GCA_008086735.1 Cheirogaleus medius
GGATCAAGAATAAAAGCAGTTAATAGGCTATCAGCATATCAGTGAGAGATGATGGTGGTTTGTAGTAGAGTGTTGGCAGTGAGGGTGGTGAGAAGTGTTACAGTCTTAAGTATTTTTTGGAAGACAAAACTAATAGTATAGGCCAATGGTTCTGATGTAGGCTGTGAGAAAAAGAAGTCAAGGATGATATAAGGTTTTAGGGCTGAGCAAGTAGCAGGGGAGATTAGCCATTAACTAAGATGGAGACAAATATAAGAGCTGCTAATTTTGGAAGGATTATCAGAAGCTTAATTTTACACAATTTAAATTTGAGATACCTACAACAATATAGTATATAAAGTACAATAGCTTTTTTAATGTAAAAATATCTTATTTCCATCCTTATTCTTGCAATACAGTTTTGCTTGCTGTATCACTACCTGACATTTAATTTTTCCTAGCACTTTAAAGAGTGATTCCACTGATTTCTGACTTCCAGTGTCACGGCTGACAAATCAGTCTTCAAATTAATCATCTGTTTATAGGTAATCAGTCTTTACCTGTTTTCAAGAGCTCTTTGACTTTTCACATTACTTAGTTGTCATCTTGCAGCTTAGGCTTGTATTGAGCATTCTTCTATTACTGTAATTTTTTTCTTTTGTTGTAATTATTCAGGAATTTACCTTTGTCCTTAATTTCATTAACTTGAAAAGATATGAAGATTTTATTTGTTTGCTTTTTTTGTTTATTTGTTCTGCTTGGACCTAGTTGAGCCTTCTCAGTCTGAGTATATATGCCTTTCTCTCAAAAATATTACCAATACTAGTCTTTAAAAATAAAACTAAATTCATATTGCAGTTCATAATCCTAGAAAGAGAATTACTTTGCTAATATGTGAAGTGTCCATATTATAAAATTCAACTAGTCTAGAGACATTACAGTAGGAATGAATAGCGTCCAGTCTTATCATAGTGAGTAGGGACATGAGATCAACTCTAAAATTGATATGATTACTAAACAGCTGGAAATATTTTCTAAACAGTAGAAACAATTCATTTTAGTGACTGTCAAGTTTAAGATGTGAATTCTAGAAGTGAGTTTATTCTCAGAGATTCCCAGCAATTATTTTCCCATATTGTCTCCCTGGCCTTCTCCTGCTTTATTTTATTTTTTATTAGCTAATATTAGAACTTTTAGCCTCTAGATTGCTTTTTCTTTCCATATCTCTGTTTATGCCTTTGTTGTATGTTCTTGGAATGTAATTGGCCCATTTTCCAACTCATTTGCAAAAACCAAAACCTCATTCATTCTGCTATTCATATATTTATGTCTTTATTTTGTAATCCTAGAAGTTATTTCTCTCTCTATTGGTATTTTTCATAAATGCCTTTTTAAATTTGATCCCATATGTTCTAGCGATTCATATGTGTTAACTTATCTATCTTGGACATTAAGTATTCTCATTTTAAACTATAATTCTGAATGTTCCTTTCACTTTGTTTCTTTGGTTATGAGGTGCCTTTTTTTCATTTATTAAGCTTGTTATATCTTTTTAATTGGGTTGTCTTTCCTCAATTGCTTGGCAGTACTTGATTTTGTACTCATCTTTGAAATTGAGATTTCTTGCTAGAGTGTTTGATGTATTATTCACACTTGTGTGCTAGTATGAAGATAAATGCTAAATTGAATGGTACACCAGAACTACAGGTATAAACTCAAGTTTTGGGCAAACCATGACAGATCGTCACCTAATCATTAGTCTCTAGGCTGTTAGACTTTGCTGGTGTAGCCAACCTGGACCAGGGGAAGGAGCTGCTACTGTTAGGGCTTGCTCTCTGAATTGTTTCCAGTAAGAAGGAAAGATAGCTAGTATGTGGCACTAAATGGGGTATATTGACATTTGATCTCCACACACTATGTTTCACTAGCCATCTGATACACTCCCTCGTTTCTCTGTCTCAGGTTCTCCACTTGTTTTCCCTGTTCTTGCCATTCTCCCACCCCCACACATACATAGGACAGAGCCACTCTTGGGAGAGGGAAGGTCTAGTGCTTAACCGTTCTTGCTCAGGGACCTCAGATAAGGACCTTGCCATCTCTTCCTGAGTTTTACCTGCATGCTTGTTGCTCCTTCAGGGCATACTCTGGACTGAGGTCTTCTTTTTCAATCTTACCTACTTTCAGTCTCTCAAACTTTTCGTGGTTTCTAGTCTACTATGTATTCTGTTTTATTTTTATGAGTAACTATTCAATAATTTTAAAAAAAGTATATATATTTTTTCTTTTAGTTTCTAGAGTTTACATATTAAATCTGGCAGTTAGTAAATTCATTGTTATTATTGTTTAGGAGATATTTCCAGCTATTTAGTAACCCTATCAATTTTAGAGTTGATATCATGTCCCTTCTCACTATAATAGAATTGGAAGCTATTTATTTCTGCTGTAATGTCTCTGGATTAGTACAATTTTATGACATATATACTTCACACAATTAGCAGAGTAATTGTTTTTTAGGATATTGAACTGCAATATGAATTTAGTTTTATTTTGAAGAATTAATGTAAATAAACAAAGTGTCGATTTGATATATAGGTCTATTTATTGAATATTTGCAGAAAAATGTGCTGCTTTATATTGAATTCACCTTAAAAATAGTTTTTTATATGATTACTATCTCATTGACTTTACAAGTTCTATTTAAGTGATCGTAATCCTGATAAAAGTAGAGATATTGAAGTTTGCCTAATTTTTGTTAACTGAAATTGAATATAATTAGAAAAAGGAAGACTACTATTTTTGTAAAAGATTTGGAAGAAAAACTATCAACTTGTGACTTTAATATGATATAAACTGCATTTCACAGAGATTATTTGTATTCTAAAGTATTTTTGACTTTGACAACTTTAAAATTGCATTCAGTGCTAGGCGGAAAAATGGTGTTACATAAAATCATAACACCAGTGTAGTATATGAAGTAGAGATTATAGCTGTACTCTTAGCCATTTTATTTCACTATAAATGAAATTCATTGTTCAGCGTGGCCTCCTGAACTGTGTTTTCCAGTCAAGTTATTTTGTAAAGATTAAATTAAATTCATTGCAGGGTACATGCTTTCAGAGACTGTAACAATTCCTATCTGTTTGGACTCTAAGATGATTTTTTATTTTTAGTGTGGTAAAAAGTTCAAAAAGACAGTTTTCCATCTCATTGCACCTTTTCAGAAAAGTTCTCATACCTCAACCACAAGGTTTTATTTAATACAAATTGAAGTGAACCTATGTCAGTAAGAAATAATGAAAACACACCTTCAAGGTCTGCTTTGCTTTTTTAGAGTAGAAAAATAAAGTGTACTTCCAAGATTACTGAGAGTATGCAAAACTTTGGCAGAATTTGAGTAACTTGTATATTTAGAATATATGAATCCTAAAAAACTGAGTGCTGTAAATTTTTGGTTTTGTAGACAGTATGTCTTCCACCCCACCGTGCACATGCTTTAATCTCTGGTACCTGTGAATATGTTAATATTACATGGCAAAAGGAGTTTACAGATAGAATTAAAGGTTACTATTCATCTGTGCTTAAAATAGGGTGATTAATCTAGACTATTCACGTGGTCCCTATCTAGTCACATAGACCCTGAAAATTACAAGAGGAAGGCAGAAGAGTCAGTGAGAGAGATACAGTGGAAGAGGGAGAGAGAGATTCAAAATGTGAGAGAGACTTAACCTTCTTTTATTGGCCTTGAAGATGGAGGAGCCATGAGCAAAGCAGTGAGGGCGACCTCTAGAAGTTGAGAATGATTCCTGGCCACCTGCTGCCCAGGAAACTGGGGTTCCTACATACTCATAGAACTCAATTCTAGCAAAAATCTGAATGTCTTTTCAAATGGTTTCTATTCTATAATCCAGAAAGAAATGCAGCCCTGTAGACACTTTTATTTTGGCCTCCTGAGACACAGGCAGAAAAACAAGCCAAGACCACCAGACTCTGACCTAAACAACTGTGAGATAATGAATTTGCACATTTGTGACAATTTCTTACAGCAGCAATAGAAAACTAATACAATCAACAGTATTTTGTTTTTCAAAAATAAGAGACCTCTGCAAAAGGCACAAATCTCATCATGAAAAATAAATTTAAATGTTAGGGATATAATGCCTGGAACATTTTGTTCCAGATGGGCTTTTTTGGGTGCTGGGATGTAATGGTGAGCAAAACAGCAAAACATCCCTGCCTGCATGGGGTTTGTGGACATGACAGACACTAAACAAATAGTCAGAGAAACACATATAAAATCACATGTTACTATAAAGGCTGATAACTAATTTTTATTTTTTTAATTTTCATGTTTAAACTTTTCATGTAAGGCTGACTTTCATGGGTCAGAGTGCTGTCACTATAGTGGGCTATCAGTTATTTCTTTAATGACCTGAAATGTTTACATCATTAGAGGTGAAAGGATTAAAGACTAATAAGAAGGAGAATATGGAAAGAGATAGGAAAAAATAACCTGCTATCTTAGTGTAATGGGTATAATTGTGGTATACATATAAGCTTCCAATCTTATTTAGATTAAAAAATAACATCCTTATTCTGTCCTGCAAGGACCTGCAGGATCTGGCTCCCCACTGCCTCACTGAACTTACTTCCTTCTCTCTCCCTTGCTCATTGCACTGTAGGCACATGGCAATTCCTTGTTCTCGACAAGTGAACTTCACCTTGTAAAGTTCTTCCTCCAAACATCCACATGGCCCAGTTCTTCATTTTCTTCAGGTCTCTGTTCAGATCTCAACTTACAATAAACTCTTTTCTTACAATTCCACACTCATCACTCACAGTTCCCTTTACCCTACTTTATTTTATCTGTGGTATCTTTTTCATGTCTCTTATTTAATACATTATGTTAATTTGTTTGTTATCAGTTTGCCATTCCTAGAATGTCAACTGTATAAGGGCAAGACCTTGTCTGGTTAGTTCACTTCCATATCCTAAAACTATGCTTAGGATGTGGTAGATGCTCAATAAATATTTTGGAATGCACAAATTAATGAATGAATTGGTTGTCTGTAATATTTTATTCAAGTGTCAGTATTAATTTTATGGAATGATATTAAATCTCAATTTACAGATAGGAAACTGGAGCACAAATGTTTAAATTACTTTCCCATGGCAATAATAATAAACAAATAGTAATAAATAGTAGAGACAGTATTTGAATTCAGGCCTGCCTGTTACCAAAGCCCATACATGATTTTCAACTAAATCATACACCTCAGAATGATCTTCATTAGTTCTGATTTTCTCTTCTTATCTCCTGACTTTCTTAATCTCTATTGCATTTCAGTCACTTTTTGTTTTCTCAAAAATGCCAGATTGTTAGCAAAAGGCCATATCAAACTAATTCCTTTCTGAACTTGTTATAAGTATAATGTGGAAAACCTGATTAAAATAACATTGTTCAAATGATCATTATGTAGAGCTATCTCCTAATTTAGAAGATAAAACAGATAATTATTTTTATGGAAAATTGCTTCCAAAATTACAACTTTATATAAGTGCACAATATGAATAACAAACTATACATAAACATAAATTATGTAATATTTATTTCCTTACTTCCTTTTGTAATTAAGTATAGCAAACACTGTAAAATTCAAACTCTAAAAGGAGCTAGTTATTAAAACATGTTGTCATGTGTAATTGTGAGAGATACTCAAGATTTTCTAAAGTAAGTGATTTCTACCAAATAACATCTGTTTTGTCGAGGATAAATGGTAAAGACTTAAACAATATTAAATAGAAGGAAGAAAAATAAAATTAAACCTTCCATGATTCAGTTACCATACTACTTTGTGGAGTTGTTATAAATATAAAATGGAGGAGGTGATTAAAAGAACATATTGTGTTTGGTATTTGGTCAACATTTTAGTAGAAGACAAACATAATTAGTAATGGAATTAACAATATACAGATTCTTTCTCAAATTACTAACAACTGAGTTTCATTTGTCTTTTATGTCATAAAATCACTGTGCTTCTAAATTTGAGGCCCCCAATTTTTTTCTTATGAGTCTCCAAAAAATATATTATGGTTGCTTATGCTGCATATTTTGAAATTTCAGACATGATAGCAAGGTCTTGTTCACATTTTTTAAATACTGTTTCTTTTAGTTATTTAACATTTATTAGTAAAATCTAATAAATATTTGCTTACTTAGCAGTTGTACACTGTCTCCTTAGAAAAAGAAGTTTTAGTGGGTGATAAAATTAAGTATATTACATCTTATAATAACTAAAAATTAAATACAACAAAATTATTTAGGAGAGGTAGAGGAAACAGATATTGGCAGCCATATCTGATACATGTTAATTACTTAAGATGACATTGAATTTGTTTGACAAAAAACAAGTACCAAGAGAAAACTTATTAAATACTTCTTATTTTTTGGATAAAAGCAAGCATGAAAATTCTTCTGAAGATGTGATTCATTAATTTTTAATTAAAAAGTTATCTCATCATGATATTAAAACTCTTTAATTTTATGAATCCTTTATTGGATGAAAAAAATTAAAATTACTGAAATGTCCTATGAGATGTCATGCTCAGGCCTGCAAATACAAATAGTCTCATGAATGAAATTGTAATCACATTCTGCACACAAACAATGGAGGATCATTTTATAAATCTTTGCTTACTCATCAGTAAGACTTTTACTTTTGAATAATATTTAGCAACAAAGGAATTTTGTATTTATTATTCCATGTTGTATTTTATTTTAAATATTTAATATAAATCTTTGGGAATGATATGCTTCTCAATATTTGACTGCTACACTCAGTCTGAGACTTAATTTTGGAAGCATACCACTTCTTTTAAAAAAATTCTTTCCTTTCTTTTCCAATTACTGTTCATGATCAAATCAACAAAAGTAATGAAAGACAAAGATGGTCATTATATAATGGTGAAGGGTACAATTCAACAAGAAGACAACAATTCTAAATGTTTATGAACCTAAGTCAGGTGACCCAGATTCATAAAGCAAATCCTACTGGATTTAAACAAAATGATAAACAGCAAAACTGTAATAGCTGGGGACTTGAACACACCTCTGACAGAACAGGACATATCCTCCAAACAGAAAATAAATAAAGAAACAAAGGACTTAAACAGAACTCTAGAACAAATGGGCCTGATTGACATTTATAGAACATTCTACCTAAACCCACTGAATATATATTTTTCTCATCAGCTCATGGGACATTCTCTAAGATTGACCATATCCTAGGCCACAAAGCATGTCTCAAGAAATTAAAAAAAATAGAAATTATACCATGCATCTTCTCAGACCACAGTGGAATAAAATTAGAAATCAACTCCAACAGAAACTCTAATGTCTACACAAAGTCATGAAAACTAAACAAGCTTCTCTGCTGAATGATTATTGTGTTAAAGAGGAACTTAAGATGGAAATCAAAAGATTCTTTGAAGTAAATGATAAAGGGGACACAAGTTATCAAAATCTATGGGACACAACTAAAGCAGTCCTGAGAGGAAAATTTATATCTGTAAATGCCTACATCCAAAAGACAGAAAGATCACACAAATAAACAATCTAATCAATTGTCTCAAAGAACTGGATGAGCAAACCCAGCAGAAGAAAAGACATAACAAAGATCAGAGCAGAACTAAATGAAATTGATAACAAAAAACACTATACAGAAGATTAATAAAACAAAAAATTGGTTCTTTGAAAACATAAAATTGACACATCTCTTGCTAGAGTAATGCGAAGCAGAAAAGAAAGGACTCTAATAAGCTCCATCAGGAATGAAAAAGGAGAAATTACAACTGATGCCTCAGAAATACAAAATATCATCTATAAATACCATAAAAACCTCTATGTATATAAACTGGAAAATGTGGAGGATATGGACAAATTCTTAGAAACACACAACCTCCATAGGCTCAATCAGGAAGAAACAGAATTCCTGAACAGACCAATATCAAGTACCGAAATTGAAACAGCAATAAAAAACCTTCCTAAAAAGAAAAGTCCTGGACCAGATGATTTCACACCTAAATTTCACCAAATCTACAAAGAAGAATTGGTGCCTATCCTGCAGAAATTATTCCACAACATTGAGAAGGAAGTACTCCTCCCGAGCACTTTTTATGAAGCCATCATCACCTTGATATCACAACCAGGAAAGGACACAACAAAAAATAAAACTGCAGACCAATATCTCTTATGAATATAGATGCAAAATCCTCAATAAAATACTAGCAAACCGAACTCAACAGCTAGTCAAAAAGATAATCCACTAGCGTCAAGTGGCCTTCCTCCCAGAGATGCAGGGATGGTTCAAGATATGCAAATCTACAAATGTAATACACCACATAAATAGAAGCAAAAACAAAGACCATATGATCCTCTCAATAGATGCAGAAAAAGCATTCAACAAAATTCAACACCCTTTTATGATAAGAACATTTAACAAAATAGGCATAGACGGGACTTACCTAAAAATGATAGAAGCCATATATGACAAACTCATAGCTAACATCATACTGAATGGGGAAATATTGAAAGCATTCTTATTTAGAAGTGGAACAAGACAAGTTTGCCCTCTCTCACTGCTTCTATTCAACGTAGTGCTGAAAGTCTTAGCCAGAGCAATCAGTCAAGAGAAGAAAATAACAGGCATCCAAGTGGGGCAGAAAAGGTCAAACTGTCACTTTTTTGTGTCAATATGATCTTATATCTAGAAAACCCCAAAAATTCTGCCATGAGACTGCTGGAATTGATAAATAAATTCAGCAAAGTCTCAGGTTACAAAATCAATGTACAGAAATCAGTAGCATTCCTACACGCCAACAACAGTCAAACTCAGAACCAAGTCAAAGACTCAATGCCCTTCAAAATAGCAACAAAGAAAATAAAATACCTAGAAATATATTTAACTAAGGAGGTCAGAGACCTCTACAGGGAGAACTTTGAAACACTGAGGAAGGAAATAGCAGAGGATGTAAACAGGTGGAATACCATACCATGCTCATGGATCGGCAGAATCAACATTGTTCAAATGTCTATACTACTCAAAGTGATCTAGAGATTCAATTCTATCCCTATTAAAATACCAACATCATTTTTCACAGATCTAGAAAAAATAATTCTATGCTTTGTGTTGAACCAGAGAAGACCCTGTATAGCAAAAGCAATCTTAAGCAAAAAGAACAAATTGGGAGGTATCAATTTACCAGACTTCAAGCTATACTACAAGGTTATAGTAACTAAAACAGCATGGAATTGGCACAAGAACAGAGATATAGACTGGCAGAACAGAACTGAGAATCCAGATATAAAAGCATCCCCATATAGCCATCTAATCTTTGACAAAACAGACAAAAACATACACTGGGGAAAAGAATCCCTATTCAATAAATGGTGCTGGGAAAAACTGGATAGCCACATGTAGAAGACTGAAACAGGATCTGCACCTTTCACCTTACAAAAATCAACTCATGGTGGATAACAGATTTAAACCTAAGGCATGAAACTACAAGAATTCTAGAAGAAAATGTTGGAAAAACTCTTATAGACATTGGCATAGGCAAAGAATTTATGAAGAAGACCCCAAAAGCAATCACAGCAACAACAAAAATAAGTAAATGGGACCTGATAAAATTAAAAAGCTTCTGCACAGCCAAGGAAACTATCACGAGAACAAACAGACAACCGACAGAATGGGAGAAAATATTAGCATGTTACTCATCCAATAAATGGTTTACAACTAGAATCTATAGAGAACTCAGGAAAATCAGCAAGAAAAAAATCAAACAACCCTATGAAAAAGTGGGCAAAGGACATGAACAGAAACTTTTCAAAAGAAGACAGACAAATGGCCAACAAACATATGAAAAAATGCTCACTATCTCTAATCATCAGGGAAATGCAAATCAAAACCACAATGAGATAACACTTATCTCCAGTGAGAATGGCCTTTATCAAAAAGTCCCAAAACAATAAATGTTGGCATGGATGGAGAGACAGGAAAACTCATACACTGCTGGTGGGACTGCAAACTAGTACAACCTCTGTGGAAAGCAATATGGAGATACCTCAAAGAGCTACAAGTAGAACTACATTTGATCCAGCAATCCCATTACTGGGCATCTACCCAAAGGAACAAAAGACATTCTATAAAAAAGACAACTGCACTCAAGTGTTTATAGCAGCACAATTCACAATTACAAAAGTATGGAAAGAACCCAAGTGCCCATCAATACATGAGTGGATTAATAAAATGTGGTATATGTATACCATGGAGTTCTACCCAGCCACAAAAACAATGGTGATCTAGCACCTCTTTTATTATCCTGGATGGAGATGGAGCCCATTCTACTAAGTGAAGTATCACAAGAATGGAAAAACAATTACCACATATACTCACCATCAAATTGGTATTAAATGATCAACACTTTAGTGCACATATGGTGATAATGTTCCAGCAAGTGTTAACAGCAAGTGTTACAGCTAGTGTTATAGCAATTGACCGGGGAAAGAACCGAGCACACACGGATAGTTGGAGAATCAGCCTTTATTCCGCTCGTGGGCTCAGAGGAGCATTCTGAGCCCCGCTTCCTTGTTCTCCTCCAGTTTTTATACCCTTTGTGGGATTCAAAAAGCATCCAATCAGCAACAAGCTTTAACATCCAATCATCAACAAGCTTTAACATCCAATCATCAACAAGCTTTAACATCCAATCAGCAGTGAGATTCAAAAAGTATCTAATCAACAGCGAGTTCAGCCATGGGGCCCCGGGGTGGGGTTTTTTCCCTGTCAATAATATTCATTGTGTGTTGAGTAGATGTGAAGGGGGATTAGGGGATGGGTTTATACCTACCTAACAGGTTTGGTGAGCACTGTCTGGGGTATGGACATGCTTGAATCTCTGACTTGGGTGGGGCAAAGGCAATATATGTAACCTAAACATTTGTACCCCCGTAATATGCTGTAGTAAAATATGATTTAAAAAAATCCTTGGAACAGTTCTACCATTCTTATTCTTGCCCATTTATTAAATATTTATAGTGCTACAATGTCTTTCCACATATTTTCTTTGAGAAATGGAATATTCCAGTTCCTTCACCTATTCCTAAAATGAAAATGTCTGGAGTCTTTAATTATTCCGGTTCTCTGACTCTATTGGTCAGTTTTCTCTAGGCTTTGCTGTGGTAACAAAAATCTCCCAAAATCTTAGTGGTTAGAACAATAAAGATTTATTCTTACTCACAGATCAGTTTTTGTTTGTTGAAGTTCTGCTCCACATATCTTTATTTTAGGTCTTAGCCCCTAATTTATGCCAATCTCTCTTAATAGAGGGAAAATGTGCAAATTCTGCTCAGAAGAGGAATAAATCACTTTTACACTTTTTTTTTTTTAAGCTAAAGCAAATCACATGGCCAAATCTATCACTTATGGTGTGGGAAAATGTAAACCTCCTGCTGAGATGCACTGTAAATCACATAGCAAAGGTCAGGAATCTACAAATCTCTTATAGGAAGGACAGTGAATAATTAATATATCTTGAGCAGCCTCAAAACGTGTTCTATCTTTCTCAGTATATCCCTTACAGGGCAGTCCCTAGGATTGAACAGTATACAAGAAGTGTTCTGAGCAGTTCTGATTAGAATGTGCTTATTATTTTTATCTAGATTCTGCAATTTTAATTTGATCTAAAATTGTAACATCTTTTCAGCAATCATATTGAATAATCTCTCTTATTGATCATGGTCCTCATGGTAATTTTTTAATTCTTAAAAAATCTCTGCATTATGTATCATGTAATTATATTATAGCCATATCCTCCATTTGGACATAAATATAATGTACCAGCTGAGGATTATATAATAGACTGTCAGCATTTATAATATTAAAACTAAATTTGAGACTATGACAGGGCTCTGCATAGTCATACTGTATGGAGAATGTTCTAGCAGCCCTTGGTCTGGGTGCAGCTATGACTAAGATGCAAAGGAAAAGAGAAATCAAGATAGGTCCAAATGCTTTTCCAATGCCATGTCCTTGGACCCTAGTTAATGAGACTCTATAGAATTTAGATTCTGTCCATTATTGAATGACACACATTTTTCTCTTGTGGGGAGGAACAAGGGAGAGGGTAGAAAGAAAAACCAGAAACATTTCTTACTATTTTGGTAAAAATGTTCTCATTAACTTTTTAACATACATATGCTTTTAATTACTTCCACTTATTTCTTGTATAATTGTTTCTGTGGTCTTAAATGAAGGACTTAAAATTATCCCTGCTGTATTTCTTTTGTTACAGCTCACATCTATAGTGTGTAAAGATTATTTTGGGCGCTAATTTCTTATCCAACATATTCTCTATCTCTCTAGCTTTGTATCCTTTCACCTCCATATGAACAATTATTTATGGTATATTTCCTTTGTACTAGGCAGTATGCTGAATATGGCATTTATAATAATGAGCAACATTTATATAGTTCCTGACCTAATTTATCTTATAGTCTGAAGTGGGAGATCAAGATATATCACACAAAAATTTTATAATTACAAACTGAAGTAAATGCTACTAATAAAAAATAAATTATGCCTGGAGAGTGTATAAGGGGGAATCTCTTCTAGTCTTGATGTTAGGGTGGGCTAACCCAGGTAAGTGCCATTTGAGCTAAAGTCTGTAAAAGTTTGCTCTGTGTGTGTATTTGTGTGTATGTGTGTGGTGTGTTGTGGAAGTTAGAATTGAAGAGTGATCCAGGAACAGGCCCTATTATGTTCTATGATTCTGAGCATGGCACATTCAAAGAACTGAGAAAAGGCAAGTGTGGCTAAAATAGGGAGAATGTGGCAAGGTGGTACAAGATGAGTGCAGAGAAGTGTGGGCTTGGCCAAATCTTGTGGATCTTGAAGACTATATTAAGGATGTTTAAGCTTAATCATTATGCAATAAAAAATATGACTTTGGTATCATCATCTTAGAGATACAAAATTTTGAGCACAATCATGTCAAGAAAATTAATGGAAATATCCATATAAAATACAAACTGATGTTGATAAGTAACCTACAAACATTTGCATAATGTGTCATGTGGAATGAGTTCCCTTTCCTGATAGGGGTGGTCATGAGTTCATTCCAAGGGGCTGGAGCTTGAAGAGGGAGTGCCTTTGTCTAGAATGCCAGAAATGTCTCTATTAGGTGGATAAGATCTCAAATCAATTTTGAAACCATGTTCATGAAGCCAGAAAAGCACAAATCAAATGGGTCTAAAGAAATATCAGTTCCCATGGGTATTAAAAACAACAACAAGAACAAAAAAACTGAGGTTCAAGAGTGAGGGCTGAAGGTTGAGTAGAAGCTGGCTTTGTCTGAGTAATTGCCTGGAATAGGTATGTTTTTGTCTGGGTTAATTTTTATGTGAGAGATACAGCATGGTATAGTGGGAAGCCAGATGTCAAATAAGTACATTTAGATAAAAAATTTCTACCTTTTGTGCATTGATGCAATGAAAGACATTATTAAATGTCTTGGTAAAGTCTGGAGAGACTATATTTATGGCACATTATTCCACAAAGTAGCAAACTGAGCAGCTCTGATCTACTGTTTATAAAATCTATTCTGTTCCAATTTAAAAAAAATAAAAATTACTTTAAACCATTTCTGTCTCTTCACACCTCTCACATCCTTTACATTTTTTCATAGATCACAGTAATGCTTTCATAATCTAAATTTCAAGTTGCCTCACATTTCTGGGGTTATAACTCATCCAAAGTCGTAGGCCTGAATTTCTTAAATTTGGATTTCTGAGAATATAGGTGACTTCCTATTTGGATTTATATTTTTTTTATTATCAACCTTTTCTTGCCTTTTTCAATTATTCAAAATATATCAAGTAGAGATAACAAAGCCAGTTTAGAATTAGAGTTGGGAGCTCTATTGGAGAGCCCATTTAGAGTGAGAGCTCTGCTATTTCTAAGTGGTAATATACAATCAATAAATCAGTGGATTTAAACAATGCATCTATCTTTCCTAGGTATTTTTTAATTTTTAAAATTGTAAATATATCTTAAAATGTTTTTTTGAAGGCACAACTCATTTGAGACTAAACCTTCCTGATTTAATTCTTCTGGATGGGTGACACCATATAAGATTATTCATCCAAAAGGTCTTTGAGAATGAAAGGGGCTCTATTAACTATGCCCAGATAACAGGCATAAAATAAGAGTGTCCTGTTCACACTGGGGCATTTAGTCATCCTACTTGTAGCTTCTATATTTGTCCTTAGTTATGTGCCATCTTTCATAAAGTTTGGGCTGAAATCCAGTAAGCTAAATAATAGAAACATGTTGAATCGATTAACATTTAAATATATTGCTGCCCAACCAGGTTCTTTGCTCACTGAACAAGAGGATGCTAAGACACTGAGACGGCATGGGTTGCAGTGGGGAAAGAGTTTAATATCAAGGGTGTCAAATGAGGACATGGGAGGAATGTTTCAAATCTGTCTCCCTGAGAATTTGGGGGCCAGAATTTTTAAAGGCAGTTTGATGGACAAAGGGCTAAGGAATTGGGTCTGTTGATTAGGGGGGATGGACTCAGAGGATTGGGAAGCAGAAATTGTCTTCTTGTGCTGTTACAGGTCCTGGGTAGAGGGTCACAGGATCTGTTGAATTAGTGCCCGCATATAGTCACTGGTCCAGTTAGCATCAGTTGGTCCCTACAAATGCAGAGTCTGAAAAATATCTCAAATACCAGTCTTATGTTTTAAAATAGCAATGTTATCTTTAGAAGCAATTAGGGAAGTTACAATCGTATGCCAGTCAGTGATACATGGCTCCTGAGCAGTAAGCAATTATAGGAAGACAAACAATGAAACAATGGCTGGTTAACTTTTAGCTGTGCCTGTACTTCCATAGGAATCAGACTTCTACCACAGTTCTTGCTTTATGGCCCTACACTACTTTAATATAGGCAGTTTCAAATATACATACAAACTTTAATTTTAAATTCTTCTTTATGGCTTTAAATCATCTCTTGTTTTGTAGCTTGTCTTTGTATGTAAAGTGACTGGTCTCTTATTTTTTAGAATCCAACTTACAAGCAGGTTAGGGCAACATGTTTGAATCGACTGCTTATCACCTACCTATATGCTACACTATATTGATAACTATATGCTGGCCATTATTTCATACTGGGGGTAGATGGAAGAGTCTTATAATTTTCTAGTGTTAAGATTTGTGTCCAAAAATCTAACATAGATTATTATATTCTGAAGGTCAAATTTGAGAGAACATTAGCAAGATTTAATCAGGAAGCTTTGAATATCAGAGAAAGGAGATTTATTAACATTTATGCAAAAACTAGAATTCATTATTCCTCTTTTTTAGCCATATGATTTTAGGAATACTATCTTTTCATCATCTGATAATCATAGCTAAGGAAATGAAAATATTTCACAAGAAATTGAAGAGTTCTTGAATGACTTATTATGTTTTTTGTCTTGATGCATTTTTTTGTTTTCAATTTAGAATACTTGGATTTAAATTGAATAATTTACAAATAGGAGAGAGGCAATAGCTCTGGTTTTCTTTTACATTGCTGTTATAGATTAATATTTTCTTTCTATACTTTTCCCCCTTGAAGTATTTTAGCTACACACACCTCATAATTGAAGTAAGTGTGCATATTTGTTAATGGTGTGGACATCTATAAGGCAAATGGGACTCCTTTTCATAGGGAGAAAGCTTCCTGTTAGGCTGAAAGCTCTCATTTTTTTTAGCTGTTCTCATTCACATTTTCCTGTCCCTTCTGTTATCAGCTATTGGTTGTGTGGGCAGAGCAGATCTGAGTGTAATATTCCCATAAAGATTAGTCACTAAGAAGTAGCATAGAATGTGCCTTATCTCAAAAGACAAATGTGTTAATCCTATTCTATAAGAAAGGGTAAGATAAATTTGACAGAATGAAAATATGGGAAAATGAGTCATTTTGCTTCTGTGGGGTTAGAAGATCTTTGGAAATGTGTATTTCTTTCAAAATAAGAAAAAGGAAAGAAATCCTGCCACCTATAAAAGTGTTGTTAGGCGATAGCTGTACTGAACACTAATTTAAATATGTCTTTAAAATCTCCAAAAATTGAAAGTAGACCTTTTTCCTATTCCTTTCCAAAAACTTAAGGACAATGAGCTGGCAAAGATAATCTTTTTTTTCTTTTTCCCATCTAATTAGGCTCTGTCATGGTGACTAGTCTATACTTTGGCTATGCATTTTTTTAATTTAAACTGTGTTTGCCTAAATGGAACTTAAAATAGCCACACATTTGAGGTAAGCACTTAATTCACTTAATAGTAAATCAACAAAAATAGCAGTGGTTGAAACTGTTGCTAAGTGATCTGAAATACTTAATAGAAGTTCCAGGAAGATAAAAGCCTCAGGACACTATGTAGATTAAAAGGAAAAGAAACGATCATTTCCATTTCTTTAAAAAGAGATTTATCTTGTTCTTTCTTAATTAAAGGACAAAAATCTTATCTTTCTATCACTTCCTCACTGACTATGGTAGGCAGAATAGTGGCCCCCCAAAGATAGCCATGTCCTAATCCTCAGAACCTGTAAATATGTTATGTTACATGGTATATTGGTTGTCTAGGGCTGTTGTAACAAACTACCACAAACTGAGTGGCCTACATCAACAGAAATTTATTGTCTCACCGTTCTGCAGTCAAGAAGTCCACAGTCAAGGTGTGGTTAGGTTAGGAGCTTGTTGTCCCTGAAACCTGTAGGGCAGAATCCTTCCTTGCTTCTTCTAGCATTTGGTGTTTGCTGGTTGTCCTTGGTGTTTTTTGGCTTGTAGATGTATGACTCCAATGTCTGCCTCTGTTGTCACATGGCTGTCTTCTCTCTGTGTGGCTGTGTCTTCCTCTTTCTGTGTCTTCTTTTATTAATAGAACCCTAGTCATATTGAATTAAGGGTCCACTGTACTCCACTATAAATCGTCTTAACTACTTACATCTGCAGCAACCCTATTTCCAAATAAGGTCACATTCTGAAGTACTGTGAGTTGGGACTTCAAAGTATCCTTTTGTGGGGCACAATTCAACCCATAATACAGGGCAAGGCATAATTAAGGGTGCAGGTTGCTAATCGTTTGACTATGAGATGGGAAGATTATCTTGGACTATTGAAGTGGATTCAATGTAATCACATGGGTCCTTAGAAGTGAAAGAGGAAAGCAAGAGAGTCAGAGCCAGAGTGATACATTATAAGAAACACTCAACCTGCCATTGCTGGTTTTGAAGATTGAAGGGGAAATGAGCCCAGGCGTATGGGTGACCTCTACAAACTGGAAAAGACAAGAAAATGGATTCTCTCCTAAGGCCCCAAGAAAGGAATACAGCCCTGCTGAGACACCATTTTCAGTCCAGTAAGACCCATTTTGATTTCTGACCTCCATAGCTGTAAGATAACAAATTTCTGTTGTTTTGAGCCACTACATTTGTGGTAGTTTGTTACAGCAGCAATAGGAAAAATACATACTGACCTTGCTAATAGGTATACACAGAGACAGTAACGATCTGGCTTAGAGTGTTTTCCTTTTCAATATGACCTTCTTTAGATGCTTAGTATTATATTTCCTTTCAAATTATCTTCTGTTTCCATTCCTAACTTAGTAACGATAGGATTGTTGACTTGTAGAATTGGAAGAAACTATAAAAACTATATAGTTCAACCCACTGTTTCAAGCTTGTGTCCTCTCTCCATAATTCTTGAGAGGTTATCATATTTCAACATGTGTACTGTATTAACTGAAATTTACCTCCTCCTAAGAAATACATGTATCCAGATATGATCTTGCCTTGGCTCATTTGCTTAGGAGCATAGAAGTACTTACAGCACCTTGGTTCATTTATTCCAAAACATTTATTGAACATACACCTAGATCTAGGTTCTAGGAAGGGTGCAGAGTATGGGATGGGTATGTAAAACCCAAAGCATAGTTCCTATCCTTGAGCTCTTAGTCCAGTGGGATAATCTAAACTTCAGCATCTAGGGCTCTATTGTGGTGCATTTACTAATTGTGAAAAAAGGTTTAGGAGTAATAAGTTCTATTAAGATATATGAAAATCAATAGATGAAAATGACAGCATAAAATAATTAGTATGTTTGAGGGATGGAAAGTAATAAAATGTGGCAGGTGGTGGTAAGAGTGGCAGAAGATGAGACTAAAGCTGTGTTGGATTAAATCGTGAATGATCTTGGTGTACCATCAGAGGCTATAAATGAGGCAGTGACTCAATCAGATTCATACTTAAAAAAACTTATGCTAGTGTTAAGAATGGATTGGAAAGAGGAACAATAGAATCAGATTGACTAGTTAGGAGGTTCTTACAATCATTCAGTTGTCTATAATTCCTAGAGTCTCTGGTATCTCTAAAACTCTCTGGATTATTATTGTAGGTAGATAAAGGAATCTAGCATCCTTCCTTGGGGTTCACCTTTAGCCTCAATCTGAAGCAAACAAGTATTTTGCTGGCCACCTTAAATATTTTTATATTTCCTTCTGCGTACCTGGTTTTATTTAGTTTTATGTGAATTGCCCAAATATTGACTACTGGGAATTGCTAAATCCTCCAATGTTCTTTTCCATGTACATTGAAAAATCTAGCCTCTTTTTCCCTGACCAGGCAGTATTGCTGAAGATTCTTAATGGCTTACATTCCTTCTGACCACCTCTTGTTTTAATTTCTTCTTTCTACTCCAGTCGTTTACGTCTCACCACCTATATACTTTTTTCTTCCCTCTACTCCATTAATCTAAAACATACAATTCAACTCTTTCCCCTTAGTTCCCTCAAAGTACCACACACAGCAGACTTTAGTAAAGGTAGATGATAAAGAAGGAAGATTATTTCAGAGTAGTGACAATGTTGACTTTTTTTGAGCCCTGAGCTGTGGGAGAGCAGTGAAGGTAAGAAACTCCCCACTTTTCTGTGTAAAGGCTAATGAATGGTAAAGGACCCTGTTGTCCTCACATGCTGATAGAACACCAGTCTCCATCCTTTCCCATGACTTTCGTAAGAGCTGTGGATGCATTTGTTTATCTGCCTCTATAAAGCTTCAGGCCCCTTTTCTTTTCTTTGAGACTTTTCTTACTAATGACACTTCTCTGCAAAAGCCTGAATAAGATATCTCCTTATTTATCCAATGCATTTTGTCTTTCTCATTAGCAAATGATTTAAAAGTAAATACTATGTGTCCTTTTTTTCCTAAAAGTCTTTTCAGGTGCCTTCCCTGGCACATTTATTGTCCCCAACTTCCTGCTGTTTTACTAAATTCTTTTATTTTTCCCATCTAAAATTTCTGTGTCATTTTAATGTATCGAGTTCTTCATTCCTTTTATGTCTGGAATGCCAGAGCAAAATAAAACCAAATGTTTATAATTTTCTAATATAGTCCTTTTTTTCCCCACTTGCCCTTCCTTCTTTCTTTCCACTTTTCTTACAGATCACCCGTGGGCCTCCTCTTCTCACACAAATGGCCTTTTAAGATGCTTTGATAAACAAAAGTCATTCTTTCCCAAAATATCTGCACTACCTCTTAATATGCCATTTGTATTTTCATTAAAAACTAAAGACAAGTAATTCAGAACCCCTATAGCCTAGATTGACCCTTTCAAATTATGTATGAAACTAATAACCATAATAATTTTCATTAAAATTATTTAATATTTTATAATTTATCTCATTTAGCAACATTTTCCAACAACTTTCTTTGTAAGGTAGATATTTTCTTCACTGAAGGTAACTAAATGTCAGAGAAATTTAGTGTCTTTCTCTTAATTTTATATGGTAAATTGGGGCTAGTATAGGACAAATGGTACAGTCACAAATTTTAACCTCACAACTTATTCAAGTTATTGACTTCTATCTTCAACTCTATTAAATATGTACAGGAGAATGACAAAGAAAACATACACTGTACAAAAACAGCGTGAACTCACTGATCATTAATAATGCATGAAAACATTTGTTTGGAAACTTGATATTTTTGAGGTAGGGGATGTTTTAGTCTATTTGTATATAAGATGTTGTTAATATTAATCAGAAGGAGATCTATTGTTTTTGTTAGGGATATATATTAAGTTTAGGAATAAAAATAGAAAGGGTTAATTCATTGAATTCTAGAAGGCATCAAGTGACCTAAAGAATATCTCAAGGACTTTGAAAAGTGTTCACTTTCTTGTGACCACAGACCTAAGTTAAGCCCTTATTGCACTTGAGATTCAATCTCATGTAACAGAGCATTCACCTAATTGCCAACCACAGCACCTCATTTTAATGTTAGTGATAATAAAATGAGAAAATGCATTTGTGGTTGAAGTAAGCTTAATTAAAAGAGCTGTTCATGATCTAATTAACTTCATGTCGGGGGAAGGTCTGAGAAGAGTTTGCAAAGGGTTTTGGTTATGAAGAAAAGATGAAAGGATGAGATAATAAAGAGATGGACTTGAATTGTAAATAAGAGGGACTGTACCAAGTTTTCAACTTTATGGACACTACAGGTAATATGATTGCAGTCAGTGTAAACTAAAAAAAAAAATCTGTGAATTCATGTTTTCTCCTATCTTTCACCTGGTGTTTTTATTTATTGTAGGAAAGTCCAGGGGCCTTGAAATAGTAGGGTGCATTCTTATAGTGTGTCTTATAAATGATTAGTATTTGGGGTACGGTCTGCAGTTGTAGTTTTCTGCATTATCCTTATTTCCCTGCAACTTGCTGATAGCAAGGAGGATAGGATAATAGAAGAAGGAGGCAATGTGATGAGCACATAGAAATTTAACCAGATATATGTGAAATATTCTTTAATATTTTAAACTTTTTTCTGGTGGCCTAAAATAATTTCTCTTCTATTGAAATTAAAAGAAAGAAAATAGAAATAGTGGAAATACTCCTGTGCTTCTTGGAATGATAAGAGGAGACAAGAAATTGAGGGAGTTTCTGCTAAAAGAAACTAATTTCCCCTTGAAGTAGGAGGCAAAACTTTTGCTGAAAGTACAGGGAATTGGGATAATCTATTAAGAAAGACAATCTTCTTTCATAATTTTTTTAATTTTTTTATTTAATAGTTTCTCAATAATGAATCATTATAATATGCCAAGGAAGAACATACCATTGAGTGATTAATTCATGTCCTTTAACAAGTGGGCAGATTCGAAATGAAAAATTCTGTGAGGGAGAGGAATGAAACAGAGAGTGAAAACAAAAAACAAACAGAGGGGGAGAGAAGAAAACGAAGAGAAGAGAGACAGGCAAAAAAGAATTCTGATTAGAAACAATCAGAAAGACAGTCAGTCAATGTTGGTTGAACTAGAAACACAAATTTGAAGGGCTAATCTGTGTCATGATGCTGGTTTTTCATCGTTCATGTGATCTATGCAGGTGTCATGCATATTTATATTATCTCTTTAGAGCATTTCTCATCAGGCTCTTTTTCCTAAGACTTTTAGCCAAGGACGTTTTATCTTTCAAAACCAAAGAACATGGAATAAAGATAGGAGTCTATAAAAATAACATGAATTTGGGAGTATATAGAAAGGAGTTTGACAGCATGGATTGAAGCTCTAGCGTTGCCACTATTAATTGTTGTGGGACCTTTGGAAAATTACTTAATAATATTTTGAGTTACTCATTCAATAAGTTCCTAACATGAAGTTTTGAAGCTTAGCTAAAATAACATATTGTAGTGCCCGGAAGATTCTTTGGTTGGCTAACATGATACCTATTTCCAATGCCTCTTGTTTCCTGCTCTCTCCACTGTGGAGGCTAGGAAAGTTAAATACTCTCTTTTCCATTCTTTCTTACAGGTAGGGTTGATTATGTGACCCTATTTTGGCTATGAAACCTAAGAAGAAGGCTTTTGGGGGTCTTTCTGTAAAAAAGGTTTGCTTTTCATACAAAACACAGAGATTGTTCATGCTATCCTTTCTCCATTTTTTTCCTGACTTCAAAATAGATTCGTCCATGTATTTAGCATATATTTATTGAGTACCTCCTATGAGACAGGCACTGTACCTAGACCACAGGTACAGATTAATAGACATAGTAATCAGAAGATGCAATGGGGTATTTTAGGGGGTTGTGAATTCCTCATTACTGTGATAATTTGTGTGATACCTTAAAGATGCACAGATAGTTGAATCTGCCGTGCTCTTTGCCATAATTAGGTAAAGAAAAGTTAAATAAGATGGCAACAATGCTGTCAGTATAATTAGTTTAGGTGTTTTAAAACCCTTTTTTTAAAATACCACTGCTAGTCATTGGTACCTTTATGATTTAGCTGACTTGATTTTGGTTATATATGCTCTTATCCCACAATTTTATGTATTCTCTATTAAATCTTGACACAGCTATGACCCAGGACTTTGGCCTTTTGTATGTAATCTATGGCTGAATTAAAGCTAGTTCTCAGTATTTTTCTAAACCTGATATAACGGTTATAACATTACACAGAACTCAGTTATTGGAACATCCAAGAACTTTTAGGGAAAAAGATGAGGTACTTAAATCCAAAAGATAAATTAGCTCAAACAACTGTTATCTTCTTTTACTACAGCTTATACAGAATATTAGAAATCCAGATGTTAACATTAACTCTTTATTTTTCAAGTATTGAAGTGCAATGAAAGTTTGAGTACTCTCATTTTGTTAGTCTTTTAGCTACTTTTTAATTGACTCAGAGAAATGTTTTATAGAGATAAGATCATATGCACATATGGTATGAGCTTTCCACAAGTTTTCTTAACTATCTAGGTTCATTGGACAGCATAGTCCTATATAAATCGGCATAAGGCTGTTTCATTCACTCAGGATTTTGTTAAATTCTAATAGAATACAGCATGTTTTCCCATAGATGTGAAGGAAATAATTTTTATGGTATTTAATTTATGATGGTATTAATTTTACTAAAGATATTTCATAGTAAATAAACAGTAAAACTGTTTATTTAATGGAATATATAAGCTATTTATATTTATAGCATAGTTTAAAGGCCTTGTGAATGAATATATGAGATGATTTCATAAAATCAATAGACTAAGGGGGAAAATGAAGAGGAAAAAATATCTTAAGTTTTTAAAAATGTGTTTTGTACAGAGATTAACACAAAGTTTTATAGATGGATTTAAAATGAAATAAAATTAAATATGCCATAATTACTTTTTACTGATTTGAATTTGATTTATTGGACCAATTAAGGACATTTTTCTGTACATATTACTTTTAGTTTTGTGTATTGGTCTCTGAAACAAAAGGTAAAAATGGCTTTTTTGGACTGAAAGCAGCTCTGGCTTTGGCTCACCTTTTGAAGTATCAATACAAGTTCATAAATTACACCATACTGCAGGCACATGTTTTGAATCTCTTCTTACATCATTGTAGCCTGTTTCTAGATTGACTAAATAGATGATTTTATAAGGGAATATTTCTGGAAATACCATTCAACATAACCAGTAACCAAGAAGAATGGAAATCTCACTGGTAATTGGAATGACACTTTTTAAAACTTTGCAGTGCTCTTTTATGTGAAGAATAGATGATAAAGAAGAAAAAGGAATATACTGGAGTCTTCCATTGGAACCTTGTAATTTAATTTAGTTTTTTGAATACAGTAGTCCCTCTTTATCCATTATTTCACTTACCTGCATTCAACAGAGATCGGAAAATATTACAGTATTTTGACATAAATTTCATTATATTGTTATATATTTTTATAGTTATTCTATTTTATTATTAGTTATTGTTGTTAATGAAACAAGGGGTTAATTTGATCAGGCCTGCCTGTGCTGCTGGCTCTTGGCCACTTGCTATTTTTTTTTTTTTCCTTTTTCCATTAAACTGAAGGCTGCAGTAGCTGAATGCTGAAATTTAACTTTTCATTGGCTACTTTATAGATAATATAAGTACCATGATAATGGACCTTTCAGTTGTTTCTCAGGAACTTGGGCCAGCTTCTGTCCAGTTCAAACCAGTTGAGACCACCAACCTGTTTACTCAGACTGCACAAGAGCCCCAGAGATGGCCTTTTGCCACTGGAGGCCAAAACCTCTACCCTCAGATCATGCTTATGTTGCCATTTTCTGTACCTATGTCCTGTGAAATGCCATGAACTCTGACTGCATTTGCACAGAATAAACCTGTTACATCATTTTTCCCCACTGCCAATCATCTTTCCCCAGGCCTTTGACCACCCACTTCCCCAACCCATAAATATTCCCAAACCTTATCTTCAGGGAGGCTGATTTGATAGGTATTCTTCTGCCTCCTCCCTCTCCTTCTTTGGTGGCCTTGGGATAGAATATTTTCTCTTTTGCAAAACCCATGTCACAGTGATTGATTTACTCTGTGTGGGCAGAATGGACCTGGACCTGGCCAATAACATTCATCTCTTACTCTGCCTAATTTATAAACTAATAGGTATGTATGTATAGGAAAAGTATGTAGGAAAAATCATAGTATGTACAGCGTTCTGTACTATCCACAGTTTTAGACATGCACTGGGGGGGGGGCTTGGAAAGTATCTCCTATGGAAAAGGGGGAGACTACTGTATAATGATAGAAATGTAATGCAAATAATAAGCAATTATTAACCAATATCCAATAACCAATTATCAACCAATTAAAACTATTATTAAAATAAAAACTATAATAACTATTTTGCTAAATGTTTAATATAATTAAAACACCTCCATTTAAATATTTATGGGAATTTAATATACATGAATAAGGGGACACTATTATTCCTCAGCTCTATTTTACTCCATGCCAAAAAGTGTAGAGCCATTTGACATCAAGATAAGACCACATAATAATTGCTTAGGGGCTTATTCTTGTCACAGCTTGTTCTACATTACTCAGAATACTACATATTATATATTCTGAGTAATCTGGATAAATTGTTAAGTTTACTTCATAGGAAATAATGTTACAGAAGAAGAAGAGAATACTATCATCTCAGAAGCCATTTTTATTAGTCTTATCTTTGTGGAAAGGTGAGTGGTTCAAGGGTCTCCAAAGCATAGCTCTGATTATGCCATTCCCAAGCTCACCAACATTTCATGGCTCACTATTGACTATTATATAAATGCAAAGGCTTCAACTCGTCCTTTCCAGTCCTTCTTCATTCTCCCCATATTCCAGTCTTCTATTGTGTCAGCTAATTAAATTATACTGCTCAATTCCAGAAACATGCCTTATGCTTTGCTACGTATGGACGTCACATATGCTGTTTCCTTTACCTACAAATACTTGCATTTATTTAGCAAAATACTATTTGCTTTTCTAGTCCTATCTTAGATGTCCTCTTTTCTGGAGACTGTTCTGATTTTGCCAACCAGATGAACTTCTCATTTATTAGAGCCCCATAGAACTAATGGTACTAGTCCTATTCTCTCCTGCATTATAGGCATATGTGCATTTGTCTCATTTCCATTCTCCGCTCTGCTGGAATTTCTTTGAGGTAAAGCTCAATTATTTTTCCCCTTTGTATCCCCTGTAGTACAAAGATGCTAAATGAATTAATGCTTTATTTAACTAGAATATATAAGATATGGAATCTTCCTTAACTTCATTTTCTGTAGAATAGCCCTCCAGAATATAAAGTGAAAGATCAACCTATTGACAGGTTATTTAAACTCTAAGTAGTTTGGACAAAATTGTCATATCTTTGGTTTATCCTAGTCTTCCAGAATAATGACTGAAAATTTCAGATTTGTTTGGTTGTATAAATACGAGGAAGTCTATGTAAATGAGACAAAGGTCAAAATTTAAGCAACTGCCCTCCCCAAGCCTGGAACAGAATATGTTTAGTCTAATCTTATCTCTTTGTTCACTATGATAATATTTAAAAGCAATTACATTGTACAAAGGCACAATACTACCTGTGGTGGATAATAAACTAACCTTTTGAGCAACATCAATCTCAAAAATGACTTGTTCACAGCCCAACCCAAATCTTCCAGGTCTTAGCTCTTGATACTCTGTGACACATACCTTAAGAGGAAACAAAATAACACTTAAAAAAATAGGATAACTTTCCTTACTATCTCACTTTAAATCCATGCCTAAAACAAAAGGTACTTTATTTTTAAGTATTTTTAAGACATAATAACTTTATTTATTTATTAATATATATTTTTGTATATATTTAAGGTCTACAACATGATGTTTTGATATGCACATACATAGTGAAATGATTACTATAATCAAGCCAATTAAAATATTCCCCATTTCACATAATCTTTTTGTTGTTGTAAGACCACCGAAAATCTACCCTCTTAGCAAATTTTTAGTACATAATGCAATAGTACTTACTTTAGTCTTCATGCTGTGCTTGAGATCTCTAGACTTGTCCTAATCACTGAAACTATGAACTGTCATGACCTATATCTGCAACCCTGTTCCTTTCTCCAAACCCTTCCCCAACCTCCGATGACTACTGTTGTTCTCTCTGTTTCTATGTGTTTGACTTTTTTTTTTTTTTAAGATTCTACATATAGGAGAGAGATCATGCAGTATTTGTCTTTCTGTGCCTGGCTTATTTCATTTGGAATAATGTCCTTTAGTACATCCATGTTGTTGCAAATGGCAGGGTCTCTTTTTATAAGCCTAAATAATATTCCGTTGTATATGTATATCACAATTTTTTAATCCATTCATCCATTGATGAACAATTAGGTATTTCAATATCTTGACTATTGTAAATAATGCCAAAATAATTATGGGAGTGCAGATATCTCCATGAGGTGCTGATTTCATTTCCTTTGGGTATATATCCAGAAGAGGAATTGCTGGGTCATATGATAGTCATATGTTAAGTCATATGATGTGTTTTTTCTATCGAGTTGTATGTATTCCTTATGTATTTAGGCTATCAACCTCATATACATATATAGTTGACAAATATTTCAACCCAATCTGAAAGCTGTCTTTTCATTTTGTCGATTGTTTCCTTTGTTGTGTACAAACATTTTAGTTGATACAGTCCTACTTGTTTATTTTTGCTTCTGTTGCGTATGCTTTTGATGTCCTATCCAAAAAATTATTGCCAAGGCCAATGCCATTTTCTTAAATACTTTTTCTGCATGGTATATGATCCTTTGGGATTTATCCTTGCACTGCAAGATGGTTCAACATACACAAATCAATCAATGTGATACAACACATTAGCAGAATAAAGGACAAAAAACATATGATCGTTTTAATAGATGCAGGAAAAGCATTTGAGAAAATTCAATATCCTTTCATGATAAAACTCCAAAAAAATTAGGTATAGGAGGAATGTGCTTTAACACAGTAAAGGCCCTATATTACAAGCCCACAGCTAACGTCATACTCAATGGTAATGCTGAAAGCTTTTCATCTAAGATCAGGAGCAAAACAAGGATGACCACTGTTGGCACTTCTATTTAACATAATACTGAAAGTCCTAGCCAGAGAAGTTGGGCAAGAAAAAAAAAAAAAGACAATCAAATTAGGTAAGAAGAAGTAAAATTGTCTCTGTTTGCTGATGGCATGATCTTATATATAGAAAATCCTTAGACTCCACCAAAAAACTGTTGGTACTAATAAATGAATTCAGTCAAGTTGCATGATACAAAATAAACATACAAAAATCAGTAGCTTTTCTTTACACTAACAATAAACTATCCAAGAAAGAAATCAAGAAAAAAATCCCATTTGTAGTGGCATACGAGGTACTTTCAAATGAATTGACTTTATGAATCTTATTTTGCTAGACACGTGTGATAAATTTTATTACTGTTGTCTAGTTTCTTTAGTATTTTTCCTCTGTCCTTTTACCTGCATTCCTTCTTTGTAATGCTCCTTACGAGGATTTATGATGTTGCTTGTAGCCTGATTTTGAATCTTTCATCTGTGAGCTAGTTCTAGTCCTCCTTACCTACCTTCTCAGTGTTTCAAACTCCTGATTGTATAGGAAGGGAGAGAACTCCTCTCCTAAAATTCAGTCTGCAGAGACATAGCATTATCAAACAGAATATATCAAATCTCATCCCAATTTCTAATATATTTCTATTTTATTAATAATAATGTTGACAAAATTAATGTAATTTCAAAGTTCTAAGTAAATCACCCATCCAGGTAGCATCACCAAAATAAGAGGAACTATGTGACATGTTAAATTTTATTTTCTGACTTTGTTTGAAAGATAGTAAAATTATATATTCTTTCTCAAAGTGTACCAATGTCTATTAAAGCTTCTCTAAATCTTGGTAATAGGTGCTTTTGAAATAGAAATTAGCTAAGGGTATCAGTCCTAGAAATGGGATGAGGATTTTAAGGTCTAAAGTTATGCAATATTTTCTCTTTCCTTAATTGATCACATGAGAGAGAGAGAGAGAGAGAGAGAGAGAGAGAGAAAGAGAAGAGAAGAGAATTGAATTCTTGGGGCCTTGTCATCAGTGGAATGGAAAGCCATTTTTCTGTCTTTGTCTGTTTGTCTCTCTTTCACTCTGGTACCCCCCCGCCCAATCTCACACACACACACAGACACAGACACACAGACACATATACACACACACACAGACACAGACACACAGACACATATACACACACACACAGACACAGGCACACAGACACATATACACACAGACACACACATACACACACAGAGCTTTTTTGATGACAAGTTTTTGGAAAGATATTTCTAGGAATAAGTTATTTTTCCTTTGCTTGCTTGATACTTCCTGTAGCCTGACACTGATGTAACATTTCTATAGGATCTGCTGAGAGGTTTGTTCAAGTTAGTAAAATAGGCTGTATAACTCCAACTAAGCTTTTTCTTTATGCAGCCTTTTTTTCTTAGCTCTAGGTCAGTTGCTTCAATAGGTGTGCTCAGATTTGAAAGTGATTCTCTTTCCTGGGCTTTCACCAAAATTAGATCCTAAATTTTCCTATGTTTGTGAGAATCGTGAATAAATTACTCTGGTCATACAGGAAAGGAAGTGAATAAATTATAAAAATAATAACAACTTAAAAATACTTCTATGTATGGATTTCTTTAATCCAAAAGGAAATAATTTCTACCTGCTTAGGTGACCATTTGCCTCAGATCACATTTAAAAAATGTTAATAAAAGTAAAAGCTGTCCTTAGTGGAATAGAAGGTCTTTTTACCAATATATATAAATAAATGAACTTCTTGACATCAAAAATATCTCATTTCTCTGATTACCTATATTTGCTTTTATTGTATAATTCAAGTTTCAGACTTATCACAGCCATTATGCTTCCAAGATTTTTTTTTTGATTAGAAGATAAAGAGGTTGAAGAGAATATAAATGAATAAGTTTCTTGCAGCTGTGGCCAATTATAGACAATACCATTCACTATTGATGGAATTCTTTGGTTCATACTTTATGGTCATCTGAAGATATTACATGCTGAAATGATGAAGCTATTGTCTGACTAGATAATAACATGCATTTGCTAAAGATGACTGATTATGCAAACTAAGAGAGCACAGTTCCGTAATATCCAAAACCAAGATGATATAAATGGCTTTTTGATGTGAACTATTTAACTATAATTTACTTTGAATTTTTTAATAACAATAGGAAAAAAGTCTGTATTATAATTCTGTCTCTGCTTTCATTTGTGCTTCTTAACCAGCATCTTCACTATGATTTAAATGACTATTTCAGAATTAGTATGTTGAAAATAACACTAGAAACTGGGGAACAATTGTAGCTATCCTGGAAATCAAAATTTTCCAAAGTGTTTCATACAAACGCCAGTTCTATAAGAAGATTGTGAAAAAAAGGAGGAGTCTATGGTCAAGCGTGTTGGAAATGCACACACTATATTGGTTCTTTATGTGTGAATTAGCATATCACAGGTTTTGTTATGACCTGCAATAAAGAAACCTGTTTTAATCTTGTGTAATTCAACTTTCCCCAAATTTGTTTGACCACTGAAGACTTTATAGTGTGTGATATCAACTAACATTCTGTGAAAACTTCCATTCCGCAGAAAAAAACTGGGGGAATATTACTTTAAGACTTAGGAAAGCTAGAGTTTCAGTTTTTTCTTTGTATCTGATAATTGATGAAATAGACATTATCATCTCCATCTGTCTAGAGCCTATTCATATAGCAAACATATCCCCTTTCACTGATATCCAAAACTCATGCTGGAAAATTAGGTTTTGATAACCACACAATATAAAAGATTATTTATTTTAATTTTTAAATGATTTTACTAGAGAAAATAAATAAATATTAAAAAAGGTAAATATAAAGCTAATAGACAGATAATATATGAATATATACACATAGTATATGCCTAATATATTTATTAACATAATTCTACCTTTTCAATGACATTTCACTATAGAAACTAAACTGCAAATAATTATATGTTATATATTTAATTTTCAACTATTCTTTCTGATGACTTTGTGAGTTTAAAATACATTTAAAGACACAAATACTTCAGAATGAAGCACAGTTCCCTTCTTTTCAAAACTCTGTTTCTATCTCTGCAGAACATACAGTTTTAGAATCAGAAGCAACAGAGACGAGAACAATGTTTAACAATGATTTCATTTTTAATGTAATAGTTGTTCACACTTCTTACCTAACTTGTGAAATACAGTAGACTGAATGAAAGGAATCAGTTGGAGGAGGCATCTGGGAACATAGTTATATTGTGAGTATGTGTGTATATTGTTTGTTTGTATTACGTGTGTGTGATACATCCACACAGTACCAAACCAAATTGTATAGAAGAACTTCACAAAAAACAATAGACTTTTGCCTTATTCTTTAAAATTCTCAAAGACAAAGTTTTGGAAATTACTCAATATTGAGGCAAGTAGAATGCAAGGATTAATTTTCTTTCTGTGGTACCAAGGCCATAATCTTTATTTTTCTCAAAGTACAATATTCTTGGCATAAGAATCACTTGGATTTTCTCTTTTACATTCTATTCGTTGCCTAAATTTTGTCACATTTTAATTAGCTTCATATTAGACAATTATTTTCTTACAGTTATCTGGAACTTTATCTTCTTAAAATTTGTAAATACACATAAGATAAAATTTAACATCATAACCATTTTTCAGTGTACAGTTCAGTGGCTTTATGTACGTTCACATTATATGCTATCATCACTACCATTTATCCACAGAACTCTTTTCATTTTGCAAAACTTGAAACTCTACCCATTAAACAATACCTCTCTATAGTTCTCATTTTGTCCAAAGTTTTAATCTTTTTTTCCCCTGGAGACCACTTTGTGGAGCTCTGTTGGTCTGTTATCGTTTGAATTGGTTTTCCTCTAGGTCTGATGTATATTAAAGCTGATGTACGTATTAAATCTGGGTGGTGGCAGGACTTTATATTTCAAAATATCTTCATTTTGCTCTTGCATTTTCTTATTTTGCTCCATCATCTTCTAGAATCCAGTTTTGCTGATGCAAATAAGGTCAGATAACATTTTGAATTTTTTCCTCTGTGGGTGACTTATCTTCCTTTTTGTGGAAACATTTAGAATTTTCTTTTTATCCTTGATATTCCACAATTTCACTATGATATATATATATATGACATATCATATATATATATATAGCTAGTGTATCATTCAATTTTTGTACTCAGGCCCTTTACATTTTTAAATCTTTTTACATTTGAAGAATTCTGTCCTTTTTTAGCTATCTATATTTCATAATTTCATTTGAGTATTTTTTATTTTGTCTTTCTGGAAATGTGGATTTTGGACGTATCATAATTTGTTTTTAAAAACATCTTATCTTTATATCAGTCTCTATCTCTCCCCCTTCCTCCCCCTTTTTCTGTAAATTCTGTAAGGGTTTTTGGAACTTTTTTTTCTTGTCTTGGTGAATTTTCTATACCTACCATTATATGCTCTTAGAGTACATTATTGTTCTCTGAATGTTCTTTATTTTATAAATGCAATATTATTGTGAATATAGTTTAGCATATTATTTATTTAATTTTTAAAAGTTCTATTTTTTCCTCAAATATCTCTTTCTCATCTAGGGTTAGTTTTTCTTTTTCTTTTTCTTTTTGTCTTTATCTTTCATGCTGCTATTAATAGTTCCTCTCATGTGCCAAGTAAATTTTGGTGTGTTCGTATTTAAGGAAAAAAGGCGAAGTATCTATCTATTTTGAGAGCTCCTTGGATGTACCAAAAGAAGTGGTAGTGTTCTCTTCTTCATGTCTCTTTTATCAACAGTTCTAACTTGCGACTCTGTGTTAGTTGGCATAGGCAGGGTTATATTGATGACTGGACTTTGCTTTAGGGTGAATAAGTAGAACACCTGACTGCCTTCCCACTATAATTCCTCATCCTCATTTCCATGTGTCCTTTTCTCTTCATAGCCAGCGTGAAGCATAGTAGGAGGTGATAGGCAGATATTCCTTGCATCTGAAACTGCTTAGTCACCTAAAAACAAAGATAAATCAATAGGATTAAAGAAGAGTTTTAGTAGCAGAGCGCTCATGGGTGTTTTCATTTTTCTGTACTGTACTCTTTAAAGAAGTACTTTAATAAAGAGCTGCAGAAACAATCTTTTAATTATATTCACCTATTTGTCATTTGAAAACTAAGAAAACTATAAATACAGTAGCTTTCTTAACTTGATAAAGGCTATACACCTAAGATCTACACTACACATTATTCTTAAAGGAAGGAAGACATGGATTCCCACTAATACCAAACCTTCTTAACAAATTAGGTAGTTCACACCAATATCTAAAGATAGAATACCTAAGAACACAGAAGAAAAAGAAGTATTAGGAGAAAAGAGATACATTTATGAAATTAAATTAATTAATTAATTTAAATTTCAGAATATTATGGGGGTACATTTTGGTTACATATATTGCCTTTATATAACCGAAGCCACAACTACAAATGTGCCCAATCCCCCAGACAGTGTGCTCTGCACCCATTAGTTATAAATTTACCCATCCCCTCCACCTGCCTCCCACCTGCCCAGCACCTGATGAATATTAATTCCATGTGTGTGCCTAAGTGTTGATCAGTACCAATTTGATGGTGAGTACAGGTGGTGCTTGTTTTTCCATTCTTGTGATACTTCACTTAGTAGAATGGACTCCAGCTCTATCCAGGGTAATTCAAGAGGTGCTAGATCACCATTGATTTTTGTGGCTGAGTAGTACTCCATGGTATACATACTCCACATTTTATTAATTCACTCATGTATTGATGGGCACTTGGGTTGTTTCCACATCTTTGCAATTGTGAATTGTGCTGCCATAAACATTTGTGTGCAGATGTCTTTATTATATAATGACTGTTTTTCTTTTGGATATTTGCCTAGTAGTGGGATTGCTGAATCAAATGGTAGTTCCATTTTTAGTTCTTTGAGGTATCTCCATATTAATTTCCATAGAGGTTGTACCAATAAGATAAACTTATTTAAAATTGCACATTATAGCATCATATAGGATTTTTTTTGTTGGGCATCTACCCAAAAGAGCATAAGACATTCTATTATAAAGACATTTGC
>VBSM01000142.1:3995649-4009767 GCA_008086735.1 Cheirogaleus medius
ACTAGAACTAATAAAAAATTCACCACGCTTGCTGGATATAAGAATGACTTACACAATAAGTAACATTTCTCTATATCAGCAGTGATAATTTCCAAAGAGTAATAGAAGTAAGCAAAACTTACAGTAAGAATAAATAAAGTTTCTAGGACTAACTAAGAAGAAAAAGTTTCCATAAAGAGAATTTTTGAATTCTAATAATAGACATAGATAATGGTCTGAATAAATGGAGAGCTATTCTAGGTTCTTGAATGTGATGACTTTATATAATCAAGATATCAATTTTTTCCTTTCTTAATCTATAAGTGTAATCCCACTTAAGATTCCAGTTGGACTTTTTGAAAAATTGATAATCACACCACAATGTATGTAAAAATAAAAGTACAAGAAGAGCTAAGAAAAAACAGTAAAGAAGGGGAGACATTCCTATGCCATTTATTAAGACATATTGCAAATCTATACTAATAAAAACATTGTAGTTTTAGCAAAAAAGCAAGACAAATAGTGAAACAGAAAAAACTCAGAGATAGATTCATGCATATGTGAAGACAATTTATTGTAAAGATGTCACCACAAATCAATGGGTAAAGAAAAAGTTTTTAGTAGGACATACTGGGAAAACTGACACACTTACTAAAGAAAATATGATTAGATCCTTACAAAATACTACGTACAAAAATGGAATCCAGATGTATTAAGGACCTAAATCAAAAGGGTAAAGCTACAAAGTTATGAGAAGAAACTATTAGAGAATATTGTTACAATCTAGAAAGTAAAGTTTTTTACTAAAAACTCCAAACTGTAAAACAAAAATCCCAAGCTAAATTATATCAAAATGAAAGATTTCAGTTCAACATTGGACATCCTAGGCAAAGTTAAGTAGATGACAGAAGAGAAATATCTGCAGTGTCTAAAACTGACAGACACTTAAATCTGGACTAAAAAGAGAATTTGTGAGCTCAAGAAGAATATGACAAGAAACCCAAAGAGAAAATGTGGAAAGCATATTAAAATATTTTATAGGTCTATTGATTATTGCTTATTTAATTTTTTCCATAGCAATTTAACTTATTCCAGAAAGACTCATGTTCCTTTTTAAAACTTTTCCATTTGTATGTTACTACTGTTAGAGTTTAAAAATGAATATCAACATTTTTAAACCTTAAAGAATAATAAATATTCCAACAGAGCAAAATTATGTCCCCCCGTCTGATTTTAATGATGACGTTTTCTAAAAAGACTCACTGGAGTTAAAATTATCAAGTCATTTCTAAGGAAAGGATAAATGCATTTTATAAAACAAATTGGCATGGGAAATAATATAGTATCAGATTTCATCTAAGTGTAGAACTCACCATTTCCCTTTGAGGCTTAAACAAATATTACATGAGTAAGGGCTCTTGTAAAATGTTATGTTTTGAAATAGATTTCATTAATGGCTTCTAGTGATAATTTATTTTTCCCCTTATGCACAAGTCTCTTCTCATACTAATAATGGATAGCTTATTTGCATATAAATAGATTTCAGTATTTGCTGAAGCAGAGACCAAATATGTTTCTTTTTTTCCCCCTGGATATTGTTAAAAGAAAAAAAAGAAGGGGAGGGAGATATTGTAATAATTAGCAATCAGGGTTTGTAATACTTTCTTGCTCAAAAATTTTTGCAGGCAACTTGCTTGGTGTTTTTATTGATATACTTCCTGTCAAAGATTTTGACCTATATTAAAATTACAATGAAAAAGTTTTCTCCATGATGCTTTTTTGTATACCTATGGTTAAAAAAACAATCTTGATATTGATTATTAAAATGTTTGCTATGACCCTCCAGATATCTTCTTCTCCTAATTAGGTTTTATAGTTTCTAGTACATAGCATGTTCTGTTTTAGAGAAGGTAAATGTCATTTCTGTGACTACGTTGCTAAATTAAATAAGTCTTTTATTTCTGAGATAAAACAAGTCATATGTTTATGATAGAGGAATGTTTTGTTCCTTTTAGTAAAATGCTAATCTTTCAGTTGTCATGTGATTAAGATGATCTAAATCTTAAATTTTTTATAGCATATATATCCTTTCTAAATAAGTCTTATAATAAAAAGGCCTTTTGATCCTACTTTCATTTCAACTAGCAGTGATCATTAGTGGAGGAAGAACAATTAACTCAATGTTTTTTAAAGATATCCATTTGATATTTGCTTCTTGACTTTCCGTATTTTAAAGAGGATATGTTCCTGCGTTGCTGCACTGTACAAGTGAATAGCAGGCATCATCTTATGCCACACAGCACATATGAGTAATTCCTTGAGGAAATTAAGATAACAAGTTACTTTCTGCTAGGTACAATGTCTATTAATGTGTGTCTTTCTGACCTGTAGAGGTCACTCAGTATAAAGTGAATAATGACTTCAGCTTCCAAAAGAGACAGCAAACATGACTATTCTATTCGAGCAGTTCTATTTTACTCAATTTCTGTTATTTGTAAAAATACTATTTTCATTTCTTACTATACATGCATGCCTAGGTGAGTGATGCTGTTCCTTGGGGTCCAAATACCTTTCTAAACATGAAGCCAAAACTATGATCCTGAAAGAGTGGTTAAAATATGTATCTAAATTGATATGTTTTTGAATATTATGTAGATCTTTTCTACATAATAAAGAAAAAAAATGAGAGAAAATTTTCCCTCAGAGAAGATGACACATTGCATTCTACCACAGAGAGGCAGCCTTCACCAAAAGATGGAATGTAGTGCTGTTTGGATTCTAGGAAAATAATAGTTAACTCTAGATTTCTTTTCATTGTTGTTTATAACAGGCTTTGAAAGTAACAGTGTAGCAAATGGAGATACGAAGACAACTGATTTTTAGAATTGTGATATTTGTGTTTGCCTTAAACGTGTTTATACTTATTACAATTTTTAAAATATAGGTGTAAAAATTGTATCCACTTTTGGTATACTAATGGATTAATAATCTTGGAACAAAAATCCCTAAATTTATCGAATAGACTTCAAGTTTCCCATCTCCTTGACCCAATTCACCTGTTGGGGAACTTATCATGTTCAGGAAAAAGCATAACATCTTCATTTAAATAATCTGATATTTGTTTGGCAAGTTGATGTGGAGGTGCTAAGACATCTAATGGAGATTGAGAAGGCAAAATGAAGTAGTAATAAGAGCTGCTAAAACCATAAAGTCACAGCTCTGCTATTAAACTTAATTTCCTGTAAATTTTAAATAATAATTTTCCCTCTTTCTTCCTCTCAGTGATGTTCCAAGGATTCAAAGAGGTTGAATGATTTGGTCCTTACTCATTTGTGAAAGTTGCTTAACTTCTCCGGTAATTTTTTCCCCCATTTTATAAGAGAGGAAACTAAAGCTTAAGATGATTTAGGTAATTTATCAAGGCCACGTGGCTATCATATAGAAAGCTCAAATTTGAATTTAGGTTTAAGATTTACCCTGGAAAATAATAGGCTAAAATAAAATAGAGATGAAAATGTATTTTAAAGCATTTTGCATCTTCCATGATCATGAAATACATTTTGCAGATTTGGCACAAAATTAAAATAGTATGATATCCATTTAACAGAATTCATACTGTGTTTAAAGGATACACACTAAAAGGAAAGTCATCTTTTCTATCTTGATAATATCAATCTCCTGTTGATCTGTTTCCTTCCAGCCTACAATTGCTCTATACTTATTTACATATGTTTATGTGATATATCATCTAAATATTATTTTCACATTGTAAATAGAAATGTGACTTCAAGCTATCCATTTCTTTTCATGGACAATTACTAAAAATAAAATGGTTAAAATGCTTAAAGTCCCAGGAGTAGATTCTAGGTGACTCATAAATTGATTCTTCCTTCCTTGATTCAGTTCAGTTCAGCTCAGTGAGCATTTATTGAAGCTCTACTATAGGGAGGCACAGAGACATAAGAGATTCAGATATATTCTAGAGGAAATTATAATCTCCTCCAGAATTTCAGAAACTAGTTCATGAGATTATTTGAGGGAAAATTATTTAATATTTAAATATTTTTGAGAACAGCTATGTACTAAATTGTTATAGTTTAGAGGTCCAAAGCAATGGGTTTTGTTGAAATCATTTTCTTGTCCCCACTTTCAGAGAATGTGATTTATTATTTTGGTATGAATCCAAGGAATTTTCATTTTACACTAATTGGGATGATTCTGATGCCTGTGGTCCATGAGCTACACTTTGGAAAGATTAGTTTAAAATATATGATGCTGCATATGATCCTCATTGTTTTTTAGTATGATATGTCATACCATATAACAAGTTCAGCCAGAGGCCAGTGGAGTAACATGTCCAAGCTACAGAAGGGTAATAAATAGCCCTGTGGATTGTAGATGTTGACGCCAGGTGAGGAAACCCCTAATTATTTGGAAGTAGACATTTTTAATATAAAAAAATACCACTGTTAGTAGTCTTGGTTAAAATTAACAATTTGTGTGAGTATCCCTTATCTAAAATACTTGGGACTAGAAGTGTTTTGGATTTCAGGTTTTTTGGTTTTTTTTGAAATATTTGCATTATATGTACTTAACAGTTAAGCATCCCTAATCTGAAAATCCAAAATCTGAAATGCTTCAATAACCATTTCCTTTAAGTGTCATGTTGACAGTCAAAAAGTTTCAGATTTTGGAGCATTTTAGATTTTGGATTTGTAGATTAGGGATACTCAACCTTAGTTGATGAGAAGCCTTGAAAGGGAAGACTCCTGCTCAATTCCCACAGTAGTTTGCAGTCTAGTATTCCACAAGGGTATAGGAACAAGATTAGAGAACATTTACATTATATGATCACAGGATCCTAGTGAACAGAGAACACTGTGAGGGTAAAGAAGATCTTATTTAGATTTAGGTTTACCAAAAAAGAACATGAAAATTCCAAGATACTCAAATGGGTAACCTAATAATTCTTGTTTAATCTCTGATAAATGTAAGCAAAACATTTGATGACATCAAAGCATGAAAAACATTTTATTATTTATTTTAATCTATAAAATACATTTGTTTTAGGATGCAGAATTTTTCATTTAAGTTGTAAATGAAATATTAAGCTATGCTTAATTGGCTCATCACTAAGTAAATGATGTAGGCTGTTCTTTCAAGACACCCTAAACTCTGTAAGTCTAGCTTTATTCTAGATCTATTCAAATAAAGATATTAGCAGCAGAATCAAATCCAAATATACTTAGAAGCCTTACAATTTTTAACAAGTTGAGAAAATGGCAAACAGTCATAATTTAAATGATAAAAATTTGTCATTTTCTTTAGTGTTTCTTTTAAATCTGCTCATTTGCTGTAGCTTTTGTATAGAATTTGGTTTTATATTAATCAATGTTTTAATTATTCATATTTTAAAAATACATTTGGTATTTCTATTTTTAAAACTTTATATAATCATATATTGTGTGATATGTAGACATAGAACATATCCTGATTTTTATATATAGTATTCTTGGAGATAAGTGTCAGTCTTGTGAGGGAATGCTTTAATAATTTAGCTTTAATAGAGTATTAAGATAATATGGTGATCTAAGATAACTTCAAATATATGCTGAGACTTATTCTTCTTTTTTGCTTGGATGATTTTCTTGGCATTCTGGCTCCAAACCTTTAAATATGAACAGTGGAATATAAAACCAAAATTTAGTTATGAGAATTAGCTATTTCAGGGAAATTGTGAGGTATTTTATTTACCTTGAAGATAATTTCATATTTTATTATTTAATAACTTTGTTTATTCATTTATAAAAATCATTCATGTGTTACATATTTATGTACTGCCTACTCAAAGTGGTTTTAGGTGCAAAGTGATTATCTTTCCTTCCAGTTGGTCCCTATAATTCATACAGAAACTGTGTTATACCTACATTTATAAGACTGGTGAAAGTCATTCAAATTTACTTACAATGTACTTATGTTATCAGAGAGTGAAAGTATCTTTTTTATAGCAGCAGTTCAAAGACTTCACTTGACAGGGCTTATGGATGCACATTTTGATAAGTATGTACTTAGAGGTACACAGATAAACAGACATTGCTGTCTGAAGAGATATTTCAGTCAAGCCAAATCCATATGATTTTGTATTTGTATGTCATGGCAGTGACAGCCCTATTGCTTAATCAATAGGAACACATGTTTTAACAGGTGCATGGTTTAGGTAGACTCCGACAGATGAATCTCTCAGTCTACTTAGTTTGGAGTGCATTATATTACTAGTACTCCATTTCTTAGGGGCTATATTGATAATAATTTCTATATACTCTATAATACTTTAAGATATCATACTTAAGTATTTAAAATCTTATTTATTAAAATATGTAATACCCATATGTTTTTGGACAGAAACATTAATGCAATGGTAAAACATAGATGGAAATTTTGGTTAAAATTTATGCAGTTTTGTGACTTTTTTTTCCCTCATTACCTATAAGCTCAGTTTAATAAACTGTGCAGTTCTGTGGTCATAATCTGAAGTGCTGTTTAATCAAATCTAGTCTTAGAAGCAGTAGAAGAACATTAAATCTAAATTGGTCTTTGACATTGATGATGATACTTCTTTGTGTACTAATTTTTTGTCTATGGTATTACTTCATTTGTAAAGCTGAAGAATAAAATCAGTGTGAGAAAATGTGTTCAATAAGAGTATAAACTTCCTAAATGACTTTTTAAAGTCATGTAATTTCAATGAACAATTTCCTAAATGTTCTTTAATTCCTAAAGATATGCTCACATGTATGGTATTTAGTTTTCAGTAGATTTCTGTCACCTTCACAGGAAAAAAAAGGACTCAGTATTCATAAGCAAAAATGATTGCATTATTTATAAATATTAGTTTATTATGAAGACAACTGCTTTTTAAATCTGAGATTTTGCAGCTTTATTTCTAGAAATAGTTATTTCTGAGTCCACTCTAATGTATGAAAATGGTCACATTAAAGGATCAGAAACATAGATTTTTGTTTTAAATTACTCATTGTTCCTATTCTCTTCCATTTTTGCCCTGTAGCATTGGTTGACATTTCATAGAGACTGAAGTGGCATAGGGCTGGAAAATATGTAATTATAAGAATAACCTGCTCTTGAATTTCCTATTATGTACTACTCATGATTCAGGCAGACTTTTCATAGGTGTTTAACTTGGAATGAGAAGTTTTCTTCTTCCATGACCTGTGATTAAAATGTGGCATTTTGGTATATAAATAGAAGATAGTTCCTGCACAATCCGGCTGTGAATCAGAGCTGATGAAGCAATATAAGTCTTTGACCTGTATCATATAAGCAGTAGAATACATAATTGGAAATATATTTTAGATCAAGTGCAATAAACCTTTATTTTAATACTCTGTAGCTTAAAGCAGGCTAAGTGCTGAAATAAAACAAGATGCATGTTAAGAGAAGTTTTGCTTCACTTAATGCTCCTCAAAGGAATTCCAATAAAAAGAAATCTAGTACAACTACATTTGAATAATTTCTTTTCTTTTAATGAGTTGTAACCATGAATGTAAATATTTATCAGTGGCTTTAGCATGAGGGTAAGGGTAAGGGATAGGTTATATTTCTTCATAATTGAAAATGAAACTTACTGTTACAATAGTGTTTGGATAATAGCCTTACCTGTTGCATTAACCTTTATAAATCTTTATGGCTACAGTTGCAATTTTCAATTAACTGACTGTGGAATTGTGCACCCAGTTCCTAGCGATAGTTTGTGTTTTTTTTTTCTGGATGCTGAGATAGCTCATATATATTCTCATGCTCAGTTTAGTTTGCATATAAAAAGTCTGTAAAGATATTATTTATGTATATATACATTATTCTTTGCATTGTAAATATAAATTATATTATTTCAAAGTCATACATACTATTGTTTTATAGTAAGATGACATTTGCTAAAACACTTTACTTAGCATTTTATAGATCAAAACATGTTGTCTTTCCACAAGGGCTTTATAACTTTGGATATCTATACCATTCATATTAGAACAAATGGGCTAGAGACTGGATGCCATCTTTTATTTTACATTTTGAAATATCCTATATTAATAAAGCTTATGCATTAAAATGTTTCTTATGAACCTATCAATTTTAAAATATTTTAGATTTTAAAGCATCAACAGGAATGTATTTCAAAGCCCGTGTTTTTGAATTACATGTTTATTGGGGAGATATGGTGGCATTGATTTTGTATTCTATTAATATATTTATATCTACTCTACTGTTTCACTATTTATATTTATTGTCAATATTGTATGCCTAAAATTTTTATTTCCTCTCCTTATAGAGTGTCTCTTTGATGCCCCTGATTTAATTTCATTCATTACTATTTTTCTAAAGTTACCTTCTACATGCTCTACAGTGAACTTCCTATGAAGCCTCTCCTCCAGAAACATTGATATAGTAGACCTCTAATTGTCTCTTGAAACAAAAGATTTTGGATGTGATAGACAATATGTATTGTTTAAAATATGAATGGAGAAGAAAATAACCTCTTCCTATTTTCTCTCTGTAGAATTGTTAGCTAGATTCTATCCACTACACTATCTCCCTTTTTTGATTCCTCTCCTTACTTCTTAAATGTTTTTGGAAACAAAACCCAAAAGTTTTGGTCCTCAGTTATTTATTTTTCTCTTTCTATATTTTTTACTTAGAAAAACCTCAATGATTGCTTCTAAGTGAATAACTCCCTTCTTTTTCTCCAAGCTACTTTTCCCACTGAGCTTCAGTCAATCCTCAAATGAGATTTTCCAGACAAATTGTCTTCTGGACATTTCTATTTGGGTATCCTGTCATCTTTTCAAACAACTGTTTCACAACCAAACTCATGTATCCCTCTCCAATAGTATCTTCCTTCTGTGTTTTCTTTTTTCTGTCAGAGTATTATCTTTTTTACAGCCACTATTCATGTTTTATCATCTTCCAGTCACTATAAATGAGACAGTGTTCACGTTTGAAGTTGTTCTTCCTTTCCCTTACCAGTGTTCTTAAAATCCTTGTTAGTGTTCCTGAAACAGACCATCTCCAAGTCCTCCCACCCAATAAGGTACTGCCAGACTTTACTTTTTTTTTTTTTTTTGAGACAGGGTCTCCCTCTTTTGCAGGCACTGGAGTGCAGTGGCATCGTCATAGCTCACAGCAACTTCAAACTCCTGGGCTCCTGTGATCCTCCTGCCTCAGCCTCCCAAGTAGCTGGGACTACAGGAGTGCACCACCATGCCCAGCTAATTTTTTTTTGTTAATATTTTTTGTAGAGACAGAGCCTCACTATTGCCCAGGCTGGTCTTGAACTCCTGGCCTCAAGCGATCTTCCTGCCTTGGCCTCTCAAAGTGCTAGGATTACAAGTGTGAGCCACCACATCCGGCCCAGAGTTTACTTCTTAACTTACCACTTTCTTCATGAATCTTCTTTAATTTAAAACTTTTTAGAGCTACCTGCTATCTATGGATGTTGTTCTCAAAAGTGGTGTTGTTTGTTTGTTTGTTTACCACTAGAACGCTTTGGTTTTTAGTTAAATCTTCCATGGGACTAACACAAATAAAACATTAACTCTAGAGCTATTTTGAATGAAAATAATTTAAACTTCTTCTACTTGGGCTTTGCCTATAAAATATGCTCTGGTCACTTCCATAGAATTTTGGAGCATTAGAATAAAACTTGAAATCCATTGGCTTAAGTACAAAAATCTTATTTAGGATTAGGCACTGTTCTATTCAAGCAATCTGTTTACTACCCAATTGTTCCATGTATATTCCATCTTTGTGTTACGGGTTCTATAATGCCCATAGTGTTGTTAAACTACATTTTTGTTTTTTAAAATCCTATTCATATTTCCAAATGCAGCTCAAGCACTACCTCCTCACTGAACATGTGAATTAATAGTTAGGAAATAAAAGAGTTAAGTATCCTTTTTCACAATGTTTAAGTATCTAGAAGGAATACTGGTTTCTCTTTTTTGGAAATTATTTCTGTACTACATTTAATTATTAGGTAAACAGATATTATTATTTTATGTTTATCATATTTCAAAGCTGTGAACTGAATGATTGTACGCATTCAAACAGAATGGGTCTGAGATTATTTGTTGCTAATATTATACATTAAGAGTATGAACCTAAGAATAATATCCATATTACCAAAATTAATAATTTAAAACATACTTTATTATAATTTTTACATTTGTTTTCTCTTAGGGCCTGCATCATACAATCCTGTTTTAAGGAAATCTTGCCCCATGCCCGTATTTGTTAAAGCATCAAAGCGCTTTGAATATTCCAAAGAAATTACTCCTGGCCCAGCAACATATGAGGTTTGCCAATATTTCTCTTTTATCAGTGACACAATAATAGAATGATTTCCAGAAATTACTGCAAATGTATATATGAAAGTCCTTATTTTATATATAAAATATATTTTATATATTTTATTCATTTTTAATCAAAACCTTTTGGCTAAGGAAAACATTTTTGAAGATATATTCTGATATTTAAAAAAATTATGTTAAGAATTAAATTTAATTTTAATAATTTTTCTATCTGTGAATATCCTCTACAGCATGGTTATATATATATTGAGTTTCTTGTGTATATATATATATATATGGAAATTCCTACAACTTTTAAAATGTATTTGTTTACATACATAAATTGAAATCTCTTCATATTTATTGAAATCGTGAATTTATTAGAGAGCCCAGAAGAAAGGTCTGTGGATCCAATAAAATCAAGTGTTAATCTTTTCTTTTTTTTGTTGTTGACCATTAATAATTTTTTTATTAGTACAAATGTATGGGGTGCATATGCAATTTTTTCACCTGTGTAGAATGTGTAGTGCTCATGTCAGGGCTTTTAGAGTATCCATCACCCAAATAATGTACATTATATCCATTAACCAGTGTCTCACTATTCTTTCCCCTCCCCCCTGCTCACCCTCTGAGTCTCCATTATCTATCATCACACTCTCTATGCCCATGTGAACACATTTTTAACACCCACCTGAGTGAGAACATGTCTTTTTGTGCATAGCTTTTTCACTTAATATAACTTCTAGTTCCCTTTATGTTGCTGCAAAAGACACGATTTCATTCTTTTTGTGGCTGAATAGTATTGCATTGTGTTATATATACCACACTTTCTTTATCCATTCATCTGTTGATGTATACTTAGCTTGGTTCTTGGCTACAGGTTGTAGTAGCAGTGTACTGCTCAGGTGAGTAGACTCTTGAGTTCCTGGACAGCTGTCATGGCATGGACAATGGTGGTTGCAGTGGTGGTGAGATGCTCTTCTGAGTCCCAAGCTCTGTTCACATATGTTGGCAGTGGTGCGGTGGGGCGTGGGGGCCATTCTCCAGGTCAGTAGGTGGTGCTTACAGGTAGGAGCCAGCTGAGGTGGTAGCAGCATGGTATTTATATCCAATCTCAGTGTCCTGAGAGGAATACTTGGGTGCCTCAGGTAGGGGATTGTTGGGTTGTGGAACCTCCAGGACCCTGGATCCCACATTCTGTGTCAGAGCAGGGGTGAAGCCAGGTGGAGCTGAACCAGACAAGCCTGTGCTTAGGCCTGTGATATTAGGTGTATGCGCCAGCTGTAACAAGTGGAGTCAGAGTGATCCTGAGGCTGCTGGTGGAATGCTTGGGTGAGAGGCAGCAGCCACCATGCTGTGGTCCTGGTAAGGAAAGAGTGGGGCTAGCCCCAGAAACCACAGCCTTGACCAGTGGGTGGGGTTGCATATCCCTTTAATGCCCCAATCCTGGCGGGACTTGCTCCCCAGTCTTGGCTATGGCAGCTGACCCAGCTTATTCATTCATTAGACCTGACAATTTGCGTCTATGCTACTGCTCAAATCTGGGCTGTAGGAACCTCTACCGATCTCAAAAGCAAGCCTCCTTGGCAACTTGTGCCCCACTCAAATCACAAATATGGTACCTGTTTCCCAGCACCAATGGCCAAAGCCCATACCCTGCTCACTTCTCAGTCCTGGCTGTGGGAGCCCACTTCCCCACCTCCTGCCTCAGTTCTTCCAGTAACAGAGTGAGCTTCCCTAATACCAAGGATAGGCACTACTGGATCTCAGGATAACGCCCAGCTGTTAAAAGCTAGTATTGAAATGGCATGTTGGTGTAGTCCCCTAGGTTTCAGAAAGGGCATGATACCCACACAGGTGAGTATCACTCTCTCCCCTAGCAGTTCCTTCTCACAGTCTCCTGGCAGCTCCCTAAATTAGACTAGGGCTTGGAAAGGTCAAGGTGATCTCCCAGCCTGTACTGTATGATTCCTCAGTGGGAAAGGGGAGCACAGAAAGACTTACCCTCTCCCCATGCTGGGGAGTCTCCTGGCTCGTAGCCAGTCCTGGCCAAGCAGGCTACCTGTTTTCTTTCTCCTTCCTCTTATTTTCTTGCAATAAATGTAAATACTGTAGTTTAAATTAATAATAAATGAGAGTCTCTTTTAAGCTGTAGCCTTCTGTTTGTTCATAAGAAGGAGTTTTAAATAAACCTGTAGGGATTTAGAAATTGTGTTCACAATAGGCCTTTATTGTCCTTTTCAAATTTAGAATGAAATACATCCCCCTTTCCCACTTTACTAACTATTGAGAGTGAAATATTTTATTTTGGCTTATAGCAATTAATTTAAGAATTAATTCTGAGTGCAAACCAAATGAATGTTTATTTATTTGTTTTTGATTAGTGACAAGTCTATTTTTATTGAATGCATGTTTTTCTACTTAGTTAAGATGTCATAATCTAAAATTTTTTAGCATTCTGTAAAAGGCGGGTTCATAATAGAATATCAGAAAAGAAAAAATAAGTAATCAAACAGTCATTATTTTTACTTGTTGGCCATTGATTCTTTCAAAAGACAACCGCTAATGCCTGCTGATTAAGTAAAACTAATTTTATTAGGTTCACTTCAGAAAGGAAGAATCTGCTAGAGTTTTAGTACTTTATTTCAGAAGGTAGAAGTCCAGGCAGGTTATTACAAGGTTTTAGGACTTGGGCTGGGAGATTTAAGGCAAGTCTTATAAAGGGTGAACTGGTTGTGACTGGGCAAGGTTTATTTTTACTTTGGATTAATGGACATAGTGAGGGAGCATCTTAAAGCAAGTATTGATCAATAAGCTATTAGTCTTGATGAGTTAGATATTTTAGTTATTCATAGTTGATCATATTAAATCATATTAAATATTCAGCTGACACTTCTCTCTTCTTTCAAAACCTAATTTTAAGGGTATGCACAAATAATAAATGCCAGAAAATCTAATGGTATCCTTTTTCATTTTGTGATTTATTCTTTGTAAGATGTATCCACTAGTCTCTCTAGTATTTACATTGTTCTTGCTTTTTCTTTTATTAAGATTTTATAAATCTATATGATACATTTATGTTCCACTATAGTAACTTATTATGGACAATTATTTTCCATGTCAGAAGAAAACATTTATGGGATTAATAATGATGTTTATTGAGGTATTGCTTGAAATTTCAAACTAATATATTCTATATGTACTGCACTGCAAGGCAACTTTTCTGTTGAGAACTGAATCTTTAATTTTTTTTTGACTTCTCAACATCATTTATTTCCTTTAATAATTGAAAACCTTTTGAACAAATAACTTTTTTCATAATTTTCCTTCCTTAAGGGCAAAGCTACTTTTATGTTGATAGACTGATAAATTACTTGGTCCTTTGATTATAACTTGTTCTTATATTTTAATTTGACACCCCCCATGACTTTAAGAAGTTTAAGTTGGTGACACTTTTGAGAACATAATTGCCTTAAATATTGTACATTTTTTAACAGAAAAATAATTCTAGAAATTAATGATATTGATCTAGAACTCCAATTGTGTTCCACTTTAAAAATTCTTAAATATGTATGACCTCTGCCCTTCACATAGTTGTACATTTTTAGGGTCTCATGTCCAAACTGTCCAAAGCTGGAGATCCTTACAATAATATTTGCAAATAACTGGAGCTCTCTTAAATTGTACATTCACATTTGGGTGAGGAAGATCACAGTTGCTGTTGGAACATTGTCGGAAGCTGTCCCGGACACGGGGAGAGTTGGGGTACGGCTGCTGCCCA
>VBSM01000142.1:4009867-4022294 GCA_008086735.1 Cheirogaleus medius
GTTCCCATCTTTGTCTCTTTATTTCTAATCCTCACCCCCAAACTCTAGGTGCCGTACGTCGCCGGCTGGCTCCAGCAGAACATATCTTTACTTTGCCCATTTTATTTCAATTACTAGCTAACTTGTTTGTCTTCTTTGCTCCATCTAGTTGTTGGTATTTATTGGTTTACTATAACCAATAGGTTACTGATTGATCCTTTTGAAGATTTAATGAAAGCTAGGGGGAAATTGCATGTATGCTCATAACAAAAAATGTGCATACAATTTTAGGTTTATTAATCTATAAAAGTTCACTTATGATTCTAATGAAGAACTTCCAAGATTATATTCCAAGCTCCAAGCTCAAGACTTATTTAATTTTATATTATTCAGATATTGACCACAGAATCTGGCACTAAGTAGTATATCAATAAATGTTTGTTGAATAAATTAACAAAATAGATAATCTTAGGATTTTCTTTCCATAAATCACTAATCTTTATCTAGAAATAAAGATTTACTCATTGTCTTAGTTCTCAGTGAGAAAAATATGTATATATTCTTTTAAAATAACAGTAAGTTTTATTGATTCATTGACTTTCTCTTGTTGAATAAGTATTCTGACTAAAAAATATATTTTTAAGGTTTAAATTAGGCTTCACATTAATTTTCTCAAATTTAAAATAGATAATTAGTATGCAAGAATATAAAAAAGCTATATATTAGAAACGTCAATGAATTTATCTTTATAAAATCCTTCATTTAAAGCTTACAGAAAAATTTAAATACATTTCATAAAAGCAAATTCTGCTGAAATTAATTAAAATTAAATAATACAAGTTTATTTTATGAATATAATTTTTAATTTTGGGACATTATATAATTTTTTGAAAAATTTCAGGTAGGAATTATTTTCAGAGTGAATTTTTAAATGTTTTATGTAAAAATAGCAGAATTGGGTAGGGCAATAAGAATATGATAAATTATTATAAATTCATAATATTCAGAGAATTGGAATCACATTGTATGTTTCATTTTTTATTTATCTTCAGTTCTAAATTTAAAAATTGAGATTCTTAGGATTTATTACTATAGATTTTTAGCCACATAAATTTTAATATAAAATATTGATTACAATATAGTTGACTTCAACTATATTTTAAAATAAAATTTATTTGGCTATGATTTATATAAACCAGACATTGATATGTGTGTGTGATAGTAGTAATACTATAGAAAGTAAATGGTTGAATCATTTACTTTGTATTACTTTGAAATTCTTTTGATCAAAATTTTGTATTTGTAAGTCAGTTCAGACTTCACATTGCATTTTAGACTGATAAATTTCCCATGAATATGGAAATTTGGAAAATGCATAAGAGGAGAAATTTTAGTGCAGTTAATTTCATTTAAACTTCTATTCAAATAGTATGGAAATTAATAAAAATATTAATATATTTTTATGAAAAGAAATTCTACTGTAATTAAATGAAAAATTAGAAAGGAATTTATTTCGAAAATCCTTTTGTTAGCAGATTACCCACTTATCTAAAACCCTCAATTCTGGGTAATTTTAAAGAGCTGATTAATAGTTATAGTTTGTTTTGATATTACAGAATAGAATAATTTGTATCATAGAAATAAGAAAATACATTAACACATATGTAGTACAATTATATTTTCCCCCCAAATAGGAAAAAATTCTCTCTCTATTGCACATTCTCAGAAAATATAATTTTAAATAGCAGCAAGATATTTTGTTGAATAAGTGAATATACCATGAGATATTTAAAAAGTTATCTGTGATTTCCAATTTTTTATTATTATAAATAGCCCTACAAAGATAGTTTCATACCTGAACTTTCTTCCTAGCTTTGATTATGCCCCAAGGAAAAATTCTTGGAATTACTGGTAAACAAGGGTTTGGATATTATAAGACATATGATACATATCTGTACATTTTTTTTCCCAGAAATTCTCTTTATTGAGGTAATGCTTTGATAACTTTTCATATTTCTTAAATTATTATTGGTCTATTTACATTGTTTACTTTGTCCAAGTGAATTTCTATACATTTTATTTTTCAAGAAAGCTATGTTTATCAAAATATTAAAATGTATTGTGTAGAGTTACATTTGGATTTAGTATTTATTTGAACTTATCTGTGTCTAAGATAAAATTTAAAAATAATACCAATATTATTTTATTTGTGTTTTTGTCCCTTTTCCATCATTAGATTTGGCTGAGTTGCACTTTAATATTTGTTTTCTTCATACATCAAAGATCTCAATCTTGGAATACCATTTATGCTATTAGCATTTAGATTTAAGAGAGTAGGGTCTCATACCAAATTACTTGCATCTGAAAAATTCACATAACCACTTATTTGCTATATAGTAATGTTTATCAACTTATCTATGACATTTTACTGTGTCATAGATAAGTTGATAAACTTATTTTATTTGGTAAAATCTATCAATTTTAATTTTGCTTTTAAAAATCTTTTTGTTATGCTTAGAAAATGTTTCTTCATACCCTAGTTAATTTGTTTTAATGCTTCTGAATTTTCTTTTGGTTTGTATATGGTTTTTTTTCTTTAATTCTCTATTACCTTATGTATTTACTTTGGTATTAAGTTTGACACATCAATCTATCTTTTATTCGTTTCACTTATGATTTGAACTAACTTTATCATTTGTCCAATTGCCGTTAAAACGTTGTTATTGATGTCCAGCAATCACAATGTGTCTTCCTATTGCGGTTATTCTCAAACTCTCATGGTGACTCTTTTATACCTTCGCTATTGTCAAATCTCCAGTATCTCCCCAACCCGTGCCATCCTCTTTCAGTTAATGCCTTGAGACATTTTGCTAAAAATTTCCACAAGGTTCTATTAGAACATCAATTTACCTGATAGCATTTCTACATATACACTTTGTACTCTTGATACCTTTGAACTGCCTTGCCTCCTATTTAAGCCTAACACCTCTAATTATGTGCTAGATTTCATTTGCTCCACCTGTTCAAGGATACTATACCAGCAAATTCCCCCTCGTTGGTTTTCCTCTTTACTGAATCATTCACACAGACATACAACCATGTTGCATTTATATTGATTGAAAAACATCTCTCTTAGCCTCATTTTTCCTTTTAACTAAACCCCCATTTCTCTGTTTGCCTGTTTACAAAACTACTTAAAATACTTGGCTACGTTCATTATTTCCATTATGCTTTCCCCATTCTCTCTTAATCTGACTTCTATAAGACTTTTTTCCCAAATACTCCACAGAAATAGCTCACCAATGACTTTGATAACTTTTTTTTACCAAACCCTGTGGCGCATCGGTGATGAATCTCCTCATCTGAGTTGACCTAACAGCAGCATTTAATATAATGGATTCTCCTCTTGGAAACATTTCTCTTGCCCTCAAATGGATTTTTCTCTGTGTCTGACTTGGTTTAAGCCGCTATAACAAACTGCCAGAGACTGGGTGACTTATAAACAACAAATATTTATTTCTCACAGATTTGGACACTGAGAAGCCCTAGATAAAAGCACTGTTAAGATTTAGTGTTTGGTGAGGGCCTGCTTCCTGGTTCATTCACAGTTGTCTTCTTGCTGTGTCCTCATATGGTAGAGGGCAAATGAGCTCTCTGGAGCTCTCCCTTTTATAAGGGCCCTAATTCCATTCATGAAAGCTCTGCCTCATGAGCTCATCATATACTAAAGGCCCACTTTCTAATACCAACACATTGGAGATTAGGATTTGAACATACGAATTGACAGTAAGTAAAATGGGACAAGGTAGTATAAGACCAGAGGTATTGAAAACAAATTTTCTAGGGCATTAGAGTTTCTGTATTTGTTCCAAACGGCCATTTGCAGGAGATAAGGGGATGCCAGTTATGTAGGAGTCTAGACCTCCATTGTCTGCTTTTACCAGAGTGGCTACATTTCCTATGCTTAATATATTCTATATTTGCATAACATTACTTTAGAAAAAGAGTTTCATTGCTTAAAGATGGAAAAGAACAATTTCAAGCCATAGTTGTAGGGAAAAGGTAGATTTGTTGGATTAAGAGAAAACTGAGTATAAATCTCACTTCAATCATTTAATAGCTCAGACATAAGGATTAAAAACATTTATATATAGGATTTATATATATATTTATTTATAGGAAATAATTTATAGGATAATTAATAGGATAATTTATAATTTATAGGATATAATCCTATATATATTTATATATAGGATTATATATATATTAAAACATTTATATAAGGATTAAAAACATTTATATTATAGTAATAAATGTACTATCAAAAATGTACCAAGAAACCATCTATTGCAGTACGTGACATACGTTTGGATTCATAAACTGTAGTTATTATTATTTGGATTCATAAATTGTAGTTATTACTGTTACCTTTTTTCCTGGCTATATTCCTTTATTTCTAATTTATAAATATGAATCCAGTCTCATCTAGGCTCTGAGAATCCAAAAATGAAAAATCTCTATTCTCAAATATGTAGCAATCTGGTAAGAAGAAAAAGATACAAATATTTTAGTTATAATAAAATAATTATTATATTGGGACTAGGTAAAGGGTACCAAAATAATGGGGTAAAGAATTTCTAAGTCACTCAAAAGTAATGAAAACTTTAGAAAGTATTTTATATGAAATATGAAAGAGTAATAGGAGTTTTTGATTTAGACAAGCCAAGAGAGCATATTCTAGGTAAAGGAAACAATATATGGAAGGTCAAAGAGACACTAGAGAATAGAATATCCTTGGTGAGCTTTTATTGTTAGTATTATCAAAATATAAAATGGATAGGATGATAATAGATGTGTAGTCAGTATAATATTTGATCACAAAAATATTAAAAATATGAAGGTTTTATTTTCTCTTCTGAACTATAGGTAGACATTAAAGATTTCTAAGTAGAATTATAATATTACATATTAATATAAGCCAAGAAATACCAAGTGCTTTATTTATTTATTTATTTTTGTTTCAATAGATTTAGGGGGTACAAGTGTTATTGCTACATGGATGGATTGTGTGATGCTGATGTCAGGGCTTTTAGTGTACCTGTCACCAGAATTGTGTACATTGTACCTGATAGGTAATTATCTCTAACCCCTCTCTTACCCTTTCCCTTCTTACTTCCCAGTATCCATTTTTCCACTTTATGACTTAATATTTTAAAATATTACTTTTTCATTATTTTTTCTTGATAAATTGCTAATAAAGAATGACAAAGCATGATCTCAATTATATATTTTTATATTAGATGAAATTTAGTTCCTAAATTCATTTCTAAATGTTCATATTATCTTTGTAGTAAATATTCAATCATAGCTATGAAATACATTTATTTGAAAATGTAACTTAAACTTATGCTTTTAAAAACCCAATTTTATGCCTTGGTTTTAGTTTGTGGTACAGTATTTTATATCTTTTGGAAATGTGATTTAAACTTTTGCTTTTAGAGATTGGTTTTACACTTCAGTTGTAAAGGTCATGGAACATTACTTAATACCCCAAAGTGAACGTTTAAAAGTTGCCTGTCATTTGCCATTCCAAAACGAAGGTCTTTGGCTCTCTATGGACTATAATCTTGTGTTAATTCTTTCCCTTTATTTCTGCTTACAGAGCTCTTGATATTCCCTTGAACTTCCTAAGTTACTAAGTTTTGGGAGATATGTTAAGTTCTGTCCTGGGAAATCTATTTTCAGTCCATGGTATTAGGCATTGGGATGTCTGTTAGAAGTATGATCTTCCCTGTGTTGTTGAGAGGATTCCAGGTTAATCATGTAAATAGGCATTGTATTAGAATAGACATGGATCTTTGGACCCTAAAAATTGGTTTCAGCCTAGAAAGATCATTTGGGTGATTATATATTATGGATCATTTTCATGGAGTCCATAAACTCTTTCAAGGATACAAAATAATTGCATGTTCATATGTTTGTATACTTTTCTGTGAATAGCTTTCATAATACTCACAAAGAAATTAATATAACACCTCTACCCCCCAAAAGTTTAAGAATCACTGCTTTTACCAAAATAACATCTCTGGTTACTAATAATTCAGAGAAAGAGCAGAGAATCACAGTCCCTACCCCTCAAGAGTTGATGCTGTCAAGAAAGAAATGAAGCTCTGACCATGCCAATTGTCATAACTGCAAACCTCTTCAAGTACTAACCATTGCTTTTCTGTAATTGTAAACTCGATTTAAGATACAAAAATTATTTATGGAATTATCTACTGAAATACTTTAAAAACAGAGTTACATATAATATTTTACATAGATAATGAGTAATATAATCAAAAAGATGGATGAAATATATGATTTTTGCAATCTCATTGGGTGATGATTTGAATGTAACAATACCAAAAACAGGGAGAGTGGAAAAGAACCAGATTCAAATCTCTTTAACTTATTTTTAATTTGAAATAGTGTTATTTTCATGGATTACATTAACGTATATTCATCATTTTTTGTTTCAGTATGCTAAAAACTGCTATCTAAGCCATCACTGTTTTTATTACCTAAAAGTATTTTGCCTAAGAAATAATTTCAGTTTAATCTATAGAGGCAAAAAAATAAAATCTCACTGAAATGAAAATTATGTGCTTTTCTAGTCTGTTGTTCTGATTGTAATGTACAAGTTTCATTATTTGTGCAAGGTAGTATTTCAGTTTTAACTTCCTGTTTAAGAGCCAAGTTGGTAACCAAGGAAAGAATACTGTATAAATAGTTACCAAATTCTTATTTCTAGTTTTCATAACTCATATTTTCATTTTTATATTCTCCTCAAATATAGAGTTTGGTTTATCAGCCCACATCATCTTGCTTGTAAGTTGGAGGCTTGTGAATTGGAATCGTTGTTAGAGGCGAATCAGTAGTAATAAAGGTAGTAAGGAAAACAGGCTAGGCAACAGTAAAAGTATTAGAAATAGCAACTATTTTCGTTTTCAAGAAAGTCAGCAATAGGTCTCCTATTCTTTTTGACAGTCAAAAAAGTCGTTTACTGACCATTGCCAAAACATCCACCCTCTGGCCCTTTCTTTCTCCTGTCGCCCCATTCCAACGACGGTGCCCCTTCGGGTTTGGTGTGCTCCTCCCCTTAGCCCTGGCTGAGCTAGTTGCATTCCGACAGGATATTGGCGCTCCACTTGGCACAGTAACGTTTCATCTTCACTGATTCTGTCGTTGATGTTGACTTAGTCATTCCAGGGGCAATTGGCAATTGAGAGCGACCCATTTACGTTTATGTTCAACAATTCTACTCTTGAAGAACTGGCGGGCATTGGGGATGAGCAGGCATATGACTACAAAAGAATATATCCTTTCACTCACAGTTTTTCAGAGTCCAATTTTTGTTATTTGCTTCGATCTGTCTTTTTTCTTCTTAGCACTTTTCTTTCTTAGCTCTAAAGAAAGTTGGAAGAAATATTAATATTTAATATAAATTAGCAGCCATATATGTAAACTGATGCCACCTATATTCAACCAGGGTTGCCTAAGCAAACTTGAGCACCTAAACTTTCTCTTCCTTCAGAGTAAGTTCTCTGCATACCAGGTATGTTATGGAGGTAGCTGTTAGGTGATTGTTTTCCTCAACACTGATTAAGAATGTTGGACCTAGAAGAAGAACATTCCTATTAGTTGTAAAATCATTGCACATCAGGAATGGTCTTCTGTGTTTACTAAATATATGCAAAGGACCACCTATTCACTACTCTTGGTGGTCATAGATTAGTCCTGACTTCTCCAAACAGATTCATATTTTTTCCCTGAGGACTACAATTAGCTGTCTTCTGGCTACCTCCTGTTATCAGTGGTCTTACAGTCTTGTAAGATAGTCCATTTGGTGTCCTAGAAAACATTAATTTCTTGATAATTGACTCTGATATGATAGCTTGAACTTAATTATCATGAGTCTGAAATATATAAGTCATTCTGAGTATCTGTTGTCAGTAAAATGTAAAGAAAAATCAATTACTCTAATTTACTGGGCAGAAAAGGTGATGATGGTATTCACCTTGTAAAAGTAAAGTACTACTTTTGTATTTTTAATTATTGGGATCTATATTTAAAAAGTGCTGGTCTAGATAAAGTGATATTGCTTTAGTAACTGCTTTATTGATTTAAATATCCTTGAAGTGTAAAATTAGTTTTAAGCCTCCCGAACTCTGATATATTAGTGAGGATTTTTAAAGAAATTATTTCCAATTATAACACAAATGAAAAATTGAAAATTACTTTTGAGGGTGATTTATGTAACATAAAATTATGGAGAGAAAGGAGGTTTTGAAGTTTTCTCTCCTTGTGAAATTTTAAGGTAGCAAAGTTGACAGTTTGAATTCTCTTTTTAATTTGTTTTCATAAAAACTGAAAAATTCTCAAGTAAGGCTTCTTTTTGAGAGACTTGTGTCTTAAATGGAATTAAATGATTAAAAACTAAACAGATCTCCAAGGTTATTTTGTGTAATATTATGAATACTAGTGTTCCAAACATTTTGCAAGTTGAATTATGCTATCATTTAATCTCCTTATTCTGCCTTGTACTACTATTAAATTTTCATTAATATTTATTGTCTTCCAAAAAAGAAGAAAAATCTTCCTAAACTTTTCTAGCAAATACCACTGTTTAATATTCATGTAAAATGTCAATCTGCTTCTCTATTTGAAATTTACTAATAATTGTTTTTGTATATAAAATAGCAAATATCATAACATTATCAATTATTGTAACATTTTCCCTTGTAATAATAAACAGTTGAGAGAGGTGAGAAGAGATAGAGAAGTAAATTTCCTAAATGTACTACTTCTCATATATATGAAAGTTTTAAATAGCCCTTTTTATATACATGACATATACTGCTTTATATTTGGTCAAAATATTTATTATGCTTATTATAAGTGAATAAATAAATATAAAATATTTATTATGTTTATTAGTTTCTTGATGGTGAGAAGGAAGATAGAGATACATCGTTTTATCAATACAAATAATTTTATGTCATTTATTTTAAAACCTTAACTGCTTTGCTCTCAATCTTGTATTGTTTTCTTTGTGCTGACCAAAAGCTTGATTAGAAAAGTAAACTCAGCTCATTGAGTTGCACATAAAGGCTGTTTATTTAACCCCTTTTGTGAGTAGTGCTCAGTGCTGAAGTAACAAGCAGCCAGGCTTTAAAATTGTTTTTTATTTCCATAGCAGAAAATAGATTGGTTGCTAAAATTGATGTTTTAGCTTACTTTTTAATGAATAACCAAAAATCATATGTATATATCTTTCTGGTCTCTGTCCAGAATAGAGGAAAGATCTTAGATTAGATTTCCTGGTGTAATAAATAACAACTATTTGTTTACTGTAAAATTACTGTAAATTTGGCGCCAGTTTTATCCTTATAATATTAAATCTTCATTTTCTTCATTATCCTATGACATTCTTACTATGTTCATTTCTGTACATCTAGTAATTTATTTGACTGCTGAAAGATCAGAGACATATGTGTCTTTTGTACTTTTGAAATAATCTGATACCTACTGGACATAAGTAAGACCTTACATTGTCTTATTAAAAACCTCGGCATCACTGATCAACACTAAGGTGTTCACATGGTAGTAATACTCTTTGGGTGCCGGTCAGGTTGTGGGCATGGGGGGGTAAACACACAACTAATGGAAGCGGATTGCACTGTGTGGGGGAAGGACACACTTGTAGCCCTGGCTTGGGTGAGGCAAACACATTACATGCAACCAAAATGTTTGTACCCCCACAATATCCTGAATTAAAAAAAACCAAAAAACAAAACCTTGGCATCATTGTCATTTTCAAGAAACTCTGAATTGTTTTATTAAGAATCTAGTATTTTTGTATTTATACATATATTTCTTTAATGTGTACTTGCCCTTATTGAACTTAGTTTTATATAAGATCTTTGATGAATATGTATAATTCTGCTTACATTTTATATAATCTACTTGGTACAAGTAGTAAATAAAAATGCAGATTTTCAGAATGCTTAATTATGATTGCACAATGCACCCATTAGGTGTGAATATACCCATCCTCTTCTCCCCCCTCCCACCTGCCCGACATCCCATGAATGTTACTACATGTGTACCTAAGTGTTAATCAATTATATAGAAATAAGTTTAGAGACAGAGCTACTGCACGGGGCCAGAATTGACATCTTAATAAATTAAGCGTTTCTATCCATGAACTCGAAATATTTAATTTATGTCTTTGATTTCTTTTATAAAAGTTTTATGATTTCCTCCATATAGATATTGTACATATTTTGTCAAGTTTAAATCTAAGTATTTCCATCTTGGGGGGTGCTAATATAAATGGCATGGTGTTTTAAATTTCTAAATCCAGTTGTTCATTGATGGCAGATAGGAAAGCAATTGACTTTTGTATGTAAGTTTTGTGTCCTGAAACCCTGCTATAATTGCTTATTAGTGTAAGAAGGTTTTTTTGTTGATTCTTTGAGATTTTCTTCATAGACAATCATGTCATCTTCCAACAAAGACAGTTATATTTCTTTCTTCCCAATTTGTATACCTTTGTTTGCTTTTCTTTTTCTACTGCATCAATTAGGACTTCCAATACAATATTGAATAGGGGCGATGAGAGGAGACATACATTTCTTGTTCCTAGTGTGGAGAAAAGCATCTAATTTGTCATCATTACCTATGATGCTAGCTATAGGTCTTTTGTAGATGTTCTCTATCAAGTTGAGGAACTTCCCATTTATTCCTAGTTTGCTGAAAGTTTTTTGTCATGAATGGATGTTGGATTTTATCAAATGCTTTTCTTCATCTTTTGATACGATCATATGATCTTTCTTCTGCTCAAATCTTCTTATAAACATGTTAATGGCAGACATTTTTGCAACCACACTAGTGGTATTTACTAGGGGCAGAGTCCTTATGTAATGCTTTTATAGCAGGATGTACCTGGTCTGTCGGTGTTGCTAATTGTAAATAAATCTGAAATTATTGATTTATGAAGCATGACTCTCTGGAAATGTCACTTAATTGATGCAATTATAGGACTATAAAATGGAGATCTTTAATGACTGAATAGCTTCCTTTAGTGTAAGTAATGCTATGCATGCATCATTTAGAAACCACTTATGTTAAATCTGGGCCAGGGCTCATTGTAATGTGGCAAGGAAAGGGAACTGATACAAATATGCTCATGATCATGCTGCTTGCAGTGCTTTGATTAACAAAATTCTTTGTATCTGACCCAGGAATCTCATTTCTTTTGCCAGAGTCACGAAATAGTAACCGGCTAACTTATTAGCTTCTAGGTAGGGTAAAATGAAATCCTGCCCCAACACGTTTCTACATGGCAACAGTTGGCTTGAGCTGCATAGCACCTGCTTCTTTCAGTGAATCATATACTCTCCATTTAGCCATGATCCTCACTATTGCAGCCCACTGTCAGTTACCTTTTTTCATAATTGAGTTTTTATTTTCTTACTGTAAAATTAAAAGGCATTATACAGTAAGGATTAGGACAAAGGACTCAAACTATAATGCCTATATTCAAGTCTGAGTTTCACTACATAAATCTGTATGATTTTAGGCAAGTTATTTAAGGTTCACATGACTCTGGTTCTCCATCTGATAATGGTGATGGAGTTAATAATGGTGCATTTTTATGATCATTTTTAGGTTAATATGTGTAAAGTACTTGGGATAGTGCTGGACATATAGTAAATGTTAGCTCTTACTATTAAAAACCATATTCCTATTACAAATGAGAGACTAAAAGACATATTTGGGTAAAACAAATTGGGAATAGGGTATTATTTATAGCATAATTCTGTGTGCTTGTGCAAGTGTCCGGAGTGTAGAATTAGTTTAATAATATTTCAGATGGTTACAGGAAGCTAGAAACATAACATTCCATGGTTGTTTTATGATCTAATTTTGGTATTTATTTTTAGGTTTATGGAAGTTTGCACTAGAAACCTAAATGTTTAAAAAATGTTAAAGTAACAGAAATTTAGGTATAAGCTCAACAATGAGAAAGTATCTTATAAAACATTCTAAGCTTTCACAGTATAAAAGAGTACCTGAAAATATTATCATAACATTTGTTGATAATTAAGTGATATAAGAATAGTACCACTGTTAAATTTATTCAATTCAGATTTTAAAGAAGCAAATCTAAATATGATTTTATATTTCTTCCTGAATAGGGAATGCTCAGGACATTTTCTATGTGTCAGTTCATGATGTTAAAGAGGTTGACTAATGATTCAGCTTTGGGGATTGTAATCTTGACTCTCTTGGCCACATTCTTTTATAAATGACATATTTTTTGAGGTATATAGCTTTTTTGGATGCCTAGTTGTCGCGCGCCCCTCGCCAGCAAGGACCACGCAACACTTGGAGTTCTTCT
>VBSM01000142.1:4022394-4038801 GCA_008086735.1 Cheirogaleus medius
AGCTGCACCCGGAACTAGGCGCCATCTTGTAATGGTGGAACACCGCGCCCCACACCTAGTAGAGAACTTACTGTGACCTACATAATTTATGAAATGTGGTAAATGAACTTCCTGCATTTGAGATTAACCTGTAAGAAAAAAAAATCCATAAAGTAGATAAGTATCAGGTAGGCACATCTCTATATTAAAAAGGTATTGGAGATTTGATCCTGAATATTTTCAATAATATTATTTATTATTAGCAATCATTTAGAACAATAGCACTTGATGTAAATGTTCCTGAATCAATGGTTGCTTTACTCAAATTGGATAGTTGATTATATCAGTAGAAATAACACTGTCTGCAAATGTTAAATTGGTAATGGTGCTGTACATCATTGTATGATTATACTGTTACATCACAAAAGAAAAAGACTAAAACATGAACAGCACATAAAAGTACATTAAATAAATAATAATAAATAATACTAGAGCCACTCTGCCACACCTAGAAATCTCTTTTAAGTAATCCTTATGTATTGCTGTTTCAACACATAGGTTGATTTTTTAAAATGAAGATGATAACTAGTAAAGGTCTAGCTAACAATTTGATTTAAAAAAATTCATGCCTTTCGTAATATACTGAATTGTGTATAGAGTCAGTTCCAATGGACTAGAAACAGGGGAAAGGGATGTTTCCCATCATTTACCATAAAAATGGAGATTTAAAAAATTAAATGCTAAACTTAGAATGCCAATTGTGACTATCCAGATAATCTAGTGAAATTAGTCATAACTTACTTTTAAAAAGTCTGCATTCTGGGCAACTAAAATAGCTAAATTAAATGGCTATAAAACAAAGCTTCACTCATCCCCACCACAGCATATAATTTTTCCCATAAATGCTATTTTTTATGCTGACTAGAACATGTCCTGAAATGTTTTAATAAATTTCCTTGTCTTGTTCTGTATAGAAAATTAAATGAACCTATTCACCTCAGAGGTCAGAGTCACTGCTCAACTCAACATTCTGAACATTATCCAAAATTTGTATTTTATCATTCAGAATAATCATTTTCTAAGAATTTTCACTTTCTTTTTTACTTTTATCAGCATTAATGAGTTTCTTTGCATGTCTTATGTCTCTAGGAAATATAGTTTTAATATTAATAGTTACTGTGCCTACTGCAGATGAGAGATAGCAAATAACCAGTTTGAAATGAAATGCAGATGCCAGCAGCTTAAAAATGCACACATAGGCTTCATAAAAATCACAAATAACCTAAATTGCAAATCACAGATTTTTATGAATTCTCACAGGAATTGAAACCTTATATGGTAAATTCATTAAAGCCAAATTCCTATTTAGATATGATTACAGTTACTATCTTTCTATTAGCTGAGTGAGAGATGATCTTGGAACTGGGAAGGCACAAGAAAGTGCTATGCTTTTGATACATTGTTATGATTGAGGTCTTCAGAGGTAGCATTGCCTCTAATGGTTGGGAGTTTACCTTTTCTGATAAGGCAGACATAGGAGCTCCACCTGGCTCTTCCATCTATTCCCTGCTACACTCATACCCAGAGAATTTGAGAACTGAGCCCTAGATCCCTAATCTTTAAAATGGGGACAATAATGGTATCTATTATAGATGATGCAAGGGTTGCAAGTGTTATGAAGAAAGTATGCAGGCTATCTGTCATATACTTATTATGTAAATACTTATTATGTTATTTATCACCTTTTTAATTGCCAGTAGGTACCATTTAAAAAAATAAGACATTTTATATGTATAACCTAATCTATTGGTAGATAATTTAAATCCTATTATACTTGCATATAAGTCATTTTAAAATGTTTTGTTCATGTTAAGTAGATCTTTCTTTAGTTTCTCTTCTATACGTATAGTAAAGAAATCTTTAATTTAGTATACAGCTATTAATTAACTGTATATGCTTAATACTGGCATGATTTCATAATGGTCCTAATTAGAAAACTGAAAAAATAATTCACTCTAAGTATGAGATCTAAATTGTGTGTTAAAAATATGTATGATTAAAAATGAACTTTGGATATTTTTGTTGATGTATATACTTTATGCAATGTCTAGTATTTCCATTTACTATTTTCTTTCTATCAGTATATTCATACATATAAGTCCTAACATCCACAGAACATTTAAAGAAACAATTATATAGGTATTTTCAAAAGGATAGTATCTAATGGTGTTTATGTTTGTCTTTCATCATTTTTAAAGAAAATTTTAGACATGCAATTTTAGTGAGAACTAAAACAATCTCCTAATCTTAAAAATGCCTATGCTGATTAAGAGTAGGCTTAGCTGCATACAAAATAAAACTCAAAATGACTATAGAGATTTCTTTCTTTTTCTCGTAAAAAGAGATAGGTAGCCTAGGGCTCATATGAAGACTTCATGAAGTAACCAGGATCATGGGGTTTAGTCAGCTCACCACTTAGCAAGCTTAGCCATGTGGCCTTCACCCTCCTGGGTCAAAAGAGCTGTTCTAGACATCACATCCACCTTCCATGTCCCAGGAGAGAGGGAAAGGAAACAGTATCCTCTCTTCTTTTGAAGGAAATAACCCCAAATTTGCACAAAAAGTTACTTTTCTAATTGGACAATAATTTTGTTTACTTGTTAATAGTTAGTACTTATAGATCCACAGTCACCACCAGCTGTAAGGGGCCCAGTTAAAAGTTGGGATATTAAAATCAATCCAGTCTCTGCTACATTTTTTTTGAAGAATACATGTACATACTCAAAAGTGTTAAAGTATTAAATCTGGCTTTATAAACTATAGAAAATTGGTTATGCTGTTACAACCTACTCATCATTTGTTTTTTATGATTAAATTGTTATAATAGCTATAATTGGTTCTGCATGATCTGCTAAGAAAATGGTAGAGTTATTAAAAAGCAGTAAATGCCATGTCGTACTACTCAACTGTTCAATACATCAAACTGTTTTAGAGTCCTTTTAAAGTATTTTTACTGAGTAGGTAACAATCTTCAGTTGCAAAGAACATTTTATGGTTTATGAGCAGATAGTACCTGACTGTCCATTAGGAGTGTTGCTTTAGGACAATATTCATGTTTAATAGAATGCTTCAATAATTGACTTCAAAAGAAACTTTTTTACCTCATACTTTTAATTTGGAAAAAATAAAAACTATAAAACTGCTAATCTAAATCTGTTAAAGAGTTAAATTGAAATAGCTATCTGATTCAGAAAGTTGTTTATATGAGTAATTGTCTGCCTATTCTTATTGTCTGACAAAAGCACTAAACTAAGAGAGAAGTCATCAGAAAATTTAAAAATACAAGTTTTTGTCTGTTCTGGCTATAAGGAAAAAAATCATTTGCCTTGGGATTCAAGAACATTGTGGCAGTATAGCTAATGATTTAAATTTAATTAATCAAGGCATAGAATTTTAGAATTTGTGGAAACCTTTGAAAATATATCCTTCAGTGCTGTCCTTTTATAGTTGAGGCACTGACGTTTGGAAAGTTTATGACTTGGCAGGGTCACGTTAATGAGTTGTTGGTAGAGTTGAAACCAGGATGAGAGTTTCACTGCCTTTTAATCTCATGGTGTATTCTTTCCCTCTCTCTCTCCCTCCCACCATGCTCCCCGCCCCCTCCCTCCGTCCCTTCTGTCCTTCCTTCCTTCCTTCTTGCTAACTCTGCTTTCTATATTTTAATAGTATTAGCATTAAAGTATTTGTGTATCATACAGGATTCAAATGCAGAAAAAGGAAACCAATTTGTTTTGACAAAAATTAATTTAATAAGGGGAATAAGGTGTTTATACTATTGTTGAAAAAGTTAATGTAAGGAACTCCAGGCTGGGCTTCAAGAAATAACTTGCAAAACACAATGATATATTCTAGCAGAGGAAAGCTGAGGCTGATACCACACGTTTCCATATTTTTAAAACTAGTGACTGGAATATGGAATGCTGGTAAGTGAGCAGCTATCACTAACTTCATAACTGTCACTTGACATACATAGAGCTACTGAATGGATCCTGAAATAGTGCAGCAGAAAACTCCGTGTATCAACTATGTCTGCCAATAGAGCTAAACAAAAAATAATGGCCTCCACTTCAATATCCCTACCCTCCCATGTATGTGCATTTAATTGTTGGGATCCAGTTTACATCCAGAATCCCAACTGTAAGGAAGTCTGATAAATGTTATCTTTAAGTTTGCAGCCTCTATCATGCAAAGAAGGCACCCCAGCAGGGGTGTTTAGAAGAAAGCTGGCTTTATATGTAAATACGCGTGCACACATAAACAAACATACTCGCACACAGAGACAAACAAAACAGAGCAAAGGAGAAAATAATGCTGTGGTTTTAGAGCCGGCTCTTATTCTTGGCACATTCAAGGGGATAACCACTGTAAAAGCAGTGCAGGGCAGTGCATCCAAATATGGAATAAGTTGCTCCAAAGTCCAAAGAGTCCTGCCAAGATGTATGTGAGAGGGAGTACTGAGGTTATTTTTCTTTCTTTTTTTGACTTTGCACAAGGTCATTGGAACTCCATAGCTTTCATAAAGGTAGCAGGCCTTGAATTTTCATGAAGTTGCTTCCATGTTTGCAAATATAATTAATTCATAAAATCATAGAAACTTAGACTTCATAGAAACCTTGGAGAATGTATATTTCAATGTTATCACTTTATAGTTGGGACAGTTGAGGTCAAAAGAGATTGCGTGGCTTTACCTTGCATCCTAATGGTTAGTTATTTACAGTGTTGAGGGTAAAACTAATGATTTCTTCCCTTGAATACTTTTTTATTGTACCCTGTTTCTCCTAAATGTATTATTTTCATTAATATATCAAGAATTTTATTTTATGTAACATTTTAATTTCAGGATTTAGATTAAAATCATTGGAAAATATATGTTTCAAATATGATGATGAATGAAGACTTGCTTTGGCTAATATCTTCAAAACTGGCAATAATGTTCTCAACAGCAATGCAGTGCTTTGTGGTTTAAGGCAAATTGTGTTAAAAGGACAGAATTGATCATTCAAAGCTAGGGAAATCTGAATGTTCACCCACTCTAGAACTCTGGAGATGTTTAAGGGATTGATTGCAGAGGATTCAGCACCATCTTTTTTATTATGCTATTCGGTTTAACACTGAGGAATAACTCAGTTTGGGCTCCAGGAAATGATACATGAAATAAATATATTCACATGACTGCTTTAGCTGTTTGAATTATTTTGACTAATTTGCTGCTCTTTCATATCAGATTTCTAAATAATCAACTGGAGTCCTACTTTCTCATGTTCTGAGTATTATGAATCGTGAAATTTTCATTATCCCTGAAATAATGCATTTCCTAAATTTCTGCTCTTGCCCCCTCCCCCTCTCCTCCTCTTCTCTTTTTTTGTTATCTACTTCTGTTATGTGAATGACCTATTACTATCTACAAATGGGGATGTGAAAAAGTAAGGCACTCTTGCCCTCAATGAACTTTTGGTCTGGTTAGAGGGACAGAACCTATCCTTGCAAAGATTAGTTAACAATAACAAAAAAGGCTTGAATGATAAGCACTAGAGAAGATCAGAGAGGGGAAAGATCACTAGTGAGTGCTTAAGGCAAGTAACAGAAATTTCAGAGAAGAATATTTCAGCCTTGACTTGAAAGATTTAGGATACAGTATAGTATGCATAAATTATGTTAAACCTTTTGAGTCAGTGTTAGATCCTCATAGGCATTTTGAGTAAATTTATGATAAATCGCTTGACAGTTTTAATTCATGATGAAATAAATCATCTATTAAGCAAATTTAAATTTAAAACATAAAATGAGAAATTTAATTCAAATGATATAAACAAATTACAAAAAGATAGACTTAAAGTATGTGTGTGTGTATATTGCAAAATGCCAGAAATATTTTATACACTAGAGTAAAGAGATAGGATGTGATAGAAAAACCATGTATGTTGCTGCATTTTCATTCTTTTCATACTTAATTATGGGACCCTGCCAATGTGGAGCAAAAAACAATATAAAGTCTCATATTCTTTAATTTAATTCTGGCAGAAAATATAACTGAAGCCAGAGGCTACAAGCCTCAGTTGACAATTTAATAAAGACTCTTGAAAGAATAGGAGACTGGGTGCTTTGGGAAGACAAGCCCTGAGTCAGTCATTACATTTATTTAGATAAAGGAAAGGTTAGTGAATATTTATATAAAAGTTCCCAAAATATTTAAGTTAAATATATGTTTATTTTTTATCTAGTTATCATGAACTTGAATTTTTCTTTAAATCTATTTGCTATGAAGGCTAAAGATCTTCCCAGTAATATTGAAACCTTTGAAGTCTCAATGGCTGTTGAATTGTGACCATGAAACCACAGATATTCATTACAGAAAACTTCATGCTAAAATGTTTGTTGTGGAATACCTGTTTTTTTCCTTTAAAATTGTAAGTGCTATTGTTTACTGGGTGCCGATTTTATCCACCACACTTGTAATATCAACCGTGAAATCATGGATGTTTTCTTCCTGTAATTTTCTTAGTATATAAGTGGCTTGAGTTTTGTTTTTTCTTTTTATTTCACAATTTTAAGGGAGTACAAATGTTTTAGGTTACATGGGTCGCTTTTGTAATGCTTGAGTCCTGGCTATAGATGTGCCCATCACTCAAATAGTGTTCACTATACCGATTAGGTAGGTTTTTGCCCCTCTCTCCCTCCTCCTCTTCCCCACTGGTTGATTTCCACTGAGTTTTACTTCCCTCTGTGCACATGTGTGCTCATCAGTGAGTTCCAATTTAATAGTAAGTACATGTGGTGTTTGTTTTTCCATTCTTGAGATACTTCACTTAGGAGAATGGTCTCCGGTTCCATCCACATCATTGCAAACGGTATTAATTCATCTTTTTATGGCTGAGTAGTAAGTACTCCATGGTATACGTATACCACATTTTATTAATCCACTCTTGAATTGATGGGCACTTGAGTTGATTCCACATCTTTGCAATTGTGAATTGTGCTGCAATAAACATTTGAGTGCAGATGTCTTTTTGATGAAAAGTCTTCTTTTCCTTTGGATAGATACCCAATAGTGGGATTGCTGTATCGAATGCTAGGTCTACTTTGCTTGTTAGTAGACTGCATCAGGGTTTTCTTCCTGTGGGCTTACTTATAACAAACCTGATGATTCTAGTGCATCCATTTCTGGAAAGCATCACAAATGTGAGTTTTTCTCAGGCGTTTATGATGTGTTGTCCACAATGTGGGTCATCACTTATGTTTAGGTTCAGAAACTGTTGCTAATATAAACGTAACTAAGGAAGTTTACAAAAGCAGTGATTTCCTGGATTTATTAATAAAAACCAGCACATAGAACCCAGTAACAAGCAGCCCCTAACTGCCTTTGTGCCTTCATGTGTCAAGAGAAGATAGCTGTCTCTCTCCTCCGGGCAATTCAAATTTATACAGATGCATACAGACCTCCTTAAACTCAGTTATGTTCTCTTGAGAACCACCTCTAAAATTCCTTTCCTTTGACCCTCTATATCTTTACATCTATTGCTTCTGTCCCCAACCCCTGAGCCATAGACCCATGTGGCCTGTTAGGAACCGGGCTGCACAGCAGGAGGTGAGCAGCAGGTGAAGCCAAGAAGCTTCATCTGTATTTACAGCCACTCCCCATCTCTCGCATCACTGCATGAGCTCTGCCTCCTGTCAGATCAGCGGCAGCAGAATGAGATTGTTACTGGAGCGCGAACCCTACCACCAACTGCACATGGGAGGGATGGAGGTTGCGAGCTCCTTATGAGAATCTAATGACTGATGATCTGGGGTGGAGCTGAGGCAGTGATGCTAGCGCTGGGGGCGGCTGCAAATACAGATGATTATTAGCAGAGAGGTTTGTATAATTATTATATATTACAATGTAATAATAATAATAGAAATAAAGTGCACAATAAATGTAATGTGCTTGAATCATCTCGAAACCATTGCTCTCCCCCCCACCCCACCCCACCCCACCCCCATCCATGGAAAAATTGTCTTCCATGAAATCAGTGCTTGGTGCTAAAAAAGTTGTAGACCACTGCCCTAGAGTTTTTAATACTGATGTAAAGAAAAGACTTTGGAATTACTAGTTGTGCCAATAATTTAACTGTTCTGAGACTCAGTTTTTTTACTACATAAAATGGAAATAACAAAGATGTACTGCTTAAATTTTTTGTGGCAATCAAAATAAATGAAAGTGCCTTACAGTGCCTGTCATGTAGTATAGCCACACGAACAGCAGCAACAGAAATAATATTAATAGCTGTAATAGTAGTTGTAGTACTAGCATCAGCAATAGCTGATGGATGGAGTTTTTATTTTTTAATGTTATAAGGAATATATTTGTCACATTTTAGTTTTTTAAATATAGCAATAATAATAAAAATATCATTCAGGTCTTTCTTTGTGCCAAGTCACTGGTCTAGGTGTTCCTCTCAACAATTCCAAGGGATGGGTGTTATTATAATATTATGCTCACTTACATATGTGGAACCTGAAGTACAGAGAGTTTAAGTAATTTTTTCAAGTTCATATAGGTGACAAAGTGACAAAACAAGGATTCAGCCTCATTCAGCCCAACCCCTTCAGAGGCTGTCTGTCACCTAATAGGTACTTAGTGAGTATTTGTTGAATAAGTAATCTTTTATCATATCAAATTATCTATTTGACTTTATTCTTTTATTTTCTTTCTATATAGACATGTTACAGTCTTATAAATTCAGTTGTTTTGTGGAGAATAATGTAACATAAAAACTAGACGAATAGTTTATTGTTAAAAGGCATTATTGTTTTAGTGCTGGGAAGCACTGGTATGGAATTCAAAATAAAAAAACAATGTTGTTGGTAAATACAAGAACTGTGTATGTAAGTTTGTAAGTATGTAGAATATATACTTACCCTATATTGTTATTACTTGTATACTCCATACAAGGAAATCAGTAAATATTAGTAGATATGTGACGTGAACTAGGGGAGCAAAATATGTGAGATTTTACAAAGATATTATTTTCCTTTCCAGTACAAGCCTTTGATCCTTTTTTGTCTTAGTTGAGCCCATTTTTAGAAAAGCTGAATATAAGAGGTTGGGATATGGTATCTATTGTTTGGTCTTATTACAGTCGTTAACTGAAGTCAAGGTGCCTTTCAGGAAGAAAGGATGATAGATAGGCCACATTCTCACGATCACATTCACTGTCATGGAGAACAAAAGTCAGGAAGGCGGGAGGTAGCATAAGACAGAGTGCAGTGGGATACAGGTGCACCTTGTCCAGAGAAGAACAAGATGAATGTTCCTATTGTCACTGCTCCCTGCATTTCCTTGGTCATTAGTGTGACAGGTCTGTAATTGATGATATGACATGGGACCTGTTGTGAAGCTTCTTTCCCCTTCTTTGAAGCTACTCCTGTGTCCTTTAAACAGTATATGGTTATCTAATGTGTCAGTACATCTGCCTTCATATCTCAATCTAAGCTATCTTGGTAATGACAGAAAATCACACCACTTGTAAAAAAGGAAGATAATATTAAAGTTTCATAGCTGTGTTAACTGCAATTCTCAGCAGTGGTTTCATATGTGATAGGCAAGGTCAAGAATAAATTTATCAGAGTAAGAGAAAATAGCATAATTTGAGCTCCCAATCTGCTGCAAAAGAATGCTTTGTAGTGTAAAACGCATCGTTTTACTTATATGCTTTAATATGCTTTCTCCAGTTGCACTATTGAGATTAAGAAAGAGTTTCAAAGTTCTGTTCCAAGAAATACTGCATTACATAGATCATTTGAAGAGATTATTTAAATACTTGTGCAAAATAACTGAATGTCCAAATCATGACTAACCACTTTGGATTCCATTTTAATAGTTGTTCAAAAATTATTGAATCTTTCAGAAACTGCTGAGAAATATATTTGACTTTAATTACATGTTTAGGCTTATTTTATAATTACTTATTAATTAATCCATATTGTCCATCTGGGAATTATGGAAAAAATTACTCTAAGAAACCACAGAGGTGTGACATATATTATAAGAAATGCATGTTAAAAGTTTCTAATATGAATTCTTAAGATTAGAACTTTATTACTCATCAAAAGTGTTATCAACAATTTAATGAAGTTTGTTTTTCTTGGATAGAGTTTTAAAAATGTTAAAAAGTATACCTTTTTCCCTTTTAATTGTTAGGAATATAGCAATAATAAAAAATGTGCTTTTCAGAGCAATTATCTATAATAAGAAGCCCTCCACATTGGGAATAAATCCAATTTGTTATGTATTAAATTTGGCTACTGCACATGTAGAGTTGATTCACTATAACTCTTTTAATATGTATAATCTTATTAGCATTATAATGACTTCATGCTGAAACTTCATGGAATAAACTTCCAAAGGAAAACTTCAAATACATAAAACAGAACATCAGTGGTGATATAAGTCAAAACTATATTTTATTAGTATATTTCTAGTTTCTTTATCATTCTCCAAACTATACTTCCATGCCTGATTCTATAAGATTATGTCTTCAATAAAAGCATTATTAGTCACTTCCTTCAGACATATACCTAACTTTTAATATACTGGGCATGAGACCATAGTATATGACATCCAATAACATATGGCATCCAGGTGACCTTTAAGAGTCACAAAAATATACATGAGTAGTTTTTTTACAGGCTACTTAGGTCAGAGTTTGTGAAGTATTGTCTTAACTAAAAATTCACTTAGATAGCCAGCAAAATTTTTGGAAAGACCCTTAAAATACATTTGGCTAGTCTGTTTTTTATTTGCCAAATGCTCATTATCTTGCCTTTGTTTCTGAAACAAGACTTCCTCCTGAATTTCTTTCACCTCTTTGATCATTTTTTCTGTTCTCCATGATCTCTTCTCCTTTACCTGCTGCTTATATGCCAGTCTATAGATGTTCCTCAGAGTTCTGTCCTGTCCTATTTTCTTCTCAGGTGCCATAACTTCATTCTCAGTTTTATACTACTTAATCCAAAAGTTTCTTTATAATCCCTTTGATTTTATGAGGATTGGATACATGTTGCTAGTCTTCTACTGAGATCTGCTTCTGAAAGACATGCCAAAAATGTAAACTATGCTTTCCCCATTAAATCTACTCATCTTCCTACCCATTATTTCAAACTAAAAATCGTGATGTCATTTTTAATTTCTTCTTTCTTTCTTATTCCTTAATTCTATTCACCATTATGCCTTGTAAATTTAACCTTTGCAACTGTTCTTAACTTCATGCATTTCTTTCTAATCTCAGAGAGAATAACGTACAGTCTTTTACCTGGGTTATTGCTATAGGCATCTAATTCTTTTGCCAACTTCTCCATCTGACAGTCACAGTTATCTCTTAAGCCATAGATTTGATCGTTTCACTTTCTTTTTTTTTTATTTTTATTTATTTATTTATTAATTTTTTTTTGAGACAGAGTCTCACTCTGTTGCTTGGGATAGAGTGAGTGCCGTGGCGTCAGCCTTGCTCACAGCAACCTCAAAGTCCTGGGCTCGAGCAATCCTCCTGCCTCAGCCTCCCAAGTAGCTGGGACTACAGGCATGCACCACCATGCCCGGCTCATTTTTTTTTTTCTATATATTTTTAGTTGGCCAATTAATTGCTTTCTATTTATAGTAGAGACGGGGTCTCACTCTTGCTCAGGCTGGTTTCGAACTCCTGAACTCGAGCGATCCGCCCGCCTCGACCTCCCAAAGAGCTAGGATTACAGGCGTGAGCCACCGCGCCCGGCCGTTTCACTATCTTATTAAATCACTTTTCTGGTTCTCTTGTTCTGATATGCTAAAGTTCAAATTCCTTAGCATAGCCATCAGGATGTTTCACAGTCTGGCCACTGTCTATTTTTCCAGTCTCATTTCCTAACAATTTCCTATGGAGGACAGCTGGCTAATCCTAGAGTATGGCATGTGTTCCTGTCTTCCTTTCTTTACCTGGATTTGATTGCTACCTTGAATACCTTATCTACTTTCCTGCTGACACCGTCGTTCTTATTCTTAAATCCAGTCCCCAAATATCCACCATATAGTATTTTTTGGTATATTTATTATTTATATGTATTGACTCATACTATGTATAAACTGATTTTTTGACTCAATATTTGTTGAGATGTATTCATGTCATAACTTGTAGTTTTTGTTTCTTACTTTTAATTGCTAATAACATCTTGTTGTTTAAGTAAATCACTGTTTTCCATTCTTCTATGGAGGGACAAATAGGTTATTTTTACTTTTTTCTTTTGTATAAAGAATGTTGCAGTGAAAAATCCTGCCTTTGTATCTTTGAGCATATGTACAAATTCATTAAGTAATTAATGAATTAGTTTCAAATGGCTAATCTGGAAACCTGTCAAGAGTAATGAGAGGATGGTGAAATGTAGACACCTGCCATCATTTTCCAAATTTTCTTTACTTGAAATGTCCTTGTATGAAATATGATAGTGTCAAAATACCCATGTTATGCATGGTTTGCTATGTAGTTATATGATGCAAATAAACGTAAGGCATGGAAGATTTGAAAAGAAAAACTATTAATCTAGTTTTTTCTCTGTGCCATGTCAAAATGTGAAACCATTTTACTCAGCTCTCATTATCATGCCTTACCTGTAGGTACAAATACAAAATTTTGAAAGTCAATCTATATTGCATTGCTTTCTTTGTTCTAAATTATTACTTTGAGAATCATTTATTCCTTACAAACTAATTGATTTTTACCATCAAGTCTTACTATATATTTGCCTGAAAACTGCACTAGGTCATAATGTTCCAAATGCCACAAAATGCAAAATGGCAAGCAATTGCATCAGTACTTAAAATATTATCCAATTTACTCTTCTTTCTTTCTTTATATTTCTGTAGCCTTAAAATGTTTGTGGAAATATTTTAATAATTGAAATACTCCCATATATATTGAAGCACTATTATATATTATAGTGGTTCTTTCACTTTACTTTGTGTAAGAGTTGCCTAGAGAGTGTGTTAAAGTATATTTTTCTAATTTCTACTGTGGATGATTCTGATTCAGTAGTTTTGGGGTATTTATTTTGAATTTTTAACTTCCTGCACTTACCACAACTACCACCACTCCAGGTGTGCTCTAGAAACTGACTGCTTCAGAAACATAGGTTTGGGCAAGAGGTGGATGGAGGTAAGTGATGGTGGTGATAGTTGTGATGGTAATAATGGTGGTGGTGATAGTTGTGATGATAATAATGGTGGTGGTGATAGTTGTGATGGTAATAATGGTGGTGGTGATAGTTGTGATGGTAATAATGGTGGTGGTGATAGTTGTGATGGTAATAATGGTGGTGGTAGTGGTGATGGCAGAGGTGGTGGTGGTGGTGGTGGTGATGTTAATTTTGGAGGCGGTGGTTGTAGTGGTGGTGATGAAATGAGCTGGCATAGTTCAAGACTTTGGAATTAAATAGTCTTGAGTTTGAATTCCAGCTTTGATAATATCTTTATGAACTTGGTCAGATTATTTAATCTTTTTAAACTTCACATTTCACACTTATAAAGCAGAGATAAAAATTTACCTAATTCACTAGGCTTAGCACAATGCCTGTCCAATAGTAAGTACATAATAAATTAATTGTTATATATTTTTAAAGTGGCTTTGTTTTCTTCTCTGATTTTGTGAACAGTTTGAGGGTGAATTTTCTATGAAGAATGGAATGTATCTGAAACTCTAGGTCTCTGAATCTCATAAACAAATGCTAAGGAATATTTAGGATATAAATATTCTATTATCCTAATTTTTATAAATATTATTTACTGATCGATCCTTTAACATCAAAAAACTTAAAAGGCATTTCTTAAGGAAGTATTATTATTTGTGTCTGTTCTTTCTCCTGAGTGTGAATCAATGAGAGGTAATATGCATGTTACCATTGCATATTCTGGAGAGTAAATGTCACCTTTTCCTGCCAGTCTATAAATATCCTATTTTATCATAGGAGATACTGAGGTGAAAAAATAGAAAGCTTCTTTCAGAAACACACACACACACACACACACACACACACACCACATAAATTGAGAACTGTAGAATACCTTACAGGGAAACTTGTTAAAAATGCCTTGCCCCAGACGTGTCAAATCTCTATCTCTGGAACTAAAGCTCAAGAATCAGACTTTTTAAGTAGCATCATATGACTTTGAGATGGGTGGTCCATAGGCTATACTTTGATAAAACACTGAGGAAGTAGAGAAAGAACTCTGGAACTTTAGGACTTACAGGTAACTTAATCTCTGTAAATTTCTTCATCTGTAAAATAAGAAAGTATATGATATGCCTGGCTCAGATTAAGATGTCATTAATTTTATTTTCCTTGTGGAAGGCAATGTACTTAGTGGTTAAAAGCATGAGCCTTGGAATCAGACAGACCGAAGCCTAAATACTAGTTCTACCATTGCTGAACTGGGTGACTTTAAATAATACTTAAACTCTCTGTGAAGATTTCTTACTTGTGAAATGGGAGTAATAATTGTAGCTATATTTTAGGGCTTTTATGAAGATTAAAAGAGATAAAAGGTACAAAACACTTAAAAAAAGGACTGCTATATAGTCCTTAATAAATTATGCATATCTAAGAATAATAAAAATTACTATTATTTTTCATTTTCCCATATGAATATGCTATACTGTATGTGTATATACTTACTGCCACATCAAGAATATTCACACATATAAATAAATTTATTTAATTAATGGTATACTATTTTAATAACAACATTAGGAACTTTAACACTGAGGATGCATTATATCATCAGTAATTTAAACTAAGTATTAACATGGTGATTTTAATTATTAACTATAGAATTTGTGTCAAATTTTAAAATCACAAATTCATCATATTGCAAGGGTTTTTTTTTACTGTTTCAGTTTTATCTCTTAGCAGCTATTTGGAATAGCATAAAATTCCAGAAATCAGTAGGCCTACAGGCAACAGATGAGACACCTCTCAGATATAATGAATAGCTTCCAGAAAAGGAATAGCTTCCTTTATTATTATTTATTCAATAATATAGACTGTCTTTGGCATTGACAATGATTCGTAATTAGTCTTTTTGAAAGTACAGTTTGGAGGTGTAGCAAATCTTCCCAGCTTCTTTTAATGCAACTAGGAACAAAGTAGTTTTCAAAAATAAACAAACAAACAAAAAAAACATTTGACAAATGTTAAACTGGAGGTAAAAGGGACAGTGACTATGCTCCCAGGCAAACTATGATGTATAAGTTATTTATGATACATAGGTAAAACATCATTATTTGTGAAACATTTAAAATCATTTTCCCAGATAAAGGTGAAAACACATAAAGACTATCCAATTATCCAGACTAATATATAACATAAATAATCATTTTACATAAGAAATTAGTTCAAAATATCAATTTGGCAGCTACGTGGAAACTTCCGTATTGCTTGTTGAAAATGTTACTAAAGGCCTAGTAGGGAAACATATTTACATCAACCAGTGTATTGAAATCAATGTGAAGCTTTTATTTTGAAATTTATTACAAAATAATATTTTGTGCATCAATCTGCACTATAGCAGAAAACAGCAATTTAAAGACAATACTTTGAGAAGAGTTTAATGAGCAAAGTAGATACACAGGAACAAACAAGATATAATGAAATCACAATACATCTTAGGCATTAGTTACTTCTGTCTGTCCCACATTATGCTTTAGAAACAAAACTAAACATGAAAACCTTTATAATTTAACTGTTTTATTAAATTAAATGCACCTAAGCCTGAAGTGTCATGGACTCCAGTACAGACTGTTCTCTTACCACTCCACATTAGGTTGAGACGAATTACAGGTCTGGGTCACCCCTGCTCCACCCCTCCCAACAGTCAGTGCTTCAGCAGTGCCTTTCTCTTCTCCAAGGCCCCGGGGGGCCCAGCTCAGTGCCTGATCAAGGGAGTGCTCAATAGTTACTGGGTCAGCTGAACTGAACTTGGCCCCCATGATTATGAAACCTAATCTAGCAAGAGATGGCACGAAAGAGTCAGTTAATTACTCTGCCGACTTTTACCTGCTCAAATATTTTCATGGAAGCTCATTTCCTAGTTTACTTTAAGTCACTTTTATTATCCATTTATTTTCAAAGTGGTTCACATACCCAAAATAGAAATGAGCAGATTATGAGATTTTAGTCACTTAATGTTTATGGGCAAAAAAAAAAAAAAATCACAAAAAGTTCAAAAATTTCCCAGATATTTGGTCAAAACTAATTCATACTAAAGAGATGTCCGAATGAAGCTAGTACCACCAAATCTTTGATTATATTAAGTTATAAACATGACTTTAACAAATATTCAGAACCTCCAGTTAATATATC
>VBSM01000142.1:4038901-4122567 GCA_008086735.1 Cheirogaleus medius
ATTTCTTCCATTATAGAATAATTCTAATATCTGTACTTTGAGCTATACTTAAATATACTACTTTTACATTTCATTACACACTAAATCATCAAAATAAACATTGAGGATTATGAAAAAAATAGCGCAATGCCCTTGGGTTGGTAAAAATACATTTCATTATAGGGCAGGCCAAAAGAGGCCCAAAGATGGGAACAGATATAAGAAAAGAGCTGCCTGGGGAAGCAGCGTGCCCAGAGCTGTTTCTTTTGGTACAGGGACACATCCAGGACACCGAGAAAATGATGGCTAAAATTTACCCCTGCCTCACTCTACTCCCCCCTACTGATTAACTGAAATAGTGTGTGAAAGTGGCTGACACAAAATAAGAACTCAAAAACTGTTAAGTTTTTGTATCAAATACATGATTATTAAGTGAAAGGAATTGCTCAGACATGCAATTTGTAATGAGTTTTGATAGTTATTATCTTTAATATTAGCTTCAAACACGTTTTAAACTTTTCATTATATATTCTGTTCAGAAGTTTTTAATTCAGGTATAAAAGGTTGGTTTGATTATGGTAGGAGAAAAAAATTTCAGAAGCCCTCATAAGAAAGAAAAAGTTACTTTTTTGTTTTCTAAGATGGAATATTTAAAATTTTAACACAATTATTGGCTATTCTTTTCTCTTATAAACAAATTTTAGGTTGTTTAATTGAATTAATGATTTATACTGCAATATTTTAAATCAGTTTATTGATATTTATAATTATTTATCTTTTAAATTTTGTTGATTTTACTTTTGCAAAATCCCTTTCTTTCTCTGGTGTACCAACTCAAATTTTAAAGTGTGGATTTATATTTCCAGCACAAGCTCATATTAACAGAAATGACAGTAACAATGCTTGAAAGATACATAGTGAGTGTTTAACATACTTAGATGGTAGGCTAGAACTTCACCAACTTTATCTCAGTTTATCCTCCCAATAATACTAGAGGACAGACACAACTATAGTCTCATTTGGTGTCATTTACAGTGACAGAACATTTATATGAATGCATTCTAAAAACTGACAACATGAAAAGTTAGTAAACCATAAAAGATCTATTTTCCTGAAGATTGCATATTAGTTCTTCTAGAATTTTTAAATCTAGATTCCGGTTCCACTAAAACCAAAATAACAAGTTCACAATTTGAAAGTTTATTATTTTTGGACTTACACAAAGAAAATTTTTGTTTGTAACTTTATCAGGGATTCTTAATCAGTGACCTGTGACTTTTTAGGAGTCTACAAAATTGCATGTGAAATATTATATAATTGAATTGTATATTTTAGCTTTCATCAGGCTTTCAAATAAACCTGTGAGCACAAAATTGTTAAATGCCTTTAAAGTAGGTTGGTAAAATTACATAGATATTTTGTAAAATGAAAATGATAAAAATCCATTGTGCTCAATATCATTTAACCAATTTACTCTTATCATTGCTTATCCTATAAATTAATTTTCATTCACTTTTTAAAATCTATGTTTTATTCTTTGTTGTTTAATTTACTTTCTCCTCTGATATAGTGCCTTCCAAAGTTATATTTAGAAATTTTAATGTGGGATACTTATTTGTTTATTTTTGGCTCATTATTTCCTTCATATTTTAATGGTTACTTTCTAATGAAACTAGACTCTGGAATTCCAGAAACCAAGAGCTAAGACCTATTTGCTAAGGAAGGCTCAACATTTAGATAAGTGCTAACAGTGGGAAAGTATAGTAAGAACAAGGTTCTTCCAAGTGTAGTGTGAGAACCTATGCTGGTATATGATCTTTTTATTACCAATCTACAACTAGGTAGTAATAGAAATTTAGAGCTATATTTAGAAACCTTTATAGAAATTTGGAATTGTTTCAAAATCCAAGTGCATAATTATTTTTCTAATCACTATATTGTTATTGTGTAAGAATTTTGTTCTGCAACATGGAATGAAAATTTTAAAACATGGTTCTTCAGCCACAGATAATTTGAGAAACAGTGGTATAGACTTTTTGGTTCACAAGCTACTTTTGTCCTATTATAGCAATCAAGAGAAAAAGAAAAGAAAAATCATAATTTTGACCAGAATTTTAAGTTTTGAACTTCACAAAGCTGAGGAGGATGTTTTATATTTTCCCACATACAAGAAGTATTTTGAATTTTAGCAGCACTTTGCTGGGCAAATTTAAGATGCTGTTAAATTTCTATTGTTTACCTGAGGAACATAATTGATTTTCTTTTCTCATTCTAAAAATAAAAAGAACATATAAATTAAGAGCATTAAATGTTATGAAGTGTTTTACAGAGAGGTAGAGAGAGTTATGAGCATGGAGGTAGTAGTTGGTGCTGTGAAAATAGATGAAAACATAAGAAAGGAGAGAAACAACAGTAGAGAGCTGAGCACTCAGCCTTAGCATACAGGTCTTACCAAGCCCACTAGAATGAACATGGTGAAAGTTAGAAGGTCAGCCAGGAAATTTAGGAATTTAATAGACTTATCAAAGTATTATTATTTATTAATTATAATTAATATACACAAAATATTATTATATTAATATGTTATTAATAGAATGATGAGGAGAGAAGTAATGATTAAGATGAAGGGATAGCTATGAAAGTAATCACTTTAGGCCCGTAGGCCAAGACCATAGTGGAAAAGAGTCAAAACTGGGTTAGAAGAGAAAAGAGACACTATGATCAAGTATGGATTTTTCAAGAGAGAAAATACATAAAGATGACAGAGAAATTGGGTTTAAATGATTAAATTACTTCAGGAGAAATAAAGTAGACTTAACCAGCAAGGCTGGAAATAACAGCTATTTTTTCCTTTATTGTATTAAGTGCTTTAGACATTGTAGAAATTAAAAATTGCCACAAATTCTATGACACTTCCCAGTTAATAGGTGGAGTCTATGTACCTTCCCAATTTGGATTTGCTTATGAATTGTTTATGGCCAATAGAATATGGAATAAACAACCCTGCATGCCCTCAGAAGTCATGTCATAAAAGATGACACAGATACCACTTTGTTCTCTGGAATATTTGTGCTTGGAGCCCAGAAATTCCATGTAACAAGTCTAACTACTTTGAAGTCAATATGCTGGGAGGAAGCCAAGACCCATGGAGAAGCCGTATATAGGTGTTCCAACTGGCAGTCCTCATGCTGAGTTTTGCCAGCCTAGGTACCAGACATGCAAGTGAATGAGACTTTGGATGATTCCAGTCCCCAGATGACAAGTGACCCCAGCTTCAGATCTTCATAGTTGAGATAAAATAGAGACAAATCATACCCTACCTGTATTTTGGATCCATAGAACTCATGGATTTAATAAATGTTATTTTAAGCCACTAAATTCTGGCTTACTTTGTTGCATAGTGGTAAGAACTGAAATAGATAGATGTTAAGTTACATGGGGTCTAATTTTTGAGCAAAAGTGGTGAGTTTGTTTTAGGATATATAGATAAATCACTATATACATGATCACTATATATGTAAATAATTAAAAACATAATAGCGGGTAGAGGGTACTATAGGATAAACTGGCATGGTTACCTAGAGAGCATTTTTTTTAGCATAACGCTTTTGCATGAGCACTTACTGCAGTAGATTTAGTTTTGAGTTATGTATTTAGTTAAGTTGCATTCGCAGCTCATAATTGCAAGGAAAGTATGCTTTCCATTCTAAATCCCTAAAATTTCTCTGCTTCAAGTCTTGCATGTCTTGAATTTTCTTCCCTCTCCTTTTTTTGGGTGACTCTTCCTCACTCTCATCTCAACTTAAATATAAGTTCTTTCCTCAAAGATGCCTTCCTAAATCCACCATGTAAACCAGACTCTACATTATAATTTTTCACATTACAGCTTTAACTTTTCCTTTGCAGTACTTATCATAGTTTATGTAGTTATAAGTCCCCATTTAAATGTGAAATATTTAATTATTGATATTACTGTTGTAACCAGCATAGTACCCAGGATATTTTAGGCTCGGCAAATATTTGTAGAATATTTGAAGTAAATTAATGAAACCTAGTTGTTATATACTTAAATACATTAAGTATATGAATTAAACTAACAAAGTTGGTTCTACAAGCTACAACACAAATTCATATTCCAATTTCATTGATCTATCACACCTTATACTTTCATGGATGCCCTAACAATGCATAATTTTGTCTTGCATTTTATTTTTAATCTTATATAACTTGTTGTAATTTATTTAAAACTATCAAATAATTTTTACAAACAAGAAGTTTTGATTTCTGTATGTGGTTATCCCAAGTAATGTACTTGTTTATGGGTCATATTTTGGAAATTCCTCTTCAAATGTCTTACAAGCTACCTTTCACTTATATTTTCCAGAAGCCTATTTAGTTACCAAATTTAGAAGTATACGGTTATTGGATTTCACAGATGTTAGAGTTTGTAGAGTTAGTGCAAATAGTCTAAAAATAATATAGTCTAAATACTATAATATAATACTATAATATAATACTATACTATAATATAATACTATAATATAATACTAAATAATAATAGTCTAAAAACTCATTTTACAGAGGAAGAATCGTCTCAGAATCAGTCTAAGATTACAGAGCTACATAAGAATGGAACCTCTTATTCAACTTTCAATTTGAGTTCTTGTAGGATAATCAACTACTCTTGGACATTCTTGCCAGAGATCTGTGGAGACAACTACTACCCTTTCTTGGTACCTCAGACTTGGAAAAATAGCAGGGGATTGGGAAAAGTAAAGTATGGAGCATAAGTATAGAATGGAGATTTTTTCCCTTTCTTTACTCATCATTTTTTCCCTCCATTAATACGACTTTCCTTTTCACTGAAAGTACTTGTTGTGGATAGCATTACCCTTTTGGGAATTAAGATAGTAAGACGTATAGGAACTTAGACTTTATTCTTTTAATCTACATTTTAAAGAACATTTGATGGCAAGTATTCTGTGTTTTCTAATTCAGTGTTCTCAAATTTATTGAAATCCTAGCTTATTCTTTTTTCTCCTAGCATAAAAATGATCAGCCCCAGACAGTAAAGCATGATTTTGATATAATTTATTAATATTTTAGAAAATGATATAGATATGGATTGTGGAAGACTGATCATGTCGCAAAGGCCTTAGAATACAACTACTAGTTATAAGAACAGTCATGGAATTCATAGACTGAGATACTAATTTTATTGTTAAAGAAATGGGCTCAGAGAAGTTAAGTAACTTGCTAAAATTTATGCATCTCATAAACAGCAAAGCCAGGTATTTCTAGTTCAAAGCCTATGTTTGTGTTTGTTTTGTTTTGCTTTTCACTACGCTTGAGCTCATATTTATTATAAATTGTTTTCTTAAACTGTCAAGGATGATTCTATATTACCCATGGGATCATTATTGTATTTGTGCTAGCTATAAGTGGATTTTGTCTAGGATTTCTTTCATCATTTTAACAATAATGTAGCATTTAAGTCATCTGTGTCTTCATAGAAACACTTTGTGAATATCAGTTTTAGGAAATGATCTTTCTATCCAAAAGTATATGTTTTTGTTTATTTTCAGTAGCTTAGCCAAATGTGCTTCATTTTTTACCAGTATTGTGGATCTGGTAATCCCTAATGCAAACAAATCTTACGAGTCAGAATATAGCTAATGCAATAATACATACATCAGATAATCAATTCAATGATTGTAATTGGAAAGTTCATCAATCTAAGCTAATCTCTTTCATTTGCTAACTTTGTGATTTGGGGTAATTTATTTAATCTTTTGGAGTCTCTATTTCCTCATCTATAAAATTGGGATGATGAGAGTAACACATTTCTAAGATTTTTCTGGGATCGCATGAGGTAATATGTATGAACTACTTTGTACCATCCCTGACCCAGAGTAAGTGCTCAATAAATCTTCTACCCAGATTTTACTTGTCTTATAAGTGGATTGGACAATTACCCCTGGATCAGGAAATGTTGCCTTTATCTAGTAGATGACATGGCATTTCATGAAAGAGTTATCAATAAAGAACTCACCCTTTTTCATCCATTCTGGCAGGTGTTGAAGAAGTTCCTCATACCATGTGTCACATTTCCTCTTTAATTCTGATAGGATTGTTGCAATATTCTGGTTCTGGTGATTGTGTGTGATAAAGCATACAGTAATTCTGGTCAAGGCAAGGTGGGTGCCTTAGTAGTTCAATTGCTCAATAGCTACAATGCAAAACTTAACATAACAGATCCATCAATATAATATAAAGCTTCATCTACAAATGCCCCTCTCTCTTAGGAGGATCATGTCCAAACTACTGCTCAAAGGCCGAAAGGAAGCATATTGTGATGACTTATTGTTGAGGTGATAGATGTGTGCTGTCTCAAGTTAACACAACATACACTGGTATTTTATAGCTTATTTTTCTAGTTTTTTTAAATGTGTGCCCACCAGGTCAGGTAAGCTTTAGCAATTTAAATTTTTTCTCCCACTTACTATTTATTATGTTACAGAAGGGATCATTTCCAGTACTGTAGGCAAACTGTTCAGAAGCCCCAAATAGTCATTATTATATCACTAAACTGGTACTGAAACCTCTAAAGTTTATGCAGTAGGCCAAAGCACTTTTTTTCTCTCCTTATTGTATAGATAAAGCTTTCTCTGAAATAACTACTTCAAAAATAAATAGGTCATTTTTTTCTCAAGCTTTCCAGCAACTTCATGAACTGACATAAAGCATGAGAGTGTATAAAAACACACTGCCATGTGAAAGTCATTATATAAGAGACTACTGTACTCTTTTTTATGAAGTAGATCCTGTCAGTTCTGTAGGGATCTAAAGTCTAGTTTTGTAAATGGAATGGTAAAACCCTTGGATTAAACTGTAATTCTGTCTTTAATAGTTTACAGCAGTTAGTCCAGAGCCCGCTTATCCTCAGTCCAAGCCTAATAGCAATTAAAATGTTACACACATACTGAAGTTATTTTGTTGTCTGTTATACATATGTAAATGGCTAATGGATGTATAGTTTTTGAGGGGTGGTCTCTAAAATATCCTCTTTAGTTCCACCCAGCTGAAGATATGGAGACACCCTGGTTCCTTGGAGAAGTGATTCAAACAAAAACATCTTGTTTTCATGACAACTTTATACTCTTAAAAGCTATCGAGAACCTCAGGAGCTTTTCTTTATATGGATTATATTCATTAATATTTACTATGGGAATTAAAACAGATTTTTTTTAGTATTTATTAATTTATTGCTTTTCTGCTGGGTGTTCCTCCCCCAAAGAACACAGACTACCTAGTCAAATAAGTTGGAGAAAAGCACAGGGAGGAGAAGAGGACAATAGGGACAGAGAACTCTAGGATTTATATTTTTTAAATGTTAGTTCTGCAGCGTATGCATTTATTTGTGAATGTGTATATTCCTTTAAATTTCCCACTGGCTACAATAAATCCCACTATGTTAACATTTAAATCTGGTACATATTTTCACATATAATATATGTATGTGTATGTGACTTTTATTTTTTTTTTTTGAGACAGAGTCTCGCTCTGTTGCCCAGGCTAGAGTGCCATGGCATCACCCTAGCTCACAGCAACCTCAAACTCCTGACCTTGAGTGATCTGCCTGCCTTGGCCTCCCAGAGTGCTAGGATCACAGGCGTGAGCCACTGCACCTGGCCTGACTTTTTTTTTTTTTTTAAGAAAATTTATGTTCTTAGAAAGCAGTCTTCTGGTCAAGTACTCTTTGCAATACAAAGTGTCCCATTTATGTTTTTATTCTCTTAGGCTTAGTACCCAGCCTCTGTTAGCATCTCTCCTTATCAAGGAAATATGAACACTGCTGAGATATCCTTTGCTATTTCAGGATTTATGAAGAAGCTAGACATTCTTTGCACAAACAGCTTGGGCAGTCATGCTACAACTTACCCTGCCATGAGGCTTTAAGGGGATCTATTTCTAGGTATTGGTCCTTTGACCCATGTTGCATTTTCCTGCAGGCCATGCATGTCTCTTTACCAAGGTATGGCATGATATTTTCTGCATATTGGGACAAACATAAATGATTCTGCTTTATCTTGCATCTTTCAAAAGTTTTCAATTGAACTTTATTAATATATTTGGAGCTAGTGTTGTAAAGTTACTAATCATTTATATACTTGAAGAGAATGGCTGAAATTTATTGTACATTTTTCCTTAAGAATAAAATCTCAAATTTAAAGATTGTAGGCATATATCATATTTAATACTGACACAAGGAACAAAGCACATTTTAGCATATATCTTCAGTTTATTTATCATCTTGAAATATTGGCATTCTAATTGTTAGAAAGCATTCCTGTGAAATGGGAGGAAGAAAGTGATAAAATCTGGACATTTTAGAATAATTCATCATCATGGAAATCTCTATCTTTGAATGAAAAAAAGCCAATTACGTGTGTTCTTCCAGGAAAATCTCATTAACCTGTGTAAGTCACATTTTCTGAAGAAGCAGCAGTTTTGACTACATTTCTCACACAATATGCAGCACTTTATGTGGATTATATGGATTATATTCATACCTCTGCTCGACTATACAAACAAAGTGTAAACTGATAGATACTCATAAATGTGTTCATAGATGGGATTTTCATTAGTTAGATGGTTGGCTTTGAAATTATGTCTTTACGTAACAATCTACTTACAACTAGTTGACAGGTCATGGAATACCATGAAAATAAGTGACTTAAATTGGATCACTTTGAGTTCTTATCAAACAATATGGTAAAGCTAAATCTGCAGGTAAACCACTCTAATGACATATTAATTGAGGATTAGATTAAGTTGATTTTTGAGCAAAAGTAGAACGAGATGAGGCGGCTCAAGGGAGTTTACGAGCTGGGACCCGGATCTGCAGGTCCACCCCTCTGGGCAACTGCAAATGGAGGCCTACATCCCTTATTTCTGAACAGTTTAAAGTTATACATCAAGCAAATAAACTTTTAATTACAATAGGTTCTATCATCCTGCCTTAATAAATATACCTGTATAACCACTAAATTAAGAAAAAAGTATGTGTAAAGATATAGTTTTATATTTTAGACTTGCCATAATAGCAAAGATGATGGACATTATTAGTAATTACTAAGCCTATCTGAGTGATCTGGTGATTGGGCAGTAGTATTTGCCTGAGTAATAAAAAATAAAGACACACATAATTCTAAATTATTATATTTTATTCCATTAAATCTACTTATTTTTCTGATTTTCATTTCAGTAAAATCAATTATATTATTATAATCAAGATCCTTTGCAAAATTTTGTTCTATTGACAATAATGATATACACTAGGATTAGTGTAAATACACTGCCATTGCATTCAAAAGTATAACAAGTATGATTATATTTTTTTAAAAATTTTCATGTGTATTTTCAAAAAAGTTGTTTTTCTTCTAAAATAATTTAAAATATTTATTACAATTAAAGGGCAAATTCAACTTATAACTAATGAATATAAAAATTTAATAAAATATAGAGAGCTGAAATTTAATTAATACTCTTAAATTTTAATTAAATATTATTCATTAATTATTTTTTATTTTTATTTCAGGATATTATGAGGGTACAAACATTTTGGTTACATTTTATGACTTTGCCTCACTCAAGCGAGGATTAGAGGCATGCCCTTCCCCTCTACAATGCTCACCCTGTCCATTAGTTGTGAGTTTGCCCCCCACAACCTCCTAATCTACCGTGTGAGTACCATAGTGTTAATCAGTCAGTGCAAATTTGATGGTGAGTACATGTGAAGCCTATTCTTTCGATCTTGTGATACCTCACTTTGGATAATGGGCTCAAGCTCAGTCGAGGAAAATATAGGAGGTGCTAGATCGCTGTCCTTTCTTATAATTGAGTAATATTCCATTGTATACACATACCAAATTTTAATAATCCAATCATGAATCGACGGGCACGTGGGTTGTTTCCACATCCTTGCAATAGTGAATTGTGCTGCCATAAACATTCGGGTGCAGATGTCTTTATTATAGAATGTCTTTTGCTCTTTTTTGTAGAGGCCTAATAGTGCTATTATTGCTGAATCGAATGGTATTTCTATTTTTAGCTCTTTGAGGTATCTCCAAATTCTTTTCCACCAAGACTGAACTAATTTGCAGTCCCACCAGCAGTGTAAGAGTGTTCTTGTCTCTCCACATCCTTGCCAGCATTTGTTGTTTTGGGATTTTTTAATAGACACCAATCTCACGGGGGTTAGGTGAATCTTTGTTGTGGTTTTGATTTGCACTTCTCTAATGATTAGAGATGTTGAGCTTTTTTTTTTATATGTTTGCTGGTCATTATTCTGTCTTCTTTGGAGAAGTTTCTGTTCATTTCCTTTGCCCATTTATTGATGGGGTTGTTTGATTTTTTCTTGTTGATTTTTTGAATTCTAGATAGATTCTTGTTATCAGCCCTTTATCGGATGTGTAGAGAGCAAATATTTTCTCACATTCTGTAGGCTGTCTATTTGCTCTAATAGTTTCCTTGGCTGTGCAAAAGCTTTTTAATTTGATCAGATCCCATTTGTTTATTTTTGTTGCTGTGGTGATTGCTTTGGGAGTCTTCTTCAAAAATTCTTTGCCTAGGCCGATGTCTGAAAGAGTCTTCCCATCATCTTCTTCTAGGATTCTTAAGGTATCATGCCTTAGGTTTAAGTCTGTTATCCATCTTGAGTGGATTTTTGTGAGAGGTGAGAGGTGGGGATCCAGTTTTTTTATCCGGCAAAATTAAGTTTCATCTAATTTATATCACTTTTTAAGCAGTTGAATGACACATTATTCTAGTTGGAGAATAGAAGTGAATATACTGTATTTGAAATAGTATATGCATGTATTGGTTTACATAAGGCATCAGAGCTTTTGGAATCTGTGAGTGCTTAGGATGGAGAAGTCAGGAAATGCTGAAATGAATTAAATGTATAGATACATATGGGATTTTTCCATAGGTCCTTCTATTTCTGGTTTCCATTACAGATCTATGTTTAGTTAATATTGATGTATAATTCAAGTTTTATATAAAAGCCTAATTTTTCAAAGTAATAGAATATATTACATTATTGATTTCCTCTGTAAAACGAAACAAGATATACTAAAAAGGAAAAAAATTAAGTGGCCCCTTTGGAACCTTAATAAGACTGATAACAAGAATACAACATGAAACTTCATTGAGATTCAAATGGTGAGTAGAAGACTTGATTTTCTTATAATATATCTAATTTCCCTGTGTATAGCCTTGCAGTATGTGCAAATAAAATGTGTTCCTCAGAAAAATTAAAAATTGCTACTTATTATAAAACTTCAAGGACTCTTAAAATCTTCGGAACCACTCATTTTAATCTTTGAAATCAAAGTAAGGGTCTACTTCAAGCAGCATAAAGCTTGTGATTGATTACACATAGGAAGACTCACAGAACCATGGACTTTCCCAGTTAGAAGGAATCAGATAATTGAGCCCAATATGTCTTTATAAAGATGAAGCAACTGAGACCCAGAGACAGGGTGATCTCTGGGCTCAAGCAGTGTGTTTATGTCAGGGTTTGGACTAGACTTTATGTATAATGGAAACACTTTTTGTAGTATTCTATGTTGCCTTTTCAAGTTAAATATTGGAGAGAAAACTGAACTATTTGCAGTAATAGTTTTTACCTCTTAAGTTTTGGAAGGAGTCTAGAAACAATCTATGTAGCTATAGCAAATTAAGTAAAACTGTAACTAATCCAAGCAATGCAGAAGCAATGAAGTTGGCCACCCCAAAATTTAAAATGTCCTGAAAAAAATGTCTTCTACATCACAGTTTGATACTAGGACATACCATCTGGCTAATTTCTCAGAGTCTGGAATGAAAGTAACAAAAGGTTGCCAACCCCCTATGATCATAAATGAGAATCTCTGACAATGCTTATTAATTATGTCATAAAACTCACTAAACAAGCCACATTCACATGGCACATGGCAGAGGTTAAAATGCAGCTAGTGAAGTCTAAGATTTTAGAGTATTTGAAACTGATTAACTGCAGTCTCATTGGATATCAGTGGCAAAATAAAAGGCTTCTTGATATTATTTTATGAATTCTACATTTAAAACCCCAGCTTCAAGTCCTACATCTGAGGAAGACTATAAAGCCTAGCTATACACATTGCTGTGCTGCTGGTTTCTTTGTTTTTTCATCAGGATGCTTTCTGCCCACTCCATTCAGCAGATGCCATGTAGCAGAGACTTTTCCTTGTGAGAGTTTTTTTTTTTTTAAACCATAGCTATAAAAAACAATGGGCCACACTCAGTTCTCCATCTGTTTTTATGTCCTGATGGACTGCTTAAAGAGGCAATCGCTTATTTATAACCTCCAAATTAGACTCAAAATAATATTTGTTGAAGACTAGTTTTTAAAGTTATCAGAGAAATGATGTAATTGTACCTTTAGAATATGAGAAAAAGCACATTATGGCTTCTTTGACTTTCCCAATGCTGCTGAGCCATGCAATTTACTTTACACTTTATCCAGTTTTGAATATGACATTGTGGGGAACAAAAGATGACACAGTTCATCCAAAATTTAGTGTTGTCACTGACAAAAAGATATAATATATCTTAAATCTGTGCTTGAAAGGAAGGAAGCAAAGTAAACGTACCTATCTTGACCAAAATTTCAAAATAAAGAGGCTTCAGAAAACTAGAATACTAAAGGATGTTGTTAATTGTGCTCTAGAAGTCACTTTGGTGGTTCTTAAAGTGAGAGAATATTGATCATCATTGCACTCTTCCCAAGTGAGATCTGCTTAATTGAAAAACAGCTTATATTATGTTTAGGGTTCTCAAACTCTGAGTGTCAAATTTAACCCAGAAGTTCCCACGAATGATTAGAGCCACATGATGTTTGCTTCCCTTCTGATTCTCTCTATTTGGTATTAAAAGGTAGGACACACCAAATCATTGATCAAATAATGCACATTCCTCCAGCACAATGTCCAGTTTGTCACAGAAAATGATCCATTTGTGGAGTACTCATTTGTTCTTTTTAAGGTGCTTATTTGTTTGGCTGGGACCTAACAAATCAAATGGTAATTCATTTGTCAAAAGCAATGACACTGGAGAGATAGAATGCTTATTTTCTACATGAGTTCTGTGACAATTTGAATTTTATTTTCTTTGAAAGAGAAAGAAACTAAGGTATCCTGATGTCGTAAGTGTTCAAGATGCTTTACAAATATTTTTTTATTTTATTGTCAAAACAAATATGTGAGGCAGGTATTTTTCCTAAATAATGTATAAGCATGCCCATTTTAAAATGAAAAACATTACTAAAGCTATATTTATATTTCATAGATTTTTGAATATCAGAAGATCAAAGGTATATCAGATAGGCATAATATCCTCTTTCATTTTCATTCTCTTAAATCACAGAGTGGTAGTACGTGAACTTTGCCATATCAATTCAAGTCTATATTTTAAAAATTTAATATCTTTAATATTAGAAAGATTGAAAAACACTTTTAAAAGATATTCATCTACATTGTTGGAGGTAAATTTACTATTTCTCATTTCCTGGTGATTCCCAATTTGGGTGGCCCAGTTTGCAGCCTGCAGGAATTGTTAGAAAAGTAAATATGCCTGAAAATAAGGTGAGTTTTTACCAAACTTATCTTTGTGATAGAGGTAGTCATCTCAAATTTTCTTATGATATCAGACACTCTTGAAATAAAGTCCCATTTGGAAAAGACACATCAATCTAATATGACTTTAATCATTACTATATATATAGTATATATATAGTTTGTATATATATATATATATACTTATAGAAGTCAACTGAAATAGTTTCTTAAACAAAGAGACAAAGAAATTTAACATTAACTTAGTGAACATGTCTGGGTATATAACCTCACACTGTATATTTAATGCTGTTGCAAACAAACCATTTCAAGTAACTTAAAGAACTAAAGAGTTACATGATTATATTGTGAAGTTTACTTATATATGCAGAATGAATGAGGGAAAACTACTGTTGTACTATGATATACAGATAAATACATGTGGTTTGGGATAAAATTCACATGACAGCACCAAAATTTGTTTGAAAAATGCTGTACTTTAAACTACTTAGTTAGAAAAGGAGATAATACGCTTCAGGAAACTGTTGTGTAACTAAAAATGTGGCTGTTTAATGAGAAAGCTATTATTGTCTACAATGTATGTATGGGGTTTTCATGAAATTATGTCATCAAATGTGAGAACAGAGCCAAAGAAATTTGCCATTAATAATTTAAATAGCTTGAGTAGGAAATTGACATAATTTTGGCAATGTCTTTAAAAACTTAGATATTCAAATTGAACAATCTCTTTTTTTTAAATCGTCATTAAATTTCTACTAGACTATAAGCTCCATGAGGTCACATTTGAATATTTCTGGCACATATTAGGGATTCAGTAAATATCTGTTATATAATGAATGAGGACTTATTTTTTATTGGTCCCAAGGAAAAACTTACAATTGCATAATTTCATTGGTTCATTCATTCATCAATATTTATTACTATGGTCTAGACATTTTTCAAAGTGGTAATTAATGTTACCTTAATTTTGAAAAGTTCTGATGTTGTTGAACTCTTTTGAATTTATTTGGCAGTTATTCACTGAGGTTTAATTTTCTCTTCCCTTGTTTTCGTTATTTTATCCTTTTATAAAATTTTATTTAATGTATTCCACTGAAACCTAAGATGTAAATAAATGTATATTATAAGAAAAGTTCATATATAACATGAACTTTCTTATATTTTATTGTGTGATATTTTTAATTTTAAGTTCAGCCATGCCATTCAGAAATGGAGAATTAAGAGTCTATCTACATTAACTGTTAATAACTGAACTCAGTAAAATAATTTTGTTAAATTTAGTAAAACAACTTCAAATTTTATCCTAATGTCCATGAAAACCAGTTATATACAGCTTTGATTTTTCTATAATATGATTTGACATCAGATGGAATGGGCATATTTTTCACTGCTTTGATTCTGAGAAATTCATATAATAATTAAATATTTCTGTGAATTTTGTTAAAAATACTATTTAGAGGTCAAAATTTATCAAAAAGTATATTTTGCATTTTTAAATTTTTTATCAAATGCTATTTATCATAAATACTATCAATGGTTCCTCCTAAACCTTAAATATATCAATGTTTATCACAAAATATATGATACTAAAAATGTTAATATATTTTTCATTAGCATGTTTAATAGTATATCTTAACATTAAATATATGAATTATGAGGTTTATTTTGATAATGCTGAGGAGATAATGTACATTATTTTTATACTGGTTTTTAGTTTATATTTTCCTAAAAACACTCTATAAGTTATAAGTAGGTAGTAATTTATTTTCTTTTGATGTACTTATTTTAAAAAATTTTTTAGATTTACTTTTTCTTCCTTTACTAAACACTCAATTTCAAGTCCCATATGAAATTATCAGCTCCTTTCCCTAAATAGCATCTTGTTAAAATCAAAATCATTTTCATGATATCTGTTTAAGCTGTAAAAGTCACAAGCAAGTCACTTTCATTTTTCATTTTTGCTAATAAAATAAGGAGAGAAAACAGGTTTATGGTTTATTGATTAGAGCATAAGTAAGTTAAATGCCAAATATACCAGGAAGAAGGAAGGTGTTATTATTTTATGCATGTAATTGTGCTTTGTTCAAAAAAACTGTGCCTACAACTTTCTTATGTCATATTAGCTGTTACGTAGTGATGAAATGAACTACTAAATAAAAAAATAAAGGGAGAGATGTTTAGTAGGTATTATTTCATGCTTTGGCAAACATTGCTTATTTAAGGGAAAAAGAAATAAAGCAATATCAAGAATTATTGAGAATACTTCAATGGATTTCCTATTTTATTATAGTACTATATGATAAATGTATATGTGTTCAATTTTTTTATTTTGCTCATTTGGACATATAAAGTTAAAAGAATTTGAGTTTTAGGTTTTTTTTAAATCTGTGTAACTGCTTTGCTGTCATGGTGCATGATAAGGTAAAATGAATAATAGTAAAAGCTACAATAAAGAATAAAATTAGCTGAAATTATATTCTAGATATTCTCCTTATATCACAACATGCTCTGCTCCAGACACAGAATAGAAATACTAAAGTAGAACTGATAGATGTAGCTATTACTATGTATAATAAAAATACTAAACTAGAACTCATGAATATTCCTGTCTGTGTGTGTGTGTGTATGTGCAAACACTCATACGCTATGATGAATCAAAAATTCTGAAGGATTGATTTACACTTTAAAATAAAATAAATAGTTTGAAAAGAAAATAATTTTGTAATAAAATTATTTGTTTTTTATTATTTTTCTGATAATATATAGAAATATGGCCTACTTGTGTATTTTAAATCTTATAATCATAATAAATTGACTTATTAGTTCTAGTAGTTAGTTTCCTTGTATATTCCTTAGGGTTTTTACATTGATAATAATGTGTGCTAAAAAGAGATCTTTTATTTCTTGCTTTGAATAGTACATGCCTTTTGTTTCTTTTATCTCCTTTTATTGCATTGGCTATCACCTCCAGTACAATATCAGATAGAAACGGTGACATCTTTGCCCTTTCCCCAATTTTAAGGAGAAAGATAGCAGTATTTCACTTTATTTATGATGTAGGTTTCCATAAATGTAGGTTTCACCTAGACATTATATATTTATTGTGCGATTACTTCTTTTACAAAACTGCACTCATTTGGCCCTCATAATGCTTTTGCATTGCATGCTACTTAGTCTGATACTACATTTACCCCAACTTTGCTTTTAATCTATTTTGTTGACTCTAATTCTGCCCAATTTTACTATTTATTCTCTCTGTTGTTTGACTTATGTATGCCTTTTGACACATTCAAATCTTTGATTTTCTTTCTTTCTTTCTTTTTTTTTTTTTTTTTTTGAGGCTATCTTGCTCTGTTGCCTGGGCTAGAGTGTAGTGGTGTCACATCATAGCTCACTGCAACCTCGAACTCCTGCCTCAGCCTCCTGAGTAACTGTGACTACAGGTGTGCAACACCACACTTGGCTAATTTTTCTATTTTTTGTAGAGACAGGGTCTCACTCAGTTTCCCAGGCTGGTCTTGAACTCCTGGCCTCAAGCAGTCCTCCCACCTTGGCCTCCCAAAGTGCTAGGATTACAGGCATGAACCACTCTGCTCAACCAAATCCATGACTTTCAATATGAAAGTTTAACAACTTTATAAGTGTTCTATTTAATATGAAATTTTAAATTTTGTTTATATTTCTTTGTGCTTTCTCTTTTGCCTTTGAACATGTTTTTGTGTTTGGCTTTTTTATCTTCTGAGTTCGAGTTTTGAAAGCCATATTTCCTGTGTTTTAATTCTACTAGTGTTAACATTAAATATTTGAACATAAAAATACTTGAACCCATATTTGTCAGATTATCAATATCAAGAGTGCCACCACATGATTTATCTCCCTTATTTAAGGTGAAAGATTATTGACTCATTTATTAAATATTTATTAAGTAATTCTTTATTGTAGAGAATGTTCACCTTCCTCTACTAATTTTTGGCTTTTGTCTTAATTAAGACTTTAAAATCAGGTTGTTTTCAAACTTTTCAAAAAATATGATGCATCACTTCTTTCAACAAAGCATTTTGACTTTTGCAATTAGTTTTGCAATTATAGACGTATTTATGTATTAGCTTTAAGTATTTCAAATGCCCATCATGGTTCCTTTGAAGCCACCATTTCAATTCTGGTTCTTCTCTTGGAAGAATGTTCATGTTTTCAGGAAAGTTATTTGGCCAATATACCTTCTGTGCAGATTGTGTATATAAATGTGCCTTTCTGCTGTTGTCTCATACCAGTGGCAAGCTCATTGTTGGATTTCCTACTAAGCCCATAGTATAAACCCTAAATAATCAACTCTTTGTATTTTTTACAATATATTTATATATCTCTTAGGGTATATAATTAACATGTTAACCAAAATTGAACTTTTCTCATATAATTGTTACAAATAAGAGTTAATATATGTAAACAAGTTTGTGAGCATATAGTTTTTCATAGTAGTCTCTGATGATATTTTGTTTTTCTGTGATATCAGTTGTGATGTCTCCTTTTTTATTTCGAATCATGTTTGTTTGGATTTTCTCTCTTCTTTTTAACGTGCACTCCACAGATGATGTTTACACTAAAAACCCAGACTTCACCATTACACAATATATCCATGTAACAAAACTACACTTTTATCCCTTAAATTTATACCAAAAAAAAAAAAGAGTTAATGTATGTAAACAGAAGGTCTTCTGGCACAAAATAAGTGCTAAATAGTTATTAACTTTTATTATTATTTTATTATTACTATTATTATTTGTTGTTATTGTTTGTTGTATATTTATTATTATTAACATCATTATTCCCAAATAAGTACATTTTAATTTGGTCTTTTGGGAACCAATTATTAATATATATTTTAAGATTACAAAGATTATGCATATAATCAGTGAAATATATGTTTTCCCAAATTTGCCATCACAAAAAAAATCCTTAAAAAATTCTGGAAAGTTTTGGAATAATTTGCAGTGTTAAATATTATATACCTTTAAATGTTTGTAGTTCTTCCAACTGTAGTATCTTGCTATCCTTCGTTTCAACCATTGTAGTTTACTAAATATCAAAGGATTCAACAATGTTGTCTTAAGACTTTTGAAGTCCTTACAGTGAAATAGTTTTGCTTTAAAAACATTTATGTGTTTCATTTGTAAACAAAGAAAATGTGCCTAAAATGTTGTTATTTTATAGGTATTTTAAAATTTTTCACTTTAATTGCCCCATGGAAATAAGGAAATACAATTTTCTTTTGGGAGATTATGTTTGTAGCAAACATTATTCCAACTTTTAAATTTGTATCTGGAATTAAGTCAATTAAAAGAAAAAGTTTAATAGAACATTAAAGTTTTATATTTAAAACAGAAGCATAAGAACCTTAATCATTCAATAATATGACTTTCTATAAGTTTTTAGATTAATTTATTATAAATTATAAGAATGTATGAATGATAGCAAAACTAAAAGAAATGGATGTGTGTGTATATACATATATGTACACACATGCATAAACATATACTTACATATAGTAGCATTGTTGATAATATTTTCTTAAATATTTGAGAGAAATATCCATCTCTGTCTGTTGGTCTGTCTACCTATCTATCATCTATTCATTCCCCATTTAAATATAATTAGGGCAGTGCCTGGCATATAGTAAAGATCTAATAAACTATTTTTGAACAAATAATTGATAATTCCTGAGGTTATATCTAATAACCTTCTAATTATAAGATATAAACTTATTTACCTTCTTAGGATCACCTCAGCATTTTATCACTACATCATTGATGCAGAAATTGGTCCTATTGCCACATTCCTCCCTAGACTTGGGCACACTGAGTTCAAGCTCTGTATCTTACTGAGTGCTTATATTTTCACTCTTTATCACAGTGATTGGTACAGCATTTTTTGTTGGCTCATATTAGTTATCATTTTATAAAAGATAATAGTTCCTGTGAGTCAATAAATGTGTTAGATTCTTCTTCTTGAAAACAGAATTTTGTGTGTGTGTACATTGCATTTCAGAGCAAGGACTCATAATCATAAAGAAAATCATTTTGTTGACATATGTAAGTAAAGCATAGAGTAAGATTAGGTGATTAGATTTTCCCCTCAAATCATGAGTAAATATCAACACTAGTTGATGATTTTATTAGATTTTTTACTGTTATTGACTAGTATTTAGTTTTTATGGTATCTTGCTAGTTTTTTTTTCTTCCAAGATATAGGTATCTATTTTAGTTTCCCCAGTGGGAAATTCAGAAATAACAAAGAATAAGTGTGTTAAATTTTCTGGGAAATTTTAGTAAGCCTAAAAAGAAAAAATTCCTATTATTGCTTGCATATTTTAAGCTTAATAGTGATTTTAAGAATGGAAAGGGGCTTATTGTCAAAAGAAGGATGATCCATTTTTAATTTTAATTAAACTTTTTTGATGGGAATATAAGTAAAAATGTTAATAAAGAAAGACAGATTTTTATTGTCCTTAAATGTCTAAAATAAGGAGTATTTTAATATTTGTCCCTTTTAAATACAGATTAAATTTATGTGATATACTTTATAAATGTATTCTGATTTGGGGGTGTTTTTGCATATAATGAAAAAATATCTATTATTCAAAATAGGCTTCTTCTGATCTGTTTCTGTCTTTCATTAAAACATTTCATCTATCTTTTCTTATTTCTATTATAAATTGAGAGATAGCAAAGAAAAAGTAGTCTACTTTTTTCATAGCACATAGCCTTGCTCTGTCAAAAATGTCACAGGTTAATGGTACAGCTCAGCTCCATTTATCTTATTCTGACAACTCAACCAACCTAGCACAATCTAACAAAAACATTCTTCCTAGACCAGGTGACATTCTCGGCCTTTGTTCCTTTAATATGGTAGCTGTGAGAGCATTTAGTGTGCAATAACTTTGTACAGAAACTTTCTGCTTTTGGTTTCTTCAGTATTTTCCATTAAGGGCAAGGGTTTTTAGAATTTCAAATCATCCATCAAATATAAATTACTTTCAACTAACCTGAAGATTATCTAAAAACTATAGAGATCTTGAAAATTTTTATCATTTGAGAGCTGTAAAAAATTACAGAATATATTTTTAATTCTCAAACTTTTTGATTGTGTAAACAATATTTTTTAATGCTGAAAGAGCTAATTTTAACATCAGGATTGATATGAGGTCTTGTAAACATTGTCCAGATCACTTGGTAAATGAGTCTGAGTATCTGAGGAATATTCCTATACTGTGTTGATGGAAATTTAAACAAGTTATGACACTTGAATATTTCTAAACCCATTTCTTTGTTCTGAATTTAATATTGAATAATATCTTGCCTTCTCTGTCAAGGAAATAATCATATTAAAATAGTGACTCTGTAATACTTTTCTTCTCTATTTTTGATTGCTCAGACTTGGTAAGATATATTTTTCCCACTGGAATAGAAAATCAATTTCAAAATAAAAAAGGAAAGCAATATTTGAGTTTTAGAAACAGTGGACATATAAATGTGTATGTGAATATCTTGCTACCATTTTCAGAATGATTTTTACATTTTTAAAATAAATTAAGATTATAGTCCAAAAAGTGTTTGTTCCTTATCTGATCACAGAACTGTGAACACTCTATCACATTCTGCATTCATTGCTTTTCTGTAGTCAATTTTGTAATTGTTTTCATATTTAATTTTTTGTACAGATCATGTAGTCTGTTAACACTGGAGAAATTGCATATTTTGAAAAGGATTAATAAGATAAAAATGGCAAGCCACCTTTGAGTTTGAATATCTCCTTCAACAGGGCATTCTCACAGCTATGATGTTTTTACAATATACTTAATTTGTTTTGATATTTCTGCTTTCGATGCATTAGTTTTATGGTCAAAGCTAATATTTATTTTTGCTGAGGGACAAATGTTACTTTTTTCTTTCTAATCTGAATTTCAGATTAATCTTCTGATAAAATGTGATACATAAATAATAACAGATGCTAAAGTTATTTTCTGTAAATCAAAATGAAAGATCAAAAGAATATAACATTGGGCCAAGAAGTAGAGTTAGTTTTCAACGTATTTTACAGTAATTTATGTTGTTTTTAAAAAATTGAACTGTTGTCATCATTACTATATTGTAGCTAATAATGCTTTTTAACATAATGAAATTTGCAAAACAGTAGTTAAAATTGCTTCGGAGATACCTGTTGAAATAGATTTCAGTATAGTAAAACTAACCACAATATTTTCTTTCAGGATCAATAGTAGCTCTAAGAAATCAATAAATCAAATAAAATAGAGCCCTTGGATTTTCTTTTTGATGAATCTAAGCATTATTTTGTAGTTTCACAGCAACATTTGCATATCCTACTGCATCATTTTGTTTTTTTGTAATTAGCCAATATATCCCATTATTATTTTGCATTGATAAACTGAATTAGTTTTTTCTGGAAAATGTTCACATATTTAGATGGATTATAGACCTAACAGATGGTGCTTAATACGTGGATAATTATTAATTTATTTTATAACAACTCAATGTCAGGGAAGATTGATTTATTGTCAGATTAACAGTTTGATATTGTCTCTGGAATAATGGGCACATCAGTTTCACATAGAGCTTTCCTAGGTTTCTGTGCTTTTGCAAATTCTCTTTCACTTACAAAATTTCTGTTGTCTTGGCTTGTTAATGATTAATCCCTTCTTGTTTATTCTGCAATCCTAATTCCTAATCTTAATTCCTTTCATTCCATTATCCTCTTGTATTTCAAGATGCTGCTGCTACTCTCAGATTTTACAGATGAAATTATTTTGTTGCCAAATGTACTTGCTTTCTTTTCAGGGTTAGTGTTCTTGTAACCCTTTTACTGTTTCAGGCATTCATTCAACCAACAGTTACTGAATACTTACTTGGAGGAAGTTAATGTGCTCATTAATTCACTGTATTGGCGTAAATCATTCTTCAAACTTTTTTCTGTTATTTGATATGAATAATTGGTATTCTTAAAGTTCTTGTTTAAGATTTACAGCTGAGCAAGTGTTGGAACAAAACTACTTCTTCCTATTATCTTTACCTTATTTTGTTTCTAAAGGACCCCACACCTATCTATCTAATGTCCTGTAGCATGTGTGTGGGTGTGTGTGTGTGTGTGCGTGTGTCTGTTTATCCCAGTTTTTTATCTCAACATTTGTCAAAGATATATTCAAGTAGCAAAAGTGGTAAATACTTTTTTTGAATTATTAATGAGAGTCATTTATTGTAAATGCTCTTTGCTCTGCATTGTTACTAATTCTATCTTCATAAAATAGTTTACTTTCTTATATATTAATAAAATTTGCATTTAAAAGTAATTATTTAGCTCTTTCAACAGCACATTATTATATGGATGGCTTTTCAGAGGCTATCATTATTATTATTTATTATTATTATTGGAAACTTCTGTCTCCAAGTTTATTTTTTTATCCCTTTGCAACCTACGCTATACAAAACATATTCAAGGTAGTTAACTTACTGAATATATGAATAAATATGGGAGATCAAAATAAGATAACATTTTGATATTTAAAGACTTAAATATCTAGGCAGAGCCTTTGCTTTGGGAAGTTTGCTATGAGGCTTTTCCTTTAAAAAATTGGGATTGCTCCCCCTTAGGATGTGTACAGATTCTATTTTTTAGCAAAAAGTTAATCTAGAGGCAAATTGTCCAGGAGTGAGAGTATTGTAAAATTTTCCATTATTTTATGCATCACTATGAACAAAAAATATGCTACTAGTTATACTCTGGTCCTTAGATGATTTGTTCACTCAGAGGTTTTATTTATCTAGTCATGCCACTAGGAATAGCAGCTAAGTTCATGTGTGCACACACTGTAATAAATGAATTCTGATATCTATGTGTCTGACAGTAATTATAAGATAAATCCAGGTTTAGGGACATTAAAATATGAAAAATAAGTTTCTTGGAAGTGATAAAATATAGTAATGCATATTAAGTGCTAAGCACAGTCCCTGACACTAAATATTTAATAAATATTAGAGTATTATTATTAAAAAATAGGAAACACAAATTGAAAATATATTTCATTTCCATTGCTTCAAACCTTAAATTTAGTTTTGGTAATACTTATTGAGAATATTTGCAAAAATCTAGACTTGTCAATCAAAACTATGTAGCTTAATTTACTAATATTTACTCAGTCGCAGCTTTATTTTTGAGCAAGCTAACATAGTTGGTGAAAAATAGACTTATGTAATAAACTTATCATCCATCTTAAAAATTGTATTTTATAATGCCTTGTTCAATCTCACAGTGTTTTTATTGATAATCCTGCTAAAATCAGGAGCAGTGTCTCTTAACAACAAAGTTCTCAAACAATAGTGTTTCTCTGACTGTACTGTACACCAGGTAGAATGCAAAATTGTGATAGTTAATTTTATATGTCAACTTGACTGGAACATGGGGTCCCCAAATTAAACATTATTTCTGGTGTGTCTATGAGAGTGTTTCTGGATGAAATTAGCATTTGAACCGGACAGTTGAATAAAGTAGATGGGCCGCCTCAATGTGGGTGGGCACCATCCAGTCCTTTGAAAGCCTGAAAAAGATAAAAAGACAGAAGAAAGAGGTAATTTTCTCTCCTCGCTCAACTGCTTGAGCTTGAACATCAGTCTTCTCCTACCCTCAACTGGGACTTACACCATCAGCCCACTGGTTCTCAGAATTACACCACACACTCACTACAGTGGGTCTCCAGCTTGTAGACATCATGTTATGGGACTTCTCTGCCTCCAGAGTCGTGTGAGCCAGTTCCCTATAACAAATCATATTCTATTTGTTCTGTTTCTCTGGAGAACCCTAATACCAAAAATTCTCTATGTATCTATAAATAATTCTATCCTTTAAAAATTTTATTATGGAACATAAAAAGAGAGAGGAAACCCATTTTTGCAAATGTATGCCTAATTACATTAAATGTACCTCAATATGTATGTATAAGAAAACTCCTCAAGATACTATATATCAAAGAGTTTGAGAAATGTACAAGTCTCCTCTGATGGATATTTTTCTTTCAGATTTAGCTTACATAGGTTAAGTATCCTAGTTTAAATAAAGAGGTTGGCATAGAAAAATTACTTTCCAATTTCATTTTTTAAAAACAATTTTGGAACACTAGATACCTTACTAAAATAAATATTTTTTATACTTTTAGAATTCTATGCTGAACAGGGCTATGCAATGAATCTCAAAGGGATGCAAACTTTAAACTCTAGAATATTAGTGTGGCCTTTATATATTTTGACTGAGTAGGGAATGCCTTTAATTCTTAATTTTCCAAATGTGGACTCTTCAATATACTAGATACCTATTTTTTTAATTTCATAAATCTGTTTAGTTGATAGCTGTGAGGTAAAATAAGATGAAAAAGGAAAAGGAGGAAGATACAGTGAAGAAGATGAGGGGAAGGAAGAGGAAGTGGAAGTGGAAAATGAGGAGGAGGAAAAATTCAACATCTTTTATTTTTTAAAAAATGGAAATATGAGAATGCCAGTGAGTAATAGAATATTTTAGAATATTCTAAATTCCAAAGTGAGTGAGATATACCTTGCCCTGAAGAGAGTCACAGTTAAAAAGAAGACTAATTATGAGCATAGCTTATGACACAGCACCGGGGTGTGCAAAGGGGTGATGTGCACCAAGACACCAACTCTCTTTAGGTGGGAACAGGAGAGACTTCCTTAAGGAAGACTCCCCAGAGCAGGTGATAATTTATATGAGCCTTGAAGAATAACTAGAAATTTGTGGTAATGATAAAGGAGGAGACTATATTTCAGAGAAGAATAAAAACTATAAAGTGTGAAAGAGCATGACATGTATTGGAGACTGCAAGTAATTCAAGGCTAGATAGGGCCAGGATCATTATGTTAGATCTAGGTCAATTTTACTCAAAGTTTTTTGAAAAAAAGAGAGTTTATAATAAATTTTCTGGTAGCAAATTCGATCATTATTTTATATTAAGACAAATTTAAGTATATTATGGAGCAAAGAATAACATTTTGGAGATTTTAAATAAATGATGTCCTTGGAAATGACCACTTTGCCCATAGAATTAACCTCAGGCCCTACAAGAAAAGATAAACTTTTCTCAGCGGTTATGGATACTTGTCTACCATATGTTAAGAAGCTCAACTGTAGGTGATAAGTAGTTGCTTTCCAAGTATTCTAAAATAATCATTTCACCCAGTAATACTGTTCCATTAGAATTTGTATAAGGGTATCTAATGGGTGTCCACAAATGGCTTAAAGGTTCATGTTTCAGGCTGGTGGGAGGCTTGCTTCATGCGCTCACAGTGGGTCATCATTTTAGTCATTTCCATTCTAGCTAGAGAGAAGAGGAGAAGAAATTCATAGCTAGAGATTCCGTCTTGCACACATCTCTGCTGTTCATATGCTGTTGGAGAGAGCGTAGACATACGCACCACATTCATTCACAAGTGACACCGGGAAATGCAGTTGCAGCCTTGCGCCCAAGAAGAAAGGAAGAGCAGATTTTGGTGACTAGCTTGTGTTTATCCACCTCTATATGATGCAATGATATAAATTATTGGTTAAATCATTTTCTGTTTAATTATAAAAGCCCTATTCTCATAGCCATATTTATTCAAGTGCAACATTATTAACATTATTAACATTATTAACATTTTCCATATAAAAAGATATAAAGATGCATTTTATCAGATGTCTATTGTACTTGACTGTTTGAGCTGCCATTGCAAAATGCCTCAGACTATGTGGCTTGAACAATAGCAATTTATTTTTTCACAGTTCTGGAGACTGGAAGTTCAAGATCAAGGTTCTGTCCAATTAAGTTTCTGACGAAAGCTCTCTTCCTGGCTTGTAGACAGCCACCTTCTCACTATGTCCTTACATGGCCTTTCCTCGTGTGAACACAGAGAGGGAGTGATCTCTTTCTCTTCTTCTTCTTATAAAGCTACCAGTCCTATTGGATTAGGGTGCAACCCTTATGACCTCACTTAACCTTAATTACCTCATAGTGACCCTATCTCCAAATACAGACACATTAGGGGTTAGGGCTTCAACAAATAAATTTTGCAGGATACAATTCAGTCCATAGAATCCATATTTCATTGTTTTTACCTATAGAATGAACTTCTCCCCTATAATCGCTCTAATAACTATATTTTAAATTCTGTTTTTAGTAGAAAATATCTGAACTTAAATTAGTCCCTACAGGTAATTCTTGAGAATAGAAATGTTGTCTTCTAAATCTTAAATTGAGCTAACTAAATAGGAAAAAGCTTTCTGTAAATGTAATGAGAAACCAAGATATCGGGGGCTTGTCTTTTCTTACTCATTAAGTTTTCATAATACAATGTAATTATAGACTAGTGCTCAAAAATAATTTCTTTGAAAAACCAGCCAAATGTATCACAGATAAAGGGAATTTTCCTGCAACTTTTACAACTCTTCTTTCAAAATATTTATTAAGACTTTATTATGTGTCAATTATGTGTCCTAAGCATCAACAGTACAACCTCAAAACCTACTTTCACAGAGCTTAAGGTGTACTGTGTGAAATGTATGTGAACTGTCAGTGAAACAATGTGGTGAAGACTCTGATGGGAAAAGGACAAGGCACTTGAGTAGTACTTAGGAAGGGCAAAAAAGCAGAACTTTAAGGGGTCACGGAAGGCCCCCGTTTTGGAATAGCTGACAGTTCCCTAAGGGGAAATATTTAGCCTGGAAATTGTGTGTGTGTGTGTGTGTGTGTGTGTATGTATGTACATATGGTGGAGGTGCATTTTGTATATTGAGTAAAAGAGGACAGGGGAACATTGTTCCTGTTAGAGAACCAACATATGGAAAGGTCCTGGAAGTGTGAAAAAACATGGGAGTCATGTCAGGATATTATCTTCCTGTTATCCCTCCAATCAAATCATGTAATAGTCCTCTAGTGAACTTGCTTCAGAATTTTAAAACCCTGGATATGTTAAGATCTATAAAGAGTTTGGTCTTTGACCTTACTTAAAAGCCAATAAGTTAGCCTGAGTCAGTTTCATGGATGCTGACCAAAGATACAATATACCTGGATCTGAGACATAGCCCATTCATTACTCACAGTAATAGCAGTAGCAAGAGTATCAGCATTTGCAGTATTCTTCCAATGCCCATTTCCTATAGGGTGATATGAAGAAGATCAGGTGAGGCCTGCACACACAGTGAGTTGCATTAGAGGAGAGGAATATCAGACTTAAGGACTGTTCTTAGATATAGCACCATATGTTTTGATATTTGTGTCTTTTAGTACAGTATTTATTCAGTTCAACCTCACTTTGTCTTTTGATTTGCTCTGTAATCTTAGTAAGCCCACAGAATATGTCTTACTTATTTTTTTAAAAATCTTCTACAGCATCTTTTCTAATGTCCAGACATAGATGCTACTTAACTAGTACTTTTTAGACAATTGATGCCTTTGGGATGAATAGCATTTGACTTCCCATTGTCATTTATGTTTTTATGGATAATATTAAAAGTAAACAAAGAGGAAATTGGGAAATTATTTTTCTGTACCTATTTAGAAGAAATGTGAGGGTTTTTGTTTGTTTGTTTAGCTCAGGGGTAAGTTTCCTTGAGCTGTCCTCTATAGTAAACAACATAATAAATTTCTTTTTTACTCTTACATTCCTAATTATCTAATATTGTCTATCTGGTGTTTTACTTTCACATGTATTGGCATGTACAAATGAATAGTCCTTCTTATATTTAGTGTTGGATAACCTTATAAAGTTTGACAGGTTACCATGGTAAAGCTTCTAGCTAAGAACTTCAAAGTGGTGTCTATACTTTTCTGTAGACACCACTATAGGTACTGCTTTTCTATATTTCCTCTTGGACAAAACGAGAGGGTTTTCTACTTGAATTTTGAGATAATCAGATGCTATAGGCATCAAATACAAATGTAAATACACATACACACACACACCCTTTCAATTTTCCCTTATCCCATTCCTTTTCTCTATTTTAACAGATAAATTGAATTTTATGCAAAAACAGTAAGATGATGCTGTCCTTTATGCAAAAACAGCTTTTTAGGTAGTCTTCGGCATTTACTCTTTCATCCTAGCAGAAAGGATGTGTGCACTTTTAGGGATGGCGAGAAGGAGCAGCTGTAATCAGAAGAGGAAACAAAATTGGAACAAATGACTCCCTAGTTAGGTCCTGTGTCAAGTTATATGTTACTTTTGAACTGATTATTGTAAATAACTTAGTAATGAATCATTCTACTGTGTTCTATATCTCTCATATATGCATGAAGATAGAAATTTATGTCTCACTTATATCTAACACCACTCTGTTGATGAATGCCAAGAAGCAACTCATAGTAAAAGGCTTGCTAGTAATGGCTGCATTGCTGCTATTCCCTTTACCGAAGAACAGATGAGAATATAAAATACACAGTGAAAAAGCCACCAGAGCATGAGTCTTCAAAGTGATTCTAGCAAGTAAGGTCCTTGCAGTGAATGAGGACCACTTGATTAGCAATAAAACAGCATTATATTGAAAAACACAGTGTATCATGTATTTATATCAAAGTCATCCCTTCAGTTTATATTAAAATTTTATGGATGAGCTATTTTCTGAATGAGCTGGAACCATGCAAAAACTCATTTATTCAAGGTTTCTCATTCTCTGAAATATTTTACATTCTTAATTAGTTGAAAGCACTGTGTTTCAATATCTATTATCTATTGCTATGTATCAAACCACCCAAATGTTTTGTGGCTTAAAATAAAATTTAAAAAAATCTCTCTCTCCTGAGTCTGTGAATTGACTGGGTCCAGTTGGGCAGTTCTTAATTGGGGTCTCACATTGAGTTACAATAAAATGTGAATAGTGGCTGCCATAATCTAAAGGATTGACAGAGCTGAATGTCCGAAAGGCTCACCCTCAATACTGAAAGTTGATGATGGCTTTTTTCCAGCAAGGAAACTTACTTAACAGAGGGAGCTTCCCTAAAAGAAGCATTTTAAGAGACCTAGGCAGAAATTATAGGCTTTATATCTGGTTCTCTGTTCTGATCCATTGGTCTATGTCTCTGTTCTTGTGCTAATCCCATGCTGTTTTGATTACTATAGACTGGTAGTATAGCTTGAAGTCTGGTAAAGTGATGCCTCCCAATTTGTTCTTTTTGCTTAAGGTTGCTTTGGCTATTCAGGGTCTTTCTGGTTCCATCTGAAGCATAGAATTGTTTTTTCTAGATCTGTGAAAAATGATGCTGGTATTTTAATGGGGATTGCATTGTATCTGTAGATCACTTTGGGTAGTATAGACATTTTAACAATGTTGATTCTGCTGTTCTATGAGTATGGTATGCTTTTCCATTTGTTTATATCCTCTGTGATTTCCTTCCTCAGTGTTTCATAGTTCTCCCTGTAGAGGTCTTTTACCTCCTAAGTTAAATATACTCCTAGGTACTTTATTTTCTTTGTTACTATTTTGAAGGGAATTGAGTCTTTGATTTGGTTCTCAGTTTGACTGTTATTGGCATATATGAATGCCTCTGATTGTGTGTATTGATTTTGTATCCTCCTGAGACTTTACTGAATTCATTTATCAATTCAAGGAGTCTCTTAGTTGAGTCCTTGGGGTTTTCTAGATACAATATCATATCATCAGCAAAGACTGAGAGTTTTATCTCTTCTGCCCCTATTTGGATGCCCTTAATTCCGCTCTCTTGTCTGATTGCTATAGCAAGGACTTCCAGCACTATGTTGAATAGAAGTGGAGATAGTGGGCAGGGCAACCTTGTCCTGTTCCATTTCTAAGTGGGAATGCTTTCAGTTTTTCCCCATTCAGTATGATGTTGGCTGTTGGTTTGTCATATATGGCTTGTATCATTTTTAGGTAAGTCCCGTCTATGCCTATTTTGTTAAGCATTCTTATCATAAAAGGGTGTTGAATTCTGTCAAATGCTTTTTCTGCATCTATTGAGAGGATCATATGGTCTTTGTTTTTGCTTCTGTTTATGTGGCGAATTAAATTTATAGATTTGAGTATGTTGAACCATCCCTGCATCTCTGGTATGTAACCCACTTGCTTGTGATGGATTATTGTCTTGATAAGCACTTGGATTCAGTTAGCTAGGATTTTGTTGAGAATTTTTGCACCTATATTCATAAGGAATACTGGTCTGTAGTTTCTTTTTTATTTTATGTAGATTTTTCACTGGGTTGGAAATTATTTTATGCTTTTGGAAACTCTTTACTTCAGAAAAGTATATTTGATGTAGAAGCTTACATTCCTGTGCTTCTATGAGTAGTAAAAACTAAAAAGGTAATGAAGTATTAGAGTGTGGAGCTGGATGATTTATCTTTTTGCTTATCAATAAAGAAAGGAAGCAAATGAGTATAATTGTCAAACTAAGTAAATGGCAAATACGTACATCATAGAGTTGAGAATGGTTGCTCAATGGGTTATTTTCAGTTACTATATGCAGTTTGAAGGTTAATATAGGGTTAGTTTATTTTTATAGATTAGCAATATATTCTAAAGCTCTATTTTATTTATTTTAAGAAGAAGAGGGAAGAGGAGAAGATAATGCTGTCTGGAGTATTTCTTAATGAGTACTATAGAGATTATCTTGCCTTTGAAATGGAGAAGGGAAAGGCATATTAAATATGTTTATGTTCAGATATCCAGTATGTTTTGGTTTAGAATACAAGATAAATCAGAAGCAATCTTTACTTGGCATCCAGGCCTAACCATTAAAAATGTATTTCCATTCTCAAGCATTGACAAATTCATCTCCCTTCACATGCTAAAGCCTTCTTTCTCTGAATGGGTTGTAGAAAAAAATGAGTCAACTAAATATTAGCATCTACTTTGGAAAGAACCAGTGAAAATTGGGTTCTTTTCTTGTTGACTACAGAAACGTATGGGAGAATTCTGAGGATTAAGCTCATTTAGTGATATTTTGAATCTCAGTCTTGCACACACACATACACACACACACACACACACATATATATATATACATATCACATTTCTTTATCATTTAATCTGTTGATGGATACTTAAGTTGTTTGTATATCTTGGCTATTGTGAATAATGCTGCAATTAACATGGAAGTGCATACATCTTTATAAAATGGTGATTTTATCTTCTTTGGGTTGATATCCAGAAGATAAATTGCTGAGTCATATGGTAGTTCTATTTTTAATTTCTTTAGGAACCTCCATACTATTTTCCATAATGGTTTCACCAATCTGCATTCCCACCAACAGTGTTCTAGGGTTTCCTTTTCTCTACACCCTCACCAACATTTGTCATCTCTTGTCTTTTTGGTAATAGCTATCCTAATGGGTGTGAAGTGATATAGTAGTTTTAATTTGCATTTTTGGTCATTCAAATCACCTCCATATTTTTATCATAGCAATATTCCTTGTATACACAACTTACATACTAGTGTTTTGTCTTATTAGGTTAGTTTCTTAAAAGTGGGACTATGAATTAATATGAAAAAATTTCTCTAGATTTAAAGGCACAGATCTCTACAGTGAAGGGGCCTACTAATGGCTTAGTACACTAGATGGAAAAACAGACAAAAACAAATGCATAAAGAAACACAAGGGCATATTATTTTGAAGTTCCTGGAACAACTGGAGTAATGAAACAATAAAAAATCTTATGGCCTATTTTGCCTTCATCTGATCCATCCCACTGCATCCCTAATCAAAGTAGCTGCCAAGTGTCCTATATTCTACTTTTACTATATTTTTCACATAATTCCTCCTTTTCCAGTCTTCTTATGCCATTTGGTTCAGGTAGTTATCCTTACTTAGCTAGATTATTTCAATAACTTCCAAATTAATCCTTGTCTAAAATCTCTCTGCATTCTAATTTATCAATGTACATTTATTCTATACACCTTGAAATTCAGGTTACCTGTGCTCAACATTATTTGCTGACTTTCTATGGCTCTTTAAGTCTAATTCCTCATCCTAGGTTTTAAGGGCCTATATAAAAATACTCCAGTGCTAATTTTTGAACTTTTCCCCACTATGCATATGCATTCCTTGTGTTTTACTTACTATGTGTGTGAATGTATCTTCTAGTCACTGCCTCATTACTTTGCTCATACTATGTTATCCCCGCAAAATGTCTTCTGCATACATCTGCTTCTGTGGGAATACCATCCAACCTTCAAAGCCCAATTCTTCCTTTTCTAGTTTCTTGAGACGATTAATTAGATTATTGATTTGTAATCTTTCTGTCTTTTGGATGTAGGCATTCATGGCTAATGAATTTTCCTCTCAGGACTGCTTTAGCTGTATCCCACAGATTTTGATTACTTGTTTTTTTCTCTATTTTTTTGTAGATTTTGATAATTTGTGTCCCCTTTATCATTTAGTTTGAAGAATCTTTTGATTTCCATCTTACTTTCCTCCTTGACCTGACAATTGCTCAGCAGTTGGTTGTTCAGTTTGCATGACTTTGTGTAGAGATGAGTGTTTCTGTTGGAGTTGATTTCTAATTTTATTCAACTGTGGTCTGAGAAGATGCTCAATTCAAATGTTGCCTCTTCCACAAAATTCTTTTTGAGCCCTCACCAATATAAAATAGTCATCGGAGATCCAAATTTATTTGAATACTTTTAAAACATTTGCCTTTTTTGGTCTGTATTATTACTCTCTGTATGCTTGTCTTATTCACAGTATTTGATTTTATGCCTTGAAGAAAGGACTTTATTTTACACGTGTTTATATTCCAGCAGCTAGCATGTTTCTGCATGAAAGGAGTATTTGATAAATATATGTTGTACTGAATAAAATCCTTAACTTTGGTTAATTAGTATGCACTCAATATCAAAAAGAGGAAGATTTGATTAAAAAGGGAGATTTGATTAAAAATCCAACAGTGAAAGTAAACTTTATATGTGTGATTAATTGCTTGAGCTTCATGAAATGAGATCACAAAAATATAATAGTGCAGACCCTAGGTACAAAAAAAAGGGTATAATTTCGACCTCTTCTTATGACACGGGGCCCGTTACTTGTCTGTGGCGAACGTATCTTGCTCTTCCTCAATAAACTTCGTTTTGTGCTGGCTCTGCTAAATAAATGTGTATAATTTCATTATCCTCTTAAATAATTACTTTTAATGAAACAAACCTTCCAAATGAGTATTCAGATATTTTGTGCTTTCAGATTAGATTTTAGAAGTAGATAAAAATGTTCTCTTAGATAACTAATCAAAATAAATATTTGAGTTCTTCAGTTCCACATGGTAATCTAAAAATTTTATCAATTTTAATATTATTAAGGGTTAATTATATTTATTAGAATGATTATTGTTTTTCTATTGAACTTCCAATTCCTATTTCTTCTCAACCTTTATTCAATGCAATTTACTTATTATAATACATTTTAATATATTTCCTTTTTATACAATTCACAGTGTTTGAGTTTTAGACATTTTATTTCTTTACAAATGTGATTTTAATGCACTGGGATATTTTTCTGAATTTTTCAAAGGAATAGTATGCTTAGGGAATTATTAAAGTGCACAAGTATATATCATCTATTTAAGAGGATATTTTCAAGCATTTCTTATGACTTGCAACAAATTATACTCTGGAAATCTTAATGTACATCCTGTGAGAAGGTAACATGAATTAGTTAACAACACCCTGACTGATGACATTCACAGGATTGATGATAAGGTTAGTGTATGCCTTCTGAGAAAAACGTGATTTGGATATTGATACTAGAAGAAAAAACCAATTTGGTGGCAGTGAACCATGGCACACTGGGGTACAACATGTGCTTGAAAGAAATAAAAAGTACATTTTTCAGAATTTATCCCCTTATCTCTTATTTCACATCATTTTTCATCTTCAAGTGTGATGATCTGTGGAAGAATCAGGTTATCCAAAAAGTGTTTCATTTATTTATAACTACAAAACTCTTCCAAGCTGCTAAAACTTTCTTTTCTTTTGCTTCAAAAATTGAGCAAGTCAGATTACTCACATAGAGATAATATTATATTACTTGGTCTTCATTATTATGTAAACTGATTAATGTTAGAAAAAAATAGAGCTGCAAATATTCATCCTTTGCTGTTTGAGTATACCCTTATGTTCTGTATTTGACTATTTTTTCTGGTCTAATTCCAAATTCCAAGGTTTGCTAGTAGAAATTTATTTGTGAAATATAAATGTTATAATTTTATTTAAATTCTTTTAAAATATTCTGATGAATGGATCCACTCTCTTTAGTTTTAAATTTCTTTGTTGTCATACAGTCATCCTTAGTTGAATATTTATTAGTTCATCAACTAAAATCACTTTCTTCTGCCTTTGAACCATTTTTAATGCTGTTCTATAAACAACTTGCAGTTATTCTGTATGCTCCAGATACTGAGGTGTGGGATTAAAGTGAGTATTCTAGATGCAAGCTCAATGTAATTGTTTACTGAAGAATTTCCCCTCCTGGTTTCGATATGGGATGTCTTATACTTATCCAAAAATAGCAATGACCTATTTTTCTGATGCATTTTAGTGTAAAGCTAGATAGCAACTGTTTGATTTTCCATTCATCCCCTTTTTTAATGAAAAATCTGAGAATAAAGCTGTATCATGTTTTCTCCTCTAAATTCTTTGCTTTTTTTTAGTAACTTATTTAGTATCAGTTAAGTATACAATTATTAATATTATTAATTTTTACATCATTCCACATTATTACATCTGCATCTTATACTTGAGTCAGGTATAACTTTCTAGTTGGTTCTTTTACTGTTTGTGTGTGCGTTATAAGCATATATGAATTATATGGACATGTTTTTAATATAAGTATACATATTTATGGTATTTTTAGTCTAAAGACACCTAGACAGACTAAACATAATCATCTATGGGTGTTGGCAGACCATGAACCATGGGCTAAATGTGATCTGATGCCTATTTTTGTAAATAAAACTTTATTGAAATAGCCATAGTCATTTTTTTATATAGCCATGCATCACTTAATGAGAGGATATATATGTTCTCAGAAGTGTGTCATTAGGTGATTTTTACCATTGCGCAAAAATTATAGAGTGTACTTTATAAACCTAGATGATACAGCCTACTACGCATCTAAACTATATGGTATAGCCTTTTGCTCTCAGTCTACAAATCTGTATAGCATGTTGTTATACTGAATACTATAGGCAATTGTAACACAATGGTATTTGTGTTTCTTAATATATCTAAACATAGAAAAATTTCTTCTCCATATAATGGCCATTGATGTCTCTAAATAAAAGCAATATGTATGTGTTTATGAGTGTGTGTGTGTATGTGTATATATATCCCCAAATTGAGAAATTGTTAAATTCTTTTTGTGGTTCTTTTCAGAAAATAAAGTCCATATGTAATTACACACACATACACAAAAACTGACACACAAACATACCCTTTACTCCACTTTACACCTTATTTTTCCTTACGAGTAGGTACTCTGGAATCAGACTGCAGGGGTTTGCATCCCATTTCTACCACTTCAGAATTATAGAGCCTTGGGCAAGAGCTCCCCATGTTTGTGGTTTTCATCTTTAAAACAGAGATAATATCCCAATATTTTTGTGTGGGTTAGGTAAAATTGTACAAATTAAATGCTAAGTAGAGTAGGTAGTATAGAAACTGCATTGTTAGAAAATGTTATTGATTTTTGTTTTTGCTAGTATTTTTGGACATTTTAGTTGTTCCTAGTATTTTTGTTATTACAGTTTTGCAAAAGATACATTTTAAGAATATTTAGGAAAACTTTGATAGTCATATCTGTAAGGTAAATTCAAAGTTGTGCATTTTCTGCGCCAAAAGGAATGTCCACTTGAATTTTTGAAAAATATTGCAAGATTATTTTTCAGAAATGGTGCTCCAATTTATATTCTCACCAATGGTGTGATCTCTTTCCCCTGCACCCATGTCTTCAGTGGATATCATTAAACTTTTAAAGTTTGACAATTAAATTGAAGAAAATGCTTCACTTTCAATTTCCTTTTTATAATAAACGTAGAATATCTTTTTCATGTATTCATTATTGATTTGTATAGCTTAGTCTATAAAATACCTATTCATATCCTGTATCCAGTTACCACTAAGATAGTTTATCTCTTTCATATTGGATATATGAGTTCTTTATATATTAACCAAAATACTCATGTCTATCATGTATGACATAAATAAGCTTTTGTTAAATATGTTTTTTATTTGCATTTGTGGTTTTTTCTATATAGAGTATTTAATTTTTATCACATTTATCAGCTTTTTGGGAAGCTGGTTCTGATTTTATCCGAAACACATTCCTCTTGTGCCATGTTACTATTTGTAACATGATGCATTTGATTACCTAACTTGAGAAAGCAAATCTCAGGACCATTTTCTCTTAGTATCACAACCATGATCAAAACTGCCTAAATGTAAATGAGACTCTGAAATTCATTTTTATTTAGGTTTAGAGATCCCTGTAAATATCCTGATGCACCCAGCTATCAGGAATTCACTCAGCCTCAAGGATGGTCAGGCTATGCCGTAATGTGTAATTCTTTAAGATCCTTTTGAGATTCCTTTGAAAACTGAATACCTAATAAATTTCAATATTCTGTAATTTGTTGGGGCCAAAACTATAAGACCAGAGGTGGGGGCTTTGATTGGATGTAGGAAGTATGAAACATACACTTAAGACATTTTGGAAGTACAAAGACTATTCTAGAAAATGCCAGTCTTAGACCAAAGAATGGAAGTTGGGCCACCGGCCTCTATCAAAAATACCATGAGTTAAAAATAAGGCCACAGGACTCACATATTAAGTCCTATTACCAACATTAACTCTTAATGTTACCTATATTATTGAACTTGCCTATGAGAGAAGGGTTCCTAGACAATAAAATGAAGATCATTATTGTTTCTGAAAATTTGGATATTTTTGAAATCTCCTCCTTGTACCTTTTCAGTTCCCAAGTTGTAAGGCCACATATCCATGGGATATTGTTGAATATTTTCTTAAAATAGTATAAGACAAAGAAATTTATTGGTTCAAAATGATGGGAATCCAAATGGCACCTAATTATAAACAATGTAATTTCTTAGGAAAGTATAGGTTTTTCGAGTAAGTTGTGAAGTTAAATGGTCTCAATTTTTTATTTCACAGAGTTATTTTGGCTATTTCATTTCCCTTGCATGTCATGTAAATTTTTAAGTAAGCTTTTCAATTTCTATTAAAACTCTCTTGAGGTTTTTTGATTGATATTCTGTTGAATTTATAACTCTATTTGTGAAAAATTGCCGTCTTAAAAATTTGAGTCTTTCAACTGATGAACATGATGTCTCTCTGCTATTTAGGTCTTCTTTAATTTCTATCAGCAATGTTTTACAAAGCATTTTCATCTAAGATCTTGAACATCTCCCTAAGAATTTCATAGTTTTTTATGCCATTGTAAATAGTATTTTTTAAAACTTTGATTTCTGATTGTTTATTTCTTTTAGAAAGAAATGCAGTTTTATTGTATATTGATATCATATCCTGCCATTCTACTAAATTCACTTATTAGTTATAGTACCTTTTATTATATATTTTGCAAGATTTTCTACATACATGATCATGCTTTCTATGAATTAAGACAGTTTTACTTCTTTTTTATTATAGATACTGCTTGTTTATGTTTATGGCCTATTGCATTAGTTGAACTTCCAATAAAATGTTGAATAGAAGAGGTGACATCAGATTTCCTTGTTTTTTCCTGATCTTAAGGGAAATGGTTTGGGTTTTGCTCATCCAAACTCTTTGGCTAGTTACATCAGTGTTGATTTTGTTTTCTTTTCTTTTTTCACAACCGAATAGTCCTAAATGACCCATTGTGCTGGGGATAATTCTTTCTAAACTCTAGAGTTAACTATGAGAGCCAGTGATTCTCCTAGGATGGTTTCCTCTCAGTTCATGTGAAAACAGCAGGAACCCATCGTTAAGCAAAAATATTCCTCAAGCAAATTTTTTGCCCATTTTTGTGAATTGGCTTGTTTTGCTCAAGCAAAAATATTCTCCAAAATGAAGGCTCAATATTGCTTTTTTAAAAAAAGAAAGATAAAAGAGATTCTGTTAATTCAATCTCTTTTGATACCTACATCATAATGAGACTAGTTCTCTACTACAGCATTGTAAAGGACCTGCTGGTTAAACAATAGTGTACAATTGCTATTCTTTCAACTTTGTCTAAGTGACCCCAGAAACACCTCTTCTAATGCTACTTTAAAAGTTCTTGTAACTGATAATAGGATAGAGTAGGTAGCTGGCCACTGTAAAAACCAGTGTTCTGGACATTGAATCTCTTCTTCCAGTGGTAGAAATTCCCTATAAGTATGTTTAAAGCCTTGGCAAGAAACCATTACAGCTGAGATCATCAAAATCTACATTTGCTTTTAAGTTGGAAAATGATAAGTAGCATCACAGTAATAACGTAAAGGGATTTTCATCAGTAATGTCAAGAATTGTATGTTTCTGCAAAAAAATATATCCCCAGGGATGTTTCATTGATAAGCATACTGCAGAGTTTCAAAAACATCAGGAGACTGTCACATTCTTGTATTTGTCATTTTGTAGACCTTCTTTTCTCTCAGTTTATGATAGCATTTCACATAGCACTGACCTCATTTATCTCTATGTTTCAGTGTAAATAATACAGAGCTTTCAGCTTTTATGGTTATTATTGGCATTTGGATACATTTAGTAAATATAGCAGTTAAAGGTATAATTGTGCCACCAATCAATTTATCATTCTATACATCTTTTGCTTAGTTATACATACTATGTTTTGATTTATGCTTTTTCTTTCACATATCTCAAAAATATTATTTTCTGAGAAATCACAAGAGATTTAATATTTATTGGGGAAATTGATTTATTGATGATTGATAAGAACATAAATTAATGACAAAGAAAAAGACAATTGTGAGTATAATTAGCAGATGCAAGAGAAACATTAGAATATGTAGACAAATTTTTATTATATTAATAATAGTAAAAATTATAAATAGTCCTTTACTTGTTACTGGATTGGCTCACTTTTGTCTTCATTTAATATCATTTGTCATGAAATTTGTAACTAAAAAAATTAAAGTTTGCATTCTGATAATTATTATTTTTTTCAAGCTTATCTATCACTAAATTGATTTTCTAATCCACTAAACTGATTCAACCCACAATTTGGCAAGGGCACAGTATAGGTACATGCATATTCTATAGTTCTTGGCAGTTTGTGGTTTAGGTAACATTTGGAGAAATATTGGTTCTAAAGTCAATGTTTGACTTGCACAAAGAAGGGGAATCCTGGAGCAGAAGTAGGAGATGGGATTGGGACAGAGGCTATGTTTCTAGAAGCCAGTGTTGAATGTAGCTGCAGATCCAGTCAAAAAGAAAATTATATTAAGATCTACAGTTATACTTAAAATAATTATCAAATAATAAGGTCAAATAAGAAATAATTATAAATTGGGAACAGAATAAATGAAAACATTGTTTTCCCATTGTGGTCACTAGAAAGATTCTTAGAGCTACTGGATATAGGAAACAGGAACTTATGGCTAGGCTGGAAAGGTAATGTGAGGAATTTTAGATCAGATTAGCCAAAATACAACTATAAATCTTTGGAAATCTTTAGCTTCTTCAACAAATGTTTTATGAAATAATCTTATTTTATGAATATTTTCTTACCACATTAGAGCTATTTTTAAAAGAACTGCAAGGATCTTGTTTCAGGGCATATGGTTATCTTTCCCCATTTGTCTTTGACCATAATATTACAATAATCATTTTCCACTGGGTGAACAGCAAAATGAAATTAAAAGACCAATTGATGAGTTAAATTATACATGTTATAATAAGATGTTAGATATTTAGACTTTAAAGCATAATTAATAGTTCCAAATTATTTTTGAAAGTGGGCTGATTCCAGACTTACATGAAATTATTATATGGATTAGTTAAGTATAAATTAATCTAGCTTGCATTGCCTGATCTGCTTTTAACATATCTCCACGTTATTCTCTGTAGCTACTGAGGGCCACATTTAATTTTGATGTAATTGTTTTGTCACTACTGTACATATATAAATTTGCTGAAACTGTAGCATTAACCAGAGTATCTTTGGCTAATAGGTGATATTGGCTGTCAAAAGCCTGGTGCAGTGGGAAAGGCAGAGGTTCTGGAGACAGGCTATGTTTGAATCTTGGTTAAATCATTTCAGAGTGCGAATTTCCCATCATGGTGATCTTTTCACTCTTTGTGGTGCTTCTGGAACAGCACTGCCCAAAAGAACTTTCTGAGGTTAATGGAAATGCTCTGTCAATCGAGCAACCAAAGATGGTTAGTGTGACTAAGGAAATTAATTTTTAATTAATTTTCTTAATTTTAATTTTAAATATTTTAAACTGAAATAGCCACAAATGGCTAGTGGCTACCCTATTGAGTACCACAGCTCTAGAAATTAAAAGTGAAAAATTAACCATCATTACGATCATACCCCAAATAATAAAATAATGAAAAAAACCTGTAACTTTTAATCAAACCTTTATAAGTTTATTTCTTCTGATTTACAAAAACTATGATATTTATTAATAGGAAAATACTGAGGAAACAATATTTTTACAATTTAGGCATAAAGATAAGCTCTGATGCTTATGTGAAATAACCATATCTTCCTGAAAACTCAATTATATCACATAATCAGAACCTCCACCAACATATATGAAAAATTAGTGGGAATAAAGTATTTAACTAACTGGCCTACATCAAATTATAATTGTCATAGACTTAAATATTTACCAAGTATAGAGTGGGATTGCATGCATAGACTTTCCTTTCCATTAAAGCAGCCAGTAATTATTTGGAAGCCTTGATTCTTGATTAGTAATTAAAATATAATTTCTTTGAGGAATTTATTTATTTTTGAGACAGAGTCTCATTCTGTTGCTCAGGCTAGACTAGCTCTGTAGCATCGGGCTACCTCACAGCATCCTCAAACTCCTGGGCTCAAGCCATCCTCCTGCCTCAGCCTCCCTAGTAGGTGGGACTACATGTGCACACAACCACACCTGGTTATTTTTCTATTTTTAGTAGAAATGGGGTCTCACTCTTTTCAGGCTGGTCTCAAACTCCTGACCTTAAGCCACTCATCTCCCCACTTCATCCTCCCAGAGTGCTAGGATTACAGGTGTGAGCCACAGAGCCCGGCTTTCTTTGAGGAATTTAAATGACTTTGTGTGTGTGTGTGTGTGTGTGTGTGTGTGAGAGAGAGAGAGAGAGAGAGAGAGAGATTGAGAAATAATTATCTATATAGGAAACCATCAGTGATCGATCCTTCTTAAATATTAGTAATCAAGTAAATAGGTAAGAGAATCTTTAAATTTCCTTTGGAGATACGTACACAATATTTATTCTAAGTGATGGTCTATCAGATAATCTTTATGGTGTGTTCTATATCAGTGATTACATCAATCAATGATTATATCATATAATCATTATAACTTGTATTATATTAATATAAATTCCATGTGTATTATCTGGCGATTCTGGTAGGGTGTCCTCTAAAATGAATGAGTGAATGCTGCCTTGTTACTTCATTGCAGACTAAACACAGGCAGTGAGTGTCTTCATTTTGGCTGCTGCTGGAGAGTTGCATAATTCTTCTATTATGGGATAATAACTATGTGGAATGGTATTATTTTGAATTTATGTAATTAGTGTAGTTTATTACACATCAAGGTATTAAATACCCATTGAAAAAGTTAATATACTTACCAGAGTAATGAAGATCATCAGCATGCCATCAGTCCAAACTTTCATTATGTCTTTGTGCCCAAGCTAACTGACTGGACGTTTATAATTGGTGATAGGTAAATAAACTATTCATATATAACATTCAGTTTTGATGATTGTGTATGTGTAAATCTATAACTTATGGGGAATAGTGTTTTCAATAAAAATTTAGTCAATTATAAAATATAATTGTTTTTTAAATTAGGAAGTTGACTCCAATTAGTCTGCAATATCGTGTAAATCTGATTAAATGAGAGAAAATCAAACCCCATTATTGAAGACCAAGGCATGAGCTTAATGACTATAGATCGCCTTAGTGTGATACACTTTAAAGCACAGCCAAAGAGTGATCTAAGCAAGTAAACAGATGAGTTAAAGTAATTTAAAAGTTTATTTCTTTTATAAAGGTGGCAGCAGTTAAGTGTCAAGTTCCTACTTAATAGATAAAGGGACATAATTTTGAAGTTTTCTCAGAATATTCAGTTTTAATCACTTATTAATCTTGTGGTTATTTTAAAATAGAGTTTAAATATAAGTGGAACTCGTAACATCAAGCAATAAATTAAGCAGCACAGAAATCTTTCAAACAAGACATGCATTTTATTTACTCCCAGACTTCTATTTAGACATATTTCAAATCCTGGTGCTAGGAGTGAAGCTTTTTTATTTTTTTTTAACTCCAATTATAACATTTTACTTTGAATTTTCAAGAACCTAAAATAAAATAAATTAATTAATTAAGTCATTTTGTTTTTCTAAATAGAATAATTAGTAAAAATAGTTAATGTTTTAACTCACATAGGCAATGTTTTACATTTTCAGGTATGTATGTGTATATATGTATTTATGTATATAAATGAAATTCCTGAGTCTCTTAATATGCATAATACTTTTCCATTAATAGAAAAGGAACATTGAACACATTCAGATACCATGTAATAGCCATAACTAATGATCATTACTATCAACTTATTAAAAATACATGCAAGTTCTTTTTAGAATTAGGTAATTGTTTTGCCTATAAATCAGTTGCAGTTTAAAAAGATTATTTACTGTAAATATTTTCTCCTTTGTCACTTAATCCTGAGTTCTTGGCTGAAAACAGATGAATATTTTATTTTTTAGATAGCACAGATATTGTTCATTTGTTGCTAAATGAATAGGAAACTTCTAAATTCTGAAATCTTAATTAATTCTGTCTTAGGGACTGTTTTTGATTTTCAGTTCCTAGCCAGTGGAATCCATGGCTGTGCTATAACTCTGAACCTACTTATCTTAGTACAGAGGTGCTTAGTATAGGTAAATTCAATTTTGGATTGCTATAGTAAGAAGGGCTGTTCTCATTATTAGAATTTCTGATTAAGTAAATATTTACCAGACACTCTTTTTTTGTTTGTTGTTTTAACCTTTGTTGAAAATTTCAGGGAAATTGGCTTTCTATTATGTGGATAAAAGGGGAAAAACAATCAAAACTCTTGTTTTTCCCCTTCTATTACACTCATACCAATAATTCTGTGACCAAATATGTGGGGATTTTTGTTTTTTCATAACAAGTAGTTTTCCATTACTCTGTGGCCACCAACTCAGTGTCCTACAATTCAGTTCAATTCTGACATTTTCTACCTGGAGTCAGCATCAGATTCCACAGGTTCCACAGGACCAATCCCTACTTCAGATGCCAACTTCAAGAGGTGCATCCCCAGGTTGTCCACAAATTCTGTCTGACTTGGCTACAAATCAAAAGATCCCATGACATCCTCTTTGAGCTAGATAATTGCTCACAAAAAATAGGAAAACAATTCACTCACTAGAAAATGGTTTCCTTACTAGATAACCGTTTTATTATAAAAGGATACAACTCAGGAACAGCCAGATGGAAGAGATGCAGAGGGCTAGGTATGGGGGAAGGAGCCTGAAGCTTCCATGCCATCTAGGCACCACTCTCCCAGTGCTTCCTCGTATTCACCAACTGGGAGTCTCTCTGAACCCCATCCTCTTGGTTTTCTATGGAGGTCTCATTACCAGGCACAATTGATTAATCATCGGCCATTAGTGATTAGCTCAACCTCCAGTCCCCTCCTCTCTTGGAGACCAGAGGGTGGGCTGGAAGTTCCAACCCTCTAATCATACATTGGTTCCCCTAGCAACTAGCCCCCATCCTGAAGCTATCCAGGAGCTCCCAGCTACCAGTCATCTCATTAACATACAAAAATATATTTATCACTTCCAGAGATTTGAAGAGTTTTAAGAGTGTTGTGTGCCAGGAAATTCAGGCAGAGACCAAATACATATTTTTTATTATGTCACAGTGAGAAAACACTGGGCAAGATATGGGTGCATAGATGAAGATGTGGCTTTTTTGATGATGAGTTTGATCAACACACCAGAAGATTCTGATGTTTTGATTGTAAAAAAGACTTTTGAGAGTGTGAAATTTAGGCTAGTTCCTCATCTCTGAGGTCTTTAACCTAGCAGACAGGGTCGCTAAGCAACCTTTGCTCATGAAGGGAATAGAGGCTAAAGAAATGCCTTGCCAAGATGCACTGGATCTACTCCTGCCATGTAGTCATCTTCCTTGCTTTAAAACTCTTTCTTTGATAAACTAAATTGAGGGTAATTTAATCTAACCGGATGTGTGGTATATCCATGGTCTCTTCTCGCCAGTCATTAACTCTCTGAAAATGGATACGTGTCAGCTGTGTTACATGTATTTTAGTTGGTTTTTTTTTGAGGGCCTTTAACATCTTTTGGATCATAATTTTGAATATCCATGATCATTAGTAATTGAGTTCATATATCATAGACAGCTATTGTTGAAACGAACAATTAAAATAATCTAGTTAAGTACCTTACAAAGATTATTACGAGAAAACCTTTCCAGGTTAATAGATGTGAAAAGAAAGAAAAAGAGTAACTATTTTAAACTAAAAATAAAATCCCAAGTCCCCTTGCTAACTGAATGGAACCGCTTTTGTACAAGGGGACCTCAGGAAAACCTTAAAACTGAGTTTCTGGCCATGAAGTGAAGGAAGGTCTGATATGCCTCATTATACTGTCTCTTTTGGAGTTTAGATGCAACAGCTGACCGGCATTAATGTTAAAACAGAGATCAGAAGACTGACAAAACAGACTCTTTATGACAAGAAGACACTAAATTATTAACAGGACCTAATGCCATGTAAGGCAAAGGTTAAATCACACCTGCAGGCCATCAGTTTGCTTAGTAGGTCACTTCAGTCTGTATATTGTGTCTTGTCCTCAGATCAGCAGCCTTTCTTATCTCAATTCAAAACATTCCGAGCCTTTAGACAAAGTTTTATTTCTTTAACCAATTACAAATCAAAGAATCTCTGAACCCACCAAAACATGTAAACCCCTGCTTCAAGATGTCCTGCCTGTTTGGATCAAACCAAAGTATACCTTCCATGTATGGATTTATGATTTTATCTGCAATTTCTGTCTCCCTAAAATGTATAATACCAAACTGTGACGTGACTGCCTCAGGACCACTCATTCAAGGCTTCTTAGGTATGACTTCCTGGGCCATTGATCACTCTTATCCAGCTCAGAATAAACTTCTTTATTTTACAGAGTTTTTTTTTTTTTTCCATTAGCACTATTAAACCACATTTTTGAAATATCTTGGAGATTTTTTAGAGTTCTTAAAATAGTGATGGGGTGCAGGAAATACTACCCCAAAATATGGCATCTTGGCATTCTGAATATTTTCTTTAGAAAAACTGGAAAAAATCACAGAAGCAAGAAGGTCTCTTTGACCTTCTTTCACCCCCTTTTTCCCGAAGTAGGCCATAGAAACTAGAATTCTCCTTGCCCCTTTTGTCCTGAAGCAGGCCAAAAAACTTAGGAAAGTCACTCTCTGACCTTATCCCTCCCATCTCCTGAAAATGTTCATGTGACAGATGTCTTGTCCTATACCCAGAGGGAAAGAATTTCACAGAGAGACTGAGAAGAATCTGAACAGTCCTCGCTACGTTCCCCCCAGTTTACTTTCATTAGATCATACCCTTTTGCCCTCCAGTCATACTTCTTCACAACTATCCTAAACATAGTTTACCCTGGTCCTTTGGGTCTTCATTTCTAAAGGTTCCTGTGTCACATAAAACTTATACTATATACACTTGTAGGTTTTTCTCTTCTCAATCTGTCTTTTGTTGTAAGGATGTCAGCCATAAACCTTGTGATGGGTAAGAAATCTTCTCTCTCCTACAATAGTATTGAATACTTTGACTCTCCAAAAGTGACATTTTTAACAGAGGGTTTCACAAGTTTATTTGACCACATAATTCTTTGCCCTTAGAGATTAATAATCATGTTCCTCAACTTCAGTCACATGAAATACCATGTGAAAGGCAGAATATCCCCTCAAAAATATTTATGTCCTAATCCCTGGAATTTGTGAATATGTTATCATATATGGCATATGAATTAAGGTTAAAGACCTTGTGGTAGAGAGATAATTCTGGATTATCTGTGTGGACCCAATAAAATCACATGACTTCTTAAAAACAGAGAACCTCATATAGAGATGTGAGGATAGAAGAAGAGAAATTCAACATTGTTAGATTTGAAGATGGAGGAATTGGGCCATGACCCAAGAGATATTGACAGCCTCTAGAAGCCTAAAAAGCAAGAAAACATATTCTCTCCAGCAACCTCCAAAAATGAATATAATCCTGCTGACACCTTGATTTTAGTTCATTTGAGACCCATGTTGGATTTTGGACCTGCAGAACTATAAGTTAATAAATTTGTATTATTTCTAGCCACTAAGTTTTTGATAATTTGGAAATACTAGTTTAACTCTAACTTCTCTTATTAATGAGAAAAATGAAACTTAGTGATGTTAAAGTATTTGAGAAGCTCAAAAGAAAATATTTACTTGTCAGAGATAAACTAAAACATAGTTGACTTAGCTCATAATGCCATACAATTTCCATTAAGCCATGCCTCTGGTAGATGAAGAAAATGATAATTATTAATAATATGTGTGGATATAGGAAATATTGAGGACAGTTAAAATTATTTATTTATTTTTCTAAGTTTCAAGTATCAGTAAGTTTTAGATTGTCTTTTTTCCCTAATAGTAGATTGCAGAAAAATTTCACTTAATTGAAAGTTTAAAACTTCAAATTTTGTTTGTATTTAAATCTTTTTCTTTAAATTATAATTATAAAATAATTGTGATGGTGCTAAAAAATTGACCATGAGATCTATGGAGGAAGGAAAAAGGAGAAAGCTTCATCATCAGAGTAACAATCTGCACACTGGGGAATGTAGCTTCCGGGAGTAAGCACACACTCCATCAAAGCCCTCCAGGGCCTGTCTTACATGTATATTCATCTAGTTTGCTGAATGCCTATGAATATTTATGGGGAAAATTCAGCACATGTGCACTGAGTTAAAAAATATGTAACATACATTCCATGTTCACTTTGGGGTTGGGTTTTAACATTAAAACGATGTGGAATTTGGCTCTTTACAGTGAAAGGTAAACTATAGGGCACAGAGACATTTGTGCACAGTCTCTGTGAGCAGATTGGATCTGGCTTTGGGTCTATAGCTGCTTATCAGGAAAGAATATTTGTAAGGTCCATCTCCTGTCCAGTTGATGCTGCTGATAGGACTGTCAAGGCTGGGGTGTCCAGGTTGGCTGGCATCAGGCAGTCCACCGAGATCGGTTAGGTAATCTTTATCTAGAACAGTTTCTACCTAATTGCAGGAAGAAAACTTTGTAGCAATTTACAGACTTTATAGTAGTGGACAATATAGAGGTACCTGACCAAGCCCTTTTCCCTGCCATGGCTGCTTAATTTTTCATCTTAGCCAGAAAGTTCATGTCATCTGTCAGCTGGAGGTACAATATTGGCAATGGTATTAATAAATATATAAGAAAGCCTTGCTTATGCCATGCTGCCTTGAGAGCTGGCACTCTGACTTTGTCCTACTTTTCAGATTCCCCACATCATGATTTAAAGATATGCTATGTTTTATTTGACTTCAGGCATCTAACAGAATTACCAATATTGTTCTAATAATTACTTGTGCAGTTTGGGTGAATGAATATGCTATTGAGTTGTAGAGCATATTTTTAAAATTATATCAGCTATAGTTTTTATTTCAAAATACAATTTTTATTTTATAAAAGTAAGTTTTATATAATGTATGTGGTTTTGTTCAAATTATAAAAAATAATTTATTATAGTAATTAGGAAGAATTATAGAAAAATAATAAATTCAGAAACTCAAAGTGAAGAGGAAATTAATAATTAGAAGACTGAGACTTCACATTGTATTTAGGCTTAGAAAATGTCCGAGGCATTTTTATTGAACCACTGCAGAGGGGAGATAACAAACTAGGCTTCTGTCTTAACAACTACAAATTACCCTGAGGATTTTTTATAGTGTTAAAGATCAAATACCTAAGTCTAAGTGGGATAAAACTTATTAAAAGCTCATTGAATTCATTTTAAATTAATTTACATATGAATTTGATTAATAATAGTTAAAATTTATGAAAAATTACCATCTCTAACACTAACCGTATTTTCTTATATCCCATATTTATTTAAAGTATGTTTTACAAAAGCCTTGACATTCATATAAACTAGAAATGAATGGAAGTTTGGATTCTGTTTTAGTATTCAGCCAAAATATGGTATTCAGCTTCAGCTTCAGGGTTCAGGTTTCAAACTTTGGAGGATACAATGGGAAAATGCTGATCTCAAAGTCAATTCTAACATCCGTGAACTTGCCTGTGACTAATAGTCATAGGATCGTGAAGGTTTACAAAAGCACACTATCACTAGCATGAACAAGGCATGCTAATCGCCTTTATGTTAATATCCAAAAATTCATTTTCAAATAGAGATAAACATATAAGATGTAATTTAGAATATGCTTCATATTTTGAAACTTTGACATGACTTAATGGATTTTCGAAACTATTCTTATACAAGATATTCAACGAAGATATAATAATTGCTATTACATGTAAAAAGGTTGCTTGAAAGAAAGAGAAAATCTTATCAAATTCATTATAATAAAAATGACTAAGAAGCAGTGATTGTTAGCAGAGAAAATAGTTTGTTTGCTGGAAACCACTGAAAAAGTAACCAAATGGCTGCCCCTTATGATATACCCTCCACTGATCTTCCTGTTATTCGACTCCAGTCATACTAAAAATATGCATGAAATGAAAACTAAAATTCAGACAAATGTTTGTGTAAAAAAGCAAGCACATGCAAAAGTATTAAAAATGAAATACATAACTGAGATAATAGAGGACAACAGTCTGATGATAACCTTGAAAATGTTCAAGAAACATTATATTCAAGTAGTGCACAAAATTTCATTTTAAAGGATTATTTCACTTAATTTGCCTCACCGTTGTGGAGCAAATGGTCAAGTCCAGGAGTTAAAAAGAACATAATTGTACACCTTGGACAGTTACTAATTGAGTAATAACCTGGTGACATCATATATAACTTGCAGAATGGGCCAAACGATACTTTATAACTGGCTTCAATTGAAAGCCATTATCTATTAAACTTCATATGTGTACAGTAACAAAACTAACTCATATTAGTAAGGAAGTATTATCCCTGCATGATCATGTCAAATTTTTAATAATTAATACTAATATTTTAAATAAAGTTTTAAAGTAATTAAAATTGTGTTAATAACATAAAATGTTAGAGTAAGAATTTTAACTCTGACTCATCTGCCTCCAAGACCAAACAGTTTCCACTGTACCATGCTAAGCAGCATGGTACGGTTAGCATTGGAATCTGCAGTCAGATGTTAAGTCCCAGTGTTGGGAGCTGTTTAATTATTTCACCCTACCATTTGGATTTGTCTGTGAGTAGGAAGGACCGAGAATTTTGGAAGACAAATCACTTGGATCAGTTGAGGGGTGTTGCAGAAGGAAGAGGCAAGGAAATTATAGTAAGAATTGAAAATGCTTTGCATACAGTAGGCTCTTACTACATATTTAATATTTGTTGTTGAGCAATGAAGAATTGGTTAAAATATTTTTGCTCTCTTTGTTGAAAGGGCATTATGTACTGGAAGTGGCATAGGATACTTAAAGGTAAGATAACTCAGGCAGGAGTAGAAACTCAATCAGTCAAAACTCCAGACTAGAGGCTGATTGAAGGTGAAATATACTGCAGTACCGAGTGCAGAATAACTAAAATTTTGGAAATCAGAAAGCTAGGACAAAAGTCAGTGAAGTCACACTTTAGAGTAGTCAAAGAATCCAGGAGGTCAGTTGAAGCTGAACAGCTTTTGCAAATTTCAGAGGACAAATAAAGAACAAAAAAGGATTATAGAAGGATATTGGGCTTGAAACAGTTTCTTCAATGAATGCAAACACCAAGTAAGCCGCTGTATCCTATTAGCGGGAATGCCTGACCTCCACTCACTCTATGCTTTCTGCCACATGTGTGTGGGCCTAGGCAACAGGCTATTGCAAATATTAATAAATTAGTGCACAACGCTCCTACTTGAAGTAGAAATAAAAATACTGGACTTGGATGTAAAATAAAATTTTGATTGTCTTCTTAATCTAGCTAATTTAATTTTGAATGAATATAACAAGCTCTCTTTTAAGTATATTGTATCATTTTATATAATTTAGTTTTAATTTTATAAGAATTGTTAGTCTTTGGTAATGTTTAAATAATAGACAGATATTATTTTCAATTTCTAGATTTTCTTTTTCTTAAAATAAATGATTTCCCCTTTTTTCTCATTCTTATTAAGTAGATAATCCAGGGGAAAATAAAGAAAATCTCAATAATGAAATGACTACTGATAATGTGGCACAAATTTATAGCAAAAAATTTTAAAAACAGCCTTTATAGAGGTCAGGTGTTCATTTTTTAGTCACTTAAATAGTTTATGCTAAATCTAGCAAAAATAAATGCATCATTTTTACTTGTTCAGGGATTTGCGCAAGCTTTGGTAACTATGTGATACAACCACAGAGAAATAAACCTTCTTAAGACAAAAGGCTTTAAAGAGTGATATTGTATTATTTTTCTGTCATTGTTTAACAGTTTACCTCAACATTTAGTGGCTTAAAGCAACATTTATTATCTCACAGTTTCTCTGGTTCAGAAATTCAGGTGCAGTTTAGCTGGCTCAAAGTCTTTTGCAAGGCTGCAGTCCCGGTGCCCCCTAAGCAGCAGTCACGTTGAGATCTGACTGGGGAAGGATGCTCCTTCCTGTGGGCAGGTTTCACTTCCTCATGGGCTGTTGGACTGAGGCCTCAGTTTCTCCCTGGCTGGTGGCTGGAGGTTGGCCTCAGTTCCATGCCATGTGGATCTCTCAGCAGAGCAGCGCCCCCACAAGGCAGCAGGCTTCCCCAGGGGGAGTGAGAAAGAGAGCCAGAGAGAGAGTGTGAGCAAGATGGAAGTCACAGACTTTCAAAACATATTCTCAAAAGTGATTTCCCATCACTTTTTTTCCTTAAAAGCAAGTCACTAGGTCCAGCCCACACTGAAGGGAGGAGATTACACAAGGTTGTAAATACAGATAGGTGGAGGTCACTGGGACTATTTTAGAAGGCTGCTTATGACATATGGTTTACTGTAGCCTCCCATTCTAAGATGTTGACTAATTATCAGGTAGGATTTACATGATCCACAAATCCATAAGTAACATTTCCTACACTGGCATGTTCATTCTCAACTTTATTAATTAGTAGGCTGTAAATATTTGTCAAGAAAACCTGAACCCATGCTGTGGAATGACACTGTATGGATTTTATCATATGGTTTGATGTTAATGACAATGTATGGATTTATTAGGCACAGATATATGTAGCTACTCTAAAAGATATACTGTAGAGTTCTCATGTACAGTAACAATTAGTCCTTGTTAAGAACATGCAAGGCAGGCTAGTTTGGTGTAGGAAGTAGTCTGTGTTCTGCTTTAATCTGGATCTCTCATCATGTGTCACACGTGCTCATTTCTATGCCTTTCTTCCTTGGTATCGATATCTCTTATTTTAGGATCTTTATTCTATTTGCAAGAAATTCTCAGTTCCTGCTAATGCAATTGCTCAGAGGTCACTTTAAGTATAGTCTTTATAAATTGATTTCTACAGAGTCTTTGCTTCCTTTGCTCCAACATGCCCTGTAAAATGCTTGCTGCCTGCATTATTTGTTAACCTCAGGAGTAACTTTTGTCTATTTGCTTTGCCCTGCAGCTCCTTCTTTTTTTTTGCCTGAGAGATGTGTGTCTGCCCTTGTGTCTTTTCTGCCATCTTATTTCTCTTTCTGATACTGAGGTTAAGGACATGTTTTACATTCTATTCCCCTTGGCAAGATGAGTCAGTTTTTGGGTGTGTGAGTTGAAATGTGACCCTGCCATGTTTGCAGTACTCTGACATCAGAAGAATCTCAGGAGTAATCCTCTTTCCAGCATTTTATACTCGCTGTTTTGTATGCCACATGATGATATCATAGAAATAATAAACATTCTGCTCGTCTCATTTGACAAGTGCTGAAAAAGTTTATTTCTGTGTCATAATGGCAAATACCACATTTTCATTTATTTTGACTCCCTTTCTCTGTTTCTCTGATAGCTGAATAGGGAATTACAAATGAAGAGGTCCTCTTTACGAGTTTAATTATTTAAATGAGTAATTGTATCTAGTTTATACAATTTAGTTTTACGCTGGCACAGCTTCATAATAGAGAGGTTTTTTTAAAAAGGAAATTAATGAACTCTATTGATATATAGGTGTTTTTTCCTTTGGTCCTATTATTTAGTAATGTTTGATTCAAAGGACTATGGATGTTAATAAAATAAATACATGCACACTTTTCAGTCCAGTTTTAATCTTTTTATTCTTTCAGTCTTATAAAAGATAATGACAGAGACAAGGAGAGACTTGTAATTTTATTGTAAAAGTAGGAGAGAAATGATTATAGCATTTTTATAGTTACTATGTTTTCTCAAAAAGAGCTAGATGTCTTATCTTTCTGTTTTAGTTTAATGCAGTAAAATCTTCACATTAGTGTTCTGGCTTATTAAAGACTTGTTTTTTTGTTGAGAGAATTGCATAAAAATATGCAGATTGTGTGAATTCAGGTATGTGATGTTTTCAGCAGCCTACAAATCATAAAATGCAATTTTCTCCTTTTAGTGCCTAGTTCATGATACTAAATGGCTTAGAAAATTGTATTAGGTAATTTTCTCTAGTGCATTTGATGCAAATTGCACTAATATTGTGAAGTGCCTTTGTTTAACACATTTTCTTATAAGTTAGATAAATTAAAATTTCTGAAGGATGGAATTGGATCAAGATGATTATGATTAGGAAGATGGCTTATTCCTCTTCAATAACATTAAGTATGGTTAATTTTATGCATTACTGATGTAAACCTAAGTAACTTCACCATTTATTCTAATGACCACTTTCTTGCTTATCTATTAGTAGATGAGGAGTGCTTTGTCTAATATTTATGTAATAAAGACTCTTTATTTCTGCAAATGTATGTAGGAGTTGTTACCAGTGTCTTCCATAAAAATGTTTTTATCACTCAAAGTAGCTATTTTCAGAGATACCTAATAATGACTCCATTTACTTTAGGGGTTTTTAAAAATTATACTGGAATCTAAATCAAGAGGAGACTCTATTACCTATATCTATAATGCTCAGGAAAAGAATATATGTTGTGTTAAAAATTTATGGAATGATAAAGACCTTTATGGAATAATAAATATATGCTGCTGATGGAGTGATACAGGCAGGTAAGAATGACTTACTCAGAACAAGAGTTTGTCTTTGTTTTCTCCCATATATAAGGATAATGTTTCTATCCTTATATTTCTCCTATTTATAGGAGACTATTTTTTCCATACTGCTCCCAATCTGCTCTGTACTACCTATTTTGGGATTCTGCTTAGGCAGGACCTGGCATATGTTGTATGCTTAGCATATAGTGACCACTCAATTAATAAATGTTAATTTTACAAATTAATCTCTGGAACTATCATTATCCCATACTCTTATAATAGCATAACCATAAATAATTGTTCTGAGTTACCTTTTAGATTAAAAAACCCCCATGAAGGCATTCATGGTAGTCTGTGTGTTATCTACCTCCTTTCTCATCATCATTCTTTCTACAGTACTTCTACTTTTACAGGGAAGAAATCCTAACATGGTAACTAATATTATAGGAATTTCAACCACTTAGGCAGACTAAGGTTTAAGGAGACCCTGCTGGTATCCTCAGCATCACATTACTCACTAAAGGGGAGTAAAAATGATTTTCTCCTCTATCTTTCATGAATTTTTAGCTGTGACTCTCTGTAACAAAAGGCAGATTAACAAGAGAAAAACAAACAGAAGTTTAATAACATGTATACCTCTTACATACATGGGAAATAACCTACAAGAATGAGTAAATCTCTAGAGTAGATCTCAAAGAGTTGTCTTAGACTTCAGGTTTAAATACCACAGTTCTCCAAAACAAAGAAGGATGTGGGGAAAAACCTAGTTAAGACAAGATGACCAGGAAAAGTACCATAAAACAAGGGAAAAGTTTATTTTGAAAATTTAAGTCCATGCTTTCTTCATTGATTAAGAGTCTCTGGCAACTTGATCATCCCTTCTCTTCCTGTCCCAGAGAGGAAGACACCCTTACAAATGGATATTTCTTTTACATTTCTCTTGTAAAAGGGTAACTTTTGAGAGTTTCTCTTTTGTCCATAGTTTCTCAAAATAACCAGCTCAAAATAATTCTTATACCATTTATTCCATAAATGGTATAAGAATTATTGTTGGTAATCTATTTATGATGACATATTCTGGTCTTCTACAGTCATATTTTGGGGTGGCATATTCTGAAACCCATCACTAGCCAGTGTCTCCTATTGAAATGAAATGAGATCAAGACAGTTTGCAACCATGCCTATGCAAAGGAAAAGTGACACAATTCTTAAAAACAGATGTTCTTTGAGTACTTGAGATGAATAGCATATATAGTTATAGTAGTATTATCATTGGAGTCTTAAATTGTTCCTTCTCTATCCCTAAAGTTCTAGGACACATAAGTTTAGATATGAATATTGTCCATGGCTCAAAAAATTCTATTCTTGTATCACTTTGTTGAGAGATAATTAGAAAATAAGACAGAGAAAAAGCTCAGATTTACTAATAGAACAATGAGAGAGTGACATCAGCAAGATGATCAAATAAGAAACCCTACCATCCCCCACCCTACCAACACACTGATGCAGCAGGGAATTCATGGACAAATTCCCAATTCCCTTTGTGAGAAATCCAGAAACTAATGGAAAGGCCCCTGCACCTCTAGTGAACACAATACCAGACGCCCTGAAGCCAGCGAGGAGATTTGGGACACACCAGAATTCCTACCCCCAGCACAACATTGTATAATCAGAAAGAGACACCCTACTTCCTAGTCTCTCCCAGAGAAGGGAAGGGTTGGTTTGTGAGTCCAGTGGTCCAACTTTTCCAAGCGGACTCTAAGATGACTGGACCCTGTCTTGCAAGTCTTGGAGCTCTGCAGTATTCTAACAGTCTAGCTGCCTGGATGAGAACAGAGGTGACAATTTGGACTGGTAGATGCCTTAGATTCTCCTCACTGCTCAGCACAGAGCAAGCGGACGATAAACCCCAGCTCTTAGCTTCCCCCTAGGGAGGAAGAAGTTGATCCGTGAGTCTAATACTCCAGCTTCTTTAGGCTGCCCAGAGCATAGAAAGGCTGCCCAGAGAATAGAAAAAGAACCTAAAATAGTTGGAAACAATTAGTAGAAGTTATTTATAATGCTATTTTAGAAGAGATAAAGATAATGATAAGAAATTAAATACAGACCTTAGAACTGTTAGGAAGTAGAGAGTTGAAGTTGGAGCTTGAATGTATAGAATATCTCCTACCACAGGTTTCTCAATAGCCTAAGTATTAAAGTTGGGATAATGAGATTGAGCCAGTACTGAGAATAATGACATATTATTGTCACTCTCATGAGGTTTGGTTTGCAAATGCTATTGAATAGATTAGCCCAAAGATAGAATAGGTGAAACCAAAGATAGGGTGCTATACCCATAGCTGATCAGAGCTGCCTGCTGTTGTCCAGAAAGACTTGGGGCTAAATCAAAATGGTCTTTCAGAGACGAAAAGTTGTCAAGAGATGTGGAAAGATGTTCCAAAGATATAGCAGATCTTGAGTAGCAGAGTAAATTTGAACCCAGTTGCCTGACACACAGTCCATTGTTCTTTCCAATATGTCTAGATTCCTTTTTACCAAAAGTGTAAGTAAATACTGAGGATTTGGAGTGAAAGAGAAGGCTTATAACTGGTTTGTTTAAATAAAAGTGGTCCTAGGAGGTATTGACAATTATCATAGTTTAGAGCCTATGTTCATAAAAGCTATTTGTATAGCCTATAGCTCAGTTTCACATGAAGAAATTTAGTAATATTTAATAGTGATGAAAAAAGGGTAACTTGCTCTCATTGCATCTGTAAGAGTCTGGTGATTGTTTTCCTGAGCATTTGCAGCAATATATTATTTTATAACAAAAATAAAATGGCCACGATATACCAATATGATAGAAAGAAAAAAAAAACAACTTCGTTTTCTGCTGTGATTAGGAATGTTTTCAACAAAACCACTCATTTCAGGTTTGGCCACTTATCTCACAGACCCTTGCTATTAACATTCATGTCATAAAGAAAGAGAATGTAAGCCATTAACTGCTTTTATAATAGAGAAAATTAGAGATGTACTTGAGAACTATAAAGAGGAGCGTTGCCATCTACTTCTATAATGGAGGTAGATTATTCAGAAAAAGGCTGCGTGAAAAAGTCTTGTGATTGTAAGTTATTACTGCAATAGAAAGTGATTAAGTGTTAAGACTATGAGTCTGGTTTGATTTGCTTTAAAACAAATAGCATGGCTTCATCTTTCTCAAGATTCAGGGCCTAGTATTCTCAGTGTTAGGTACAATTATTTCACTGAGCTACTACTATCACAGAAAGCAATTGCTCTCACACTTTCGAGAACTTGAAAATGTTCTTGTATTTCTCCACTGTTAGTATTCATATCTGGAAACTTAATATCTTTCATTTTTGTTCTTTACGTTAGAGTTTGTTCTCCAAAAGTATAATGTTTAAATGTATAGTTGTGATGAAGTTTTAAAATCCAAAGTCTAAAAATATTCCAAATATCAATAGATTCTTTTATGTTTCCCCTAGTCTATATAATAAATTCATTTTATATGCTTACTTCTTCCAAAAAGAATTCAGCCATAGAAAAATTACATTTTGATAACTTAAGAACTAATCTTTTCTTTAATATGATGTCCAGTCACAGAAAGATGGGATACTTAGAAATCAGAATCAGAGCTGGCCGAAAGGGATAGAAGTGAGCACCAATTGGCTGGGAAAATTATTTACTGTCCCATAAATTTCTAGACCCATCATGGTTCTAATTGCTAATATAATTCTTCATTTTATAAACACTTTTTAAAGTGCTTATCCTATGCAAGAACTATTCTGTTTCTCTTATATTTACTCACTTCTCATAACAACTTTATGTAGTAAGTGCTTCTTGTTTTACATATTTTAAAAATAAAGAAATTGAGACAAAGAGAGGTAAAATAACTTGTGCAAGGTCTTCTTGATAAGGTATGAGTTATACAGACTAGAATAGAATACACATCAGACTTTATTTTTGTATATTGGTTATATAATATGTTTCTTCTATTTATGTAGACTAATATTATATTTTATTTTTTGTCAATCCCAGTACATTCTTGGCACCAGTAGGGTTTGTTGACAACCCGATGTCCAATTCTTTTTGACATGAACTGAACTAATTTATATATTTATTATGTTTTATTTGTATTATTTTTAAAAATATGTCTTTAAATTTATCCCTGTTGAATTTCACATTGCTTATATCATCTCATTATCCAAGTTTACTGAAATGTTAAGAATCTAGAGAATAACATATAGCATTGTTGTAAACCAGCGGATCAAGGGGACTCGGACACCAGAATTCAATCAGCCAAATCAGTTTATTGATACCTGCACAGGGGCTGTCCCTCCATGCAGGAGGGAGAAGCAGCCCCGAACAAAGCCTTTGCGGTTTTTTTATACCCTGGGGGCTGGCAGCTATGCAAGCAAGCGATCACAGAAGCAGAACGTTTGGTTAGCCGTTACTTAAGCGAATAATGGAAAGGTGGACTAAGGGGTGGGGGACTTTCCTGGAACAGGACCTCTCTATTCTTTTTGAGAACAGGCCTCCTTGACTTCCTCCTCCCTCCTCTGGGAACTTTCCTACGTGGTTGGGACCTTTTACTATTAGTTGGAGGAAGACTGACTCCATTTTAGATCTGCAAGAGGAGCCATCCTGGGTCCTTTCTACTTCAGCATTGATAATGCCTCTAAGCTTTTGGTCATCTCTTTAATGGGTACAATAAGAGGTATCTCAATTTCTAACTGATAGTGAAAATGCCCATAAGCAAGTAACTAGAATATGAGGGACCCACCAATCCTAGGTACCAGCTCGAGTGCTTTCCTGAATCTATATCTATTAATACATGCTTGACAATTGTCAAAGATATCCAGGAAAATAATTTTTGCAACAAGAAGAGTGTTATTTTTTCCAAGTACACAAGTAGGAGCTCCTCATTTTGAAATTATAATGGGCATAACGGTAACTACAGCTGCCTAGCTACCAATAAGAGAGTACAGACTAGGACTGAGATCTCTCTTGAAGACAGCAATAAAGATTGAGATTTATTTGGTTTTAATGCAAACTGAAGATTAACAGCATATGATAATGAAGCCGCATTCTAAGAAGAAAAATTCTCAGAAATGGCATAGTGTTGTATGTAGTTCTGTGGATGGTTGAAAGCCCTATTTCATACAGATAGAATTTAACACAAGTGATTCTATTTCAAAATACCTTCATTTATTACTTTTATTTGGCAATCATAAAAGTATTGGGATTTTTATTAATTTTAAAGTGAATTAACTTCCATTTTAGAAACCATAAGGGATGTTTTCTTCTTCTTCTTCTCCATAGTCATTATAGAGAATAGCCTTAACAACACAGGTAATTAAGACTGTTAGTGTTATAACATTCCATACATGGATACATGAATACCTATGAAACTATCATAAAATTTTCCTAAACTAGACTATTACATATTATAAGCCAAAACCACTCTTCCATGTATCCTTTTACTCTAAACCTTGTCACTAAATTTATTTATAAGATTATACTGTACTGTTCTAAATAATTTTTCATATTTCTTTACTTATTTCTTACCCATCTGATATCCTTCACCCACTAGATTATGAACATTGACACTATTCCTTATTCCTTTTTTCTTATCCTTCTACCCAAAATACTTATTAAACTTCATACCACAGATCAGACAACATAATGAATCTTTAGAACTGAGTAGCACTTCATAGTTTAAAAATACTTTATAAACATCATTTCATTTAATCAACACAACAACCCTATGTGAAAGGGTATAAATTTACTATTTTATTGAGAAGAAAATTGAAGTTTCGGTAGGTTAAACTGCTTGGTCAAAGTCTTAAACTTAACCGCATTAGTTTTCTAGCCTGCCATAATAAATTACCGCAAACTTGGTGGTATAAAACAACAGAAATTTATTCTTTCACAGTTCTGGAGGCCAGAAGTCAGAGATCAAAGTGTCAGCAGGGCCATACTCCCTCTCAGAGCTCTAGAGGAGATTGCTCTTCCTCTTCCAGCTTCCTGCTTCTTCCAGTCTCTGGTTGCTGCAGGAATTTCTTAACTTGTAGAAGATAACTCCAATCTCTGCTTCCATCTTCACATGGCCTTCTTCTCTGTCTCTGCATGGCCTTCTTCTTTTGTTCAGGCACTTCTCATTGGATTTAGGGTCCACCTTAATCAGGGATGATCTCATCTTGAGGTCTTTACCCTAATTATATCTGCAAATACCCTTTTTCCAAATAAGATCAAATTCACAGGTTCTGGGTGGACTTATCTTTTTGGAAGGCCACAATTTAACCTGCTATTTCTACATAAACTAATCAGAGCCATTCTAGGACTTGAACCTAGCTATTTGCACTACAAATCTAATATTATTTCTTTATTTCCAGGCTCCAAAAGCTATTTATTTATTTAATTATTTAACTTTTTTTTTAAAGCCTACTCAAGTGAAACACTGGGAGTGGAGAAGGAAAAAAGGAATGTGTAAATGATTGTGATCAATTAATTATAAACAGTACTGTACTCAGACCAGCCTAAAAGCTATTTATGACAAGGTAAAACAGGAAGGATATTTTGGAGTTACTTTCATCCACTTAGATATAGTGAAATTAATTTTGAGCAGGTTGGAGAAAATTTACATTGTCGTTTTCACTCTTGTTTAGTTTTTATGAGGTTTAGGCACTGTACCAGTGAATTAAGTATAAAAAATATATTATTTCATTTAATTTGCACACTAATGGTATAATATATATAATAGTTTATCCTAACTCTACAGATTGAGACTTTGAGATTCTGCCAGGCTAAATAACATGCAAAGGCCACAAGTTGGTAAATAGCAGTGTTGAAATTCCTACTCTCATCTATTCACTACAGAAGTCATTCATGATACCATATCTGAACTCATTTTATTCCATTTCATACCCTAAGTACAGTGGTATGTTAGATGTCTCATAAGCTGTCAAAATCAATTTGCCCAGAGAGACAATTCTGTTTAAACCAACTCAGTGTCTTCTAGTGGTTTCTAGCTCACTCTCCCTTCATCCATCCTCCTGTTTTCTGCACTTCATGTGTACTCGCTGTCTTTCAGTTTCTTTGAACACAACATGCACCTCTTGTCGCAGGTCTTTTTCACATGCTTAGTCATCTGCCTGAATTTCTTTCCTATTCTGTTTCTAATAAAAGCAGAGGCTTCTCAGAATCTGATAATTGAAGTGGTATATCATGTACCTTATTCAACATTATTGAGATGGACATAGAATAATAGACTATCACAATAAAAAGGATGAGTTTTCAGACATGAAACTGAAATATATTTTTATAATCTTGTATAGTAGGGCAATTTTAATACGTGGATATTTTCCAATAAAATTGTCAATACTTATGTACATCCCAGTGTCAGAAATTATAAATTAAAAAATATGAAATTTTCTATAACATATCTTATGTTTATTTTAGTATCATCAGAATTTGTGAAATGTTCTCTTTTTCTGTTTAGAAGCCGTATTTTCAAATTCTAAACAACTGCATAAATCATTTTCCTTTGCAAAAGTTGTACTACTGTCAGAGCAAGGATTCAAGATATAAATCAATCATGTAAAACAAAGTAGGGAATCCAAATGAATGAACAATTAAATAATGATGAGGAGTTTATTCTTTAATAATAAGTAAATGTTTACTCTCTTTGGCTCAGTTCTAATCACTGGGGATGTAGTGGTGAACAAATAACTGCACATGGAGCTGACATTCTGGTGGAAGGGCATTAACTTACTTCGCTATAACTCTGGCAATCTCGATGCTCCTATTTTTGTGTTTATTTGTTTGTTTTTTAGTTTTGCTTTCATGACCTCAACATCATGCTCTGCTAATTTTCCTTCCATCTGGCTACTTTTTCTTAGTCTCCTTTTCCAGCCCATGCTATAAAGGTTGTTGTTTCTCAGAGCTCTTTTCTAGGCTCTCTTTTCTTACTAATTCACACATTTTCCTAAGGGTAGTCTATCCAAACTACTCATTTTTTTAATACAGCTAGACTTCACATTCGAAGAGCTCCCTTTCTTGACTTACTGTGCCACAGATTTCACTGCCCACTGACATCTCTCTTGGAATACCTTTTCCTCACTACCAACTCTCCTATCCAATCAATTAGCAACTTGTTGACTCTACCTACTAAACATTTTTCTACTTTGTCTGCTTCTGTCTATTGCCAGTATCAACACCCTACTCATAGTCATCTATCCTGTAAAAACTGTATAAACTTGCAGTCTTCAGTCTCTTCCCTTACCCCTTACCCCTAGTCTATGCTCCACATCGCAGCCAGAGTACTTTCTAAAATTAAAATTTAAATATATTTATCTACTGCTTTAAAATCATTCAAGAGTTTCTTATCTTTCTCAGGATAAAGTCCAACCCCTTATTGTTGTGGCTTGTATGTCCGGGACTTGGTTTATCTCCCTAGCTTCTCTTCCCTTTTCATTTTTAGTTTGGACTTACTGATCTTCTTTCATTTGCAGTACTATACCACGTGATTGCTTCTGTTGAATAAGTTAGCACTGCTGCCCATCACTTGAATAATATTTTCAAACTCCTCATATTAGGAATCAGATATTTCAGAAAGCTTTGCGTGATAACCTAAATTTGGATTATGTGTCTCTTCTGTATGTCATGATAGGATATACTTCCTCTGTTGATCCACTTTGCATATTGTAGTATAACTGCCTGTGGGGTTGGCTGGATGAAGTCAGGGATGATGCCATTTCTGTTCATCAGTTTATTTCCAGCCTAGAGGAAATAATTGTGCACAATTACTGGCACATAGTATTACCTAATAAGTGATTATAATCTCTTGATTTAGGCTTTTTCGATGATGTATACTTAATTTTATATGTATTTCCTTTATAGCACTTGGTAAATGAATTTTTAAAGTGTTTTTTAAAAATGCTAGATGCAACAAATTAGGTCCATTCTGCTTGTCAGGTTGAATACAGTAACCTTTTTTCCCCCTACATTTTATTTTTCTACTCTATACTGCAAAGTATACTGTAGTATAGGAACAAAGGAAAAATTATCCTCCTACTTCTCACTGTTCAAATTATCTAATACACTGCATAGCATATTCAGATATAGCTATAGGCCATTATTTTTAAATAGTGTCTGCTAATCTTATTCTGTCATTTTATTTACCTTGATAATATAATACCTTTTACAATGAATTTTTCATAGAAAAACATTGTTAAGGACAAATACCTTTTATCTGTAATATTTGTCAACCTTCTAATATAATTGGATTATATTTTTTTCTATTACCAGAAAATGGCCTTTAGAAATACAGGTAAATTAGAGTGCCCAATTGGTTTTGTCATTAGTATTCATTATTTTATGTACTATCACATATCCTTTTAATTTTTCCCTTTCTCAACTAAATGTGTCTTTCAATCTTTTATCATAAGGAGTAACTCATTTTCCTTATGAGAGTAATGTTTTCTCATTGCTTTTCTGGTCCTCTATTTTTTCATATAGCCACCTAACACTAAGATGACTAAGATGACTACTATAATACTATAGTTAAGATAAAGAGATATTATTGATTTGTAAATTGAGGTATTATGCTATGTGTGTCCTATTTCTGGCCTCTTTTAATATGGTTTAATACCTCATTCCATTTTTATTGCCTCTAGGTAGTGAACAAATGTCTTCATTGAATTGCACAAAGAGATACATAAATCTTATTCCTGAGAAAATTACATTTAGTGCAGAGGTCATCAATGTGTATGAGTAATTTAAATTTATTTTTCAAATGTGCTTTGCCTTTATGTATTTTAAAAGGATTTTATCAACCTTTGTGTTTCTTAATTACCTTACATTGTTAGGCCTTTTTGGAATTCAACCAATTTCCCTAATCTCAAGAAAATTAAAATAAATTTTTCTGCAAATTTTAAAACTTCACCTTTTTCCCAGACCATTAACAAAAATGCTGAATAGGAGACACACAGTTCTGGATTCTAGACAAACCCTCGTAATTAACCTCTTTGCTTCCTGAGGATTTGAAACTTATTTCCACTCAATTTCTACCACTTAACTTGTTTTTAATGGCTTAGGGCCATCCGCAGGGGGTTAGAGGGACCTGAGCAAATCATTTTGCAATCTCATTGCTTAACATTTTTATTCATATGAAATCCTGTGAATGTTAACATCAAGGACATCCTTAAAGTGTAAAGCTTCTAGGACTACGTGTAAAGAAGGCTGTTTAGAGGTAGCAAACCCATTTCCAAACCTCCTCCAGCCCTTTTTTTATGAGCCAGTGCTTCTCAAATTTTAGAATTCATAGAGAATCACTTGGGGGAACATGTTAAAAATGTAGATTGCTATTCCTCTCCTTGGATGTACTGAATCAGAATCTAGCATGGTTTGGTTGACTTACTTTACCTTTTTAAGATAAGGCCTAAATGAATTCCAGTTGTCCAAGCTTTGCTTCCTAAAGTATAGTCCAAGGATCAAAAGAATTAGCAACACATAGGAATTTGTTAGAAATGCAGAATCTCAGTCCACTGAATAAGATACTGATTTTTTGATGATACTCTGAGTTGACTGCTTATTAAAATTTGAGAAGCAGTCTATGGACCACATTTTGAGAAACTACAGTAAAATCAAACTATCACTTATGTCATTTCTAGTACGATCTGTAGATTTCATTTCCTCCTCAACTCCCTTCTCTCCTCTTGCATTTATCAGTTAACCTAGATCTAGACTTGCAGTATCTATGGTATGTCTGCTTTCTGCTGGGTACTAAGTTACATGCTGGACTCTCATAAATAACTCTTGCCTGACAGAACTTACTATCCAGGACACTATGTCTAACTTCCTGTTATAATTTTTACAAAGATTTTAGTAGAGATTAGGCACTATATCCTTATTATCCTAGTGTTGCATGTATATTTTATGGCCTTTAATTTAATATAGTGGGAAATTTAAAAAGCCATGTTCATTTCGTGCTTTCATAATATCCTGGCTGCTTAGGAATCACCTTGTCTTTATTTTTCTTATGAATATTTTTACCTTATGATGTTGTATTGGACAGCTCTAATTGCTACAGGCTATTTATACTACACAATCTCCTTCCTCACAACTTTGTTCAATTTTTCTAGTTCTCTGGAACAGTTTATATGGTTATTGTGTTTCCCTCATGAATCTCCTTGAAATGTTTGAAGATTGCTATTCCTATTGTCCATGTTAATATCACTTAATCCAGTTATCCTAACTTTCTCTCAACACATAACTCCTGCAATAAACATTATAGCACATACAGCGTAGATATAATCTGAAATCCCAGATACTCAGTAGCAATGTTATCTGAATCTGAACCACCTACCTTTGTGTGTGTATGTGTGTGTGTGTGTTTTCTTTTAGAAGTTTTATTTTTGTGTGTGTGTGATTTCTTTCAGCATATTACAAGGGTTATTTTTGTTATTATTATTATTATTTTGTTATTATTATTTCAGCATATTACAAGGGTACAGATGTTTAGGTTACATATATTGCCTTTGTCCCACCTGAGTCAGAGCTTCAAGCGTGTTGATCCCCCAGGCAGTGCTCACTGCACCCATATCCCCATAGATTCCATTAACTTTGAGATCACACATTCTGAGATACTGACTTGTAATGTGATTAACTGGAATTGTATTTTTATAATTTTGTATGCATGGAGCTCTCTTTTTAAATTTATTTCCTAATGAAGTGTATTTGCTTAGTTAAATTTATTAGGGAACTATTTTATAAATATGTTTAACATTAACTTTTCATGACCTCTTTGTATAGTTTCTGTTTTGATAAATCATATTATATCATGATTACAGGGAAAAAGGGCTTTCAGTTTTTTGTACCTTTTGGAAGTGTTTCTTATTGAAGTATACTAATGTGTGGGAAGTAGAACACATGTGTCAAGAGACTGCTAATCATGCAAATATCTGAGCCCTACCAGGATCTACTGAACCTAACCATCTATGTGTTTAATAAGTTCCCCAGGTAATTCTTACTAAAATTTGATAACCTTTAAAAGCCTTTACTTATGCTCTCAAGAAGTCTGGATCAACATTAAGGGTTACATAATCAATTTATTATGCTGCAGAATAAAAATATATAAATCTTATGTGTCTGAAAGCATGAAAGGAATGGAGGTGTTAGTAAATCTTACATAACTTTGATTGTCACATAAATCTGGGCAGGGTATTTTTTCTCATCACAATTTTGCCATCCAGTATAGTAGCCTAAACAAAAAAGACAAAAATATGTGGCAAAATGAAGGCTTGTATAATTGTCTGGCATGTTTCTTAATTTATTAACATTTATGATCCTATGATTTTGAAAGTTCTTTTAAGCTTAACATTTTATTGCTACATACATTAAACCTGTATCCCCTGGAGTGAAGCAGACACTGCTTTAGGTAGGAAAATTGACTCCATAGACTTATGTGCCTTTCTCTTTTCATAAATGCATTCTAAGCTATAAGTAATCAGTCCCCCTCTTTTATAATAAGTCAGAAAAATTGATTTATTTCTTTCCATATGATTCTGCCAAGGAAATTTCTTCTTTATATACTAAATTTCTTTTCCAGACAACTATACCTCAAGTGGGTATAAAAAAGCCCCAGACCATTGATGTGGGATCTATCAATGTCTATTAATGAAAAATTCTAAACCCGACAACTTGTTTTCCAAAGTGAATGACTAGTAAATATATTTGCATGAGCTCTCAATGGGCCTTCTAGGAAAACAGAGGCCAGGAACTGATGGTTTACTTACAAAACAGTGGAGCTCATGCCCTCAGATGAGAAGGCGAAAAAGGACACTCTCCACTCTTTCCAGGGGCGTTCTTGGTGGGCAGATAACTCATTCTAAGCTAGAAGATATTTAAGATACGTGGGTGCCATGATGGGACACTTCTTGGACCATCAGCAGAGATTGGGTGTAAAAGTCCAAGATGTTGTGTTTTGATTTTGCCACGTGGCTATGCCAGCCCACGTTCTCCATGTTCCTACTTAAAGAGGAAGCTACAAATTAGAAGAAAATCTAACCTTCTCAACACATCTCTCAAGCCTCTACGTAACCTGGCTCCTCCCTAGTTGGATCACTCTCTTCCTCACTCACTATACTCCAGCCACAGTGGTTTTGATGTCCGTGTGCTAGCTGTCACTGCTCCCCCACAGGCTGCTTGTCCGAGGTTCTTTTTAAACTGGTTCCTTCACTTCTTAATGTCTCTGCTCAACTATCAATTCTTGAGATTTTTCCCTTTAACTCAATCTAAAGTAGCTTCTTTGTGTCACACCATATTTTATTCATGGTATTAATAACTCTCTGTACAATTTGTTTACTTATTTGTATTATTCATTTATGTATCTACTTTCTTCCCCCACTGGTACTTAAGATTTATGAGAGCAGGTAAATCAATTAACTTCTGTAAAATAAATTCTCAAATTAAAAAATAGATAGTATAATGTCTCATTCAAAATAAAAATTTAGTCTTCAGTTTTGTGACATTCCATTGTGACATTTTTGGTCAGTGGGGGCACCTTCCATGCGGTGATTCAGGGACCTAGACTCCTTGCAACTGTGGTTAGTCCCTTCCCTAGGACCTCAGAGTCCCCTGTGGGAGTCTCCCAGTGATAGCATTGATTAGTTTCAGAAATAAATGATTGTTTTGTGACATTGTTTTTGTTATTTTTAATTTTTTTCTTTTATCTGAAGTACTCTAAGAAAGCAAGGGCTATGCTATATTGAGTTCATAATTGTATGAAGGAATGGATATGTTTTTTCACTGAGTCTATAAACTAATATGAAAGCCAGTGCTTAGCTAAATGTCTTAATTATTCTAAGTCTCTTAGGAATGTTTTTTGAATAACCATAAAAAGTAATCCTGATACAACTGACATCTAAAATTGATTTATGTATCTCTGCATGCTTGTTTGAGTAATATATATTATATACCTATGTATGTGTGTGTGTGCATGTGTGTGTGTGTATCCCAAATTGATGGATGAAAAGTGACTCATTCATTGAAGTCACATTTACTCCTTCAATATTTGGATAAGAGAGAAAGGATGCCCACTTTCACCACTCCAATATTTTTTTAATTTTTTTAATTTTTATTTCAGCATAATATAGGGGTACGAATGTTCAGGTTACATATATTGCCTTTGCTCTGCCTGAGTCAGAGCTTCAAATGTGCTCATCCCCCAGACAGTGCGCACTGTACCCATTAGGTATGAATATACCCATCACCTTCTCCCCTTACCACCTGCTCAACACCTAATGAACGCTACTGCTATATGTGCACATAAGTGCTGATCAATTAATACCAATTTGTTGGTGAGTACACGTGGTGCTTGTTTTTCCATTCTTGTGATACTTCACTTTGTAGAATGAGCTCCAGCTCCATCCAGGATAATACAAGGGGTGCTAGATCACCACTGTTTTATTCTTCCATATGTATATTTAGTAGCTCCAGCAATATGTTTTGAAAAGACTACTCTTTACCCATGGAATTCTTTTGCACCTTTTGCACAGATCAAATGACCACATAACTGTAGGACTATTACTGGATCCTATTATCTTCTTTAAATTTTGATTATGAGGTATAATTTGCATACATTAGAACTTACCCTTTTATATATAATTCTATGAATTTTGATAAATGCATGCAATCATGTAACTACTACCACAATCAAGAAATTGAGCAGTTTTCTTAGCCAAATAACTTCCTTTGTGTCCCTTTATAAATAAGCCCTCTATATCCCTAAATCCCCTGACAACTGCTAATCTGCTTTCTGTGCTCATAGTTTTGTCTTTGCCAGAATTTTTTATAAATAGAATCATAAGATAGGTAGTATTTTTAAGTTTGACTTCTTTCATTTAATACAGTGCATTGGAAATCCATTTGTGCTGTTTCATTTTTCAAGCATTGGCACATTTTTATTTTTGAATAGTATTCCATTTGATGAATGTACCACAATTTGTATATCCATTTACTGGTTGAAGAAAATCTGAGTTGCTTTCAGTTTTGAAAAATGATGAATAAAGTTGTTTGTAAACATTTATGTGAAGATATTTGTGTGAATATCTCTTCATTTCATTCGGGTAAATATCCAGTAGTGAATTGCTGGTTTGCCTGGTAAGTAGATACTTAATTTTACACAAAATTGGCAATTTTAAAAAAAATGGCTACATTATATTGAATTTCCACCAAAAATGTGTGAATATTCCAGTTGCTTTACAACGTCACCAGTGCCATCACCAGGTTTGTTTGCTAAAGCACTTTTCTAGTACGCTGTGATGTTTACCTCGAATCTCCGTTCTCTCCTCCTGTCACCAAACTTTATTACTTTGTTGGATGCCTTATCAGCAAAAGCATCACCATTCAGAAAGTCTTTCCTGTACCCCGAACTCAGGTCTGATTCCTCCTATAGAGACTTCGATGTCTGACCTGAGGTTTTAATTGTGTATTCATTATTGTGATTATTTTAATCTAGTTTGTGTCTCTCACTTTACTAAAAGTCTACACTCTCAGGATCTGCATCTATATTGGTTTGTCACTGTTTTGCCAACATTGAATGTAATGACTGCCAAATAATATATGCTAAATAAATATATGGTTAATGGCCATAATTTGCTGTTGGATGAAATAAGGGAATTATTTCAGCCTAGAAAGGACACACTCACTGCCCAATGTTTTTTCTTTTTTCCTCTGAAGTTAAACAATATATTTCTAACAACTCCATTTTACAATCAAATCATAGAAAATCCAATAATTACATAGTAAACCATATTGTTACCTTATAAATATTTTTCTAATAAACAATCATTCCTTTCTAGACTGGCAAGTCCAATAAACAACTGTCCAATCACTCTTTACTGCTACTAATTTTCTGATAATTGCAAATTACATTTTACATACCCTTGTCTTGAAAGGATATGGGAAATATAGTAAAATAAGAGAACTGATAGTTATTGAGCATCTATTATGTGCTTGCTAGGGCTTTGTATAATAATTATTTTACTTAATCATTATAACTACCTTAGGATGTATAGATATGATCTCTATTTTTGTAGATGATGAAAATGAGAGTAAATATTTAAAACATTTATCCAGCTAGTAAGTAGAAGAGCCTATATTATAGTCCAAATCTATCTGATACCAAAGATCCTGAATGCTCTGTCCATACTTCTAGCATAGTGAACTAAATTTTATTCTGAAAATTTCAGGTTGTGTGTCTAAGCCATAAAATAGTAGAAAAATGTCAAATACCATGTGCTATTTATACAGTGAATGAAAATGCTTTGCATTACATTAAAGTTGTAACTTTAAAGCAGCATGACATTTTAAATTGTTTGACTAGCTGGCTTCTTTAAGGAGCTACTTCAGGAAACTCTTCCCTTTACATGTGAGAAACATCTTAGGTGGTACAGGAGTATATGGCATTTCAAGAAATTAAAATTGTAATATCAAAGCTGAGAAGACTTATGAATGATTATTCTCTCCAAGCCTCTGCCTTGAGACATAAGATTTTTTAAGTTATTCAGTATAGATGATGAATCATTGTCCTTAAGCCTAAAAATTCCTCTAGAATGTACCAGCATATAATTTATTCTTCATCTGTCCAGCCAAAAGGTCTGGCAGTCAACCTTTTCATTGTCCATTTGTAGGACAACTTCCTAACATCTCTATGTGTATGTGCTTAAATCAGTCCTGTTTTCTGAGCTGAGACTATTACTTAAGATTAGACAAAGACTGAATATTCTCTGCAAGATGGTTTGTCAGGTTTGCCTAGTAAAATTTGTGTTATTATAAATTATTCAACTTATACCATTTGCCCCTAAAGTAAGTATATTTTAAAATATTGAATTCAAACTGCTAAGTAAATATCATATGCATAGTGGAAAAATTAATTCTAGCAAAGTTTAGTATACAATTTTTTCATTTCTACCAGATTCCATTGTAAAACACTGGGAAAGTGTTTAGCTACCTGAAATTATAAAAGTTTGAAAACCTACCAAAAAACCTCCTAAATTCCATGCTAAAAGAAAGCTGGTGATGATTATGACAAAATAGCAACATTTTCTTTTTATTCCTCAGTGGAAGAAAAAACATCAAAAATATAATTATAGTACTGCCAATGCTGTTAGCATGTGTTTTAATACTGGTACTCTTTTCCTATTTTAGAAGTAGCATTAAATTATTAAATAATAGTCAAATGTATCAAACTAGTTATTTGTATAAACATTATTCAATTCATTAGATATTTGTAATTATTATGTTTTGGTATCTCCTTTCCTCTCCGCACGGATATAGGCAGGTTTAAAGATATCATATCCTTTGAATACAGGAGATAGCAAATTTCAGGCTTCAGTTTGAAAGGGTTTCTGGTTCTGGTGTTTTTTTTTAGTACTGGTAGCTATCCCATTACACCTAACATTTTTCATATGATATCCTTGGATTGAGTATCTTCTTTTTTTTCTTTTTTTTAAGAGTCAGTGTCTCACTGTGTTGTGCAGGTTATACTCTGGACTCGAACTCCAGGGCTCAGTCTACTGAGTAACTGAAACTACAGATGTAGGTCATTGCACCTGGCTTGGGTATCTTGGTTTTAACCTACCTATGTTTAAATAATGAATTAAATTTCAACATGGAAAATACTTTTCTTTAAAGCGAAGTTCAATTCATTCTTTTTTAACTTCGGAATTCTGTTTTAGACTAGTTATGCATACATGTAAATATTAGCTCAATTTTTAATATAATCTTTAGTGTAAATTATGTATGAACAAATTAGATCATAGATGTATTTCTGTTGAAAGATGAAATCCTAGTTTAATTTTTCAAAAGCCCTTCCAAAGAGAGTGAAATAATGTAAAGTAAGTAATGGACCTTTGTATTTTGTTGTTGTTAATACCAATTTAACTGTCTTATTCATCTTATGATGTCCAAAGTACATTTTTGAACATCAGTTTATTCACTTGCCAGTTCTAGGTAATATTCCCGAGTGGTGTATCTAAAAGCACTGCTCTGGGCATTGGAAAGCCTTGCTTCTAATCCTAGCTCTTTCTTTAACTATATCAAACTGGACAATTTACATAACAGCATATGGGTGGTTTCCAAGCAATTAAATTAGTGGATTGGCCTAGCCAACTTCTCAGTTTTCTTAATTCCTCAAATTCTTTGACTGGCTGCTGTTAATTTGTTGGCTCTATGTTAGCTCATTCATTATTTGTTTAGGCAAACATTAATGATCATCTGAAGGTGAAAAGACTATTTTACATGCCACATTCATCATGGAATACATGGGGAAATGATATATTTAGTTTCATTATTTTAAATATACTGTTAATAATGTGCAATATTAATAAATAGTGAACTAACTATATTTTCTTTATCACAATGTATACATTGCAATGTCACATGAAATATTACAAAAATAAATTTTAACAACATAAATATCAAATGTATGGATTGATTTTCAGATACCATAACTAATTCTTTGTTTTTAAAGAAAAATTTGATCCCACACTTGTCTATACAAACCGAGCAGTTCTATTAATATTATTTCTTTTATTTCATATTTTCACATATTCTACAAACTTAATAAAAACTCAAGCTGTTATTTTAAAATAAAGGTTAGCCTTTAAATTTATTATAAATACAGCTGACTTATCATTAGCTTTCAATTATCTGTGTAAGATAATTTTTTAAATAAAAAGAAATAATTTTTGTATTTCTTGTGAGTGTCCATAAAGATTAATTAAATTTTACAACAGATCTGTGAAGTGAAAATATTATCCTCTCTAGAGCACAAAGCTAAAATTGTCTTAGCAGATTGGGTAGCATTCCTTAATATTCTAGACCAAAAACTGAAAAAGATTCTACAACCAGTATGTACACAGAGGAAATTCACAAGAGGCTGACTTAATTACTTGTGACTAAATATTAAGGTAAAATCTTAACATTTTTTCCTTATTTTTGTAAGAGGATCCAAGGTGGTAGGATTTGAGTTTTTCTGGTTTGTTCACATAATTATATGGCATACACAGAGACTGGTACAAACAATCATGCTGTTGACTTGGAGATTGGTGAAGGCTAGTCCATAGTGTACAATTTATAGACTTAATTTATAGGCTTATTTCCAATCCTTAATAAATGCAAATATATCTTCAGTGTTGACCAGAATATATCTTTTCTTTTCCTTTTTCTTTTCAGTCTGTGGAAATCACAAATATTTGGGAGTATATGATTTTCACACCATTATCTTTTTGCTATATTTTAATTTTTTTCTGATTTAGATTTCTAATGATAAATTTCTTTCAATTTTCACTCTCACTATTCATGTCAATGTCCTTAGCATATTATTATGAAAAATTATATGTATCTTCCATCATATTTATATCTTTCAAGCCTGTCTTCTCAGTCTAGATACTCTTTCAAAATCTAGTGCTTTATTCATATTTCCTCCTATTTATAGGCCTTCACTGATGTCCATTTGTTGATGCATTGAGCACATACCTACTTGTACTAGACCCTCTGCATGTAGAATACAAGATCTAGTCCAAGTCCTTGTCCGGCCCTTTATTACTCAGATTCCCTTCTAGTACCTTATACTCTGCTTGTATTCTTTATACAATTATTTCAGTTCAGCCATCTGTCTTTTAGTTGTTGGCTGAAAATACCATAACCATTCCACTGTCCATGGCCAGAATGTCCTCTCCACTTACTTAAAAGCTTTCCCCTTCTTATGCTTTTCAAACTCTTCATGTGTGTTAATTCATTTAATTTTATAGCATTTCTATGAAGTAGGTACTACTGATATCCCTATTTCACAGATAAGCACACTGAGGCCCAGAAAGTTTAGATAACTAGCTCAAAGTTACACAGTGAGGTAGAACTGGAAATGGAACTCTGACATTCTTACTCAAGAGAATGATCTTTCAACTAGTTTATTTATGGATTTACCCATCCCTTGTCTTTTCTCCTTTTTCTTCCTTTCTCCACCTCTCATTTTCTCTTTTTTCTCTCCCTTTCTCCTCGTTTACTCTTCTCTCATTTTTTCTGAAATAATCTGAGTTCCCAGCACGGTCGTGTCTTGGTTAGAGATGCAACGTGATATTTGCTTTAATGCCATCTTCTATTCAGAGTTATCATTTATTGAGTTAGTACCTGCTTGACTGGGATCATCCCTCTATGCCGGCATTTGTGGTGGTATCTGCCTCTGTATTTGATCCCACTTCCCTCATTGTGACAACAAGGGTCCTTTAGTGTCTGCTGGATCTTCAATTTTAAAAAGTCCTTCTTACAATAGGGGATATTTGGCAGCCCTTCCATACCTTGCTAGAGTTCTGGGAGTCTCAGTGGGCTTGCCTATACCACTCTCTGTATGTAGCTATCTGAATTCTATTTTCCTGTGACATGACATTCTGGGGAGCTGTCTGGACCTGGATGCCTCCCAGGGCAGGCAGATAGGAACAGATGACTGATATCCTGCACTCTAGATCCTCGCACTTATTCGAGATGACAACCATCCTTCCCACTGTCTTCCAAGGTTTCCCTCCAGCGATAGTGAAAAGCAGGCACCGAGTCCTTATGGGTTTCTAACCCTTTCACTTCTCTATCTCTTCTCTGCCCTACCTTTTCATTTCTTGCCTTCTGTATTGGCAGTTCTGCTACTCTTATTATTTTTAATTCTTGTGCCTTAAACCTAAAGCACTATTCTTATTAGTTTGTTGGTTTTAAATGTTTAAAAGTCAGTAACTTAATGTCTCAATTTTTGGTTCTACTGTCTCTTGAAGTACTAAGGTTCTACAAATAGCTGGGTCATTCATAGGAGAGAAAGTGGGGATGAAAAGCACTTCTATTAAAACGTTTTGCTGTCATAGTCTCTTATTAGCATCAGATTGGAAGTAAAAAAGAATTGCTGAGACTGAGCTGGTAGGGAGTCAGGATAGAGAAAATTTTGTTTTAATGCGGTAAAATAGATAATTTTTAGGAAGATATTTAATATTTTTGACAGAAGTAACATATTAATAATAGGCAGTTTATTTCGAGGAATTTTGTTCATTTAGCCTGGGATATGATAAAATGGCGGAGGGAGACTAAAGAGGACAGATTATTTAGTACTTTAGTTCAATAGCCAATTTTTCTCCTGAGTGGGTCATATTTACCAATTTTCTTTAATACAGTAATTTTATTGTTCACAGAAGAATAGTGTCTATCTTTCCACTAAAGGTGAAGTGATTTTTGAAGACAATTCCATTTTTACTATATTACATACTTCTTAAATGTATACTCATAAAATTTAAAACTGCCAATAACTCATAGAGTTTTAATATGGGATTTGTGTTATCATGTCATAACTTTTAACCTTGTTTTATAAAAAGAAAATGAATGCTTGAGTATACCTGCCCTCATTTCTAAGTGACTGTCTCTTTTATTCATGGATTGTTTCCTCCGATGAGGTTCTCAGGAGACAGTTTTTATCTCGGTGTTTTTATAGTTTCTTAATTATTCACTGTCATTTTTAAATGGATGCTTCAGGAATACTTGAGTATTTACATACTCTTTGTCACCTTGCTTAACTTTGCATGTCTTGCAGAAGGGTCCTGATAATTATTGTAATAGAACTTGAAAGAAGTTATGTCAGCCTGCACATACCATTAGTGCATTAACGTGTCAGAATAGCAGTGAATGACACAGCTCTAGGCAGTCTTAAAAGCTACTAATGGCAGACCAACTCTAAGGAATTGATTTGTAAGCAATACTACAGCTATAAAACTTTCTCCCTGATATATAGTTTCAGAAAGCCTTGTTCTATTATTCACCTTATTTTTAGTAGATGAATAATAGCTATTTGAATAAGTGAGCAATCTATAAAGACAACATGGTTGATGTTCTCTTGGTTAAAGTAGCAATAAAAAACGTAAAATAGGAAAACTAACAAGATAGCAGCATATTAAAATTAATTCAGTTGTTAACATTTAAACTGCAATTTAATCATGGGTTGAATCTTTTAAGTTATTGTTTTGTGTTTAATAGAAATGGATTTGGTAATGTGGCTTGTCAAATGAATAGCTTTTGACACTTAGAATAATTAAAAAGAAATATTTGAAAAGTGAAATAAACTTTATAAATCAAAATTTATGATACTGTAATAAACACATATATATATTAGTTTTAAAAACTGAAAAAATATATTTTGAAACTAAGAACAAAATTCAAAAGCTAAACAACCTGGTACAATCCATGTGGAGTTATAGATAAAAACCTACTGCTATTGTTCTCCATACAGCAGTCAGAGATCCTTATGAGACCTTATTGTTGTTTGGGCCAAAGTGTCTCCCTACCAGGCAGTTCCATTAGATCAGGAGCCATCGCCATCATGCTTAACATGATAGCTTCTGGGACGAAGCTCAATGTCTAGACCAAATTAGGAGCCCAATAACTATTTTTAAGCAAATGTGTGCTTTCTCAAGGGGAAAAAACATATCATTTTAATAAAAGGCATTTTTTTATGTACCAAGAATGGCACAAAGGATAATGCAAGTAAGAAAAACATATGTCTCATATTTCCTAAAACTTGCTCCAAGTGGGCAGCCATTGAAAGAAAAAAAACAGTGTCGTATATGGTACACTATGCATCGCAATTGACATTCCAATTTGCACACAAAATGTATGGGCTAGACTATTAGACTATTTTATAGCTTCCTTTTTACCCTAAAATTTGTGACTCTGATTTAGGTTTGAGTTCATGGCCAAAGTTACTGAAAATAAATAAAAGTTACTACAAAAAATTAATATTTTGAATGAATCTAGAAATAGTTCTTTCAGTGTTAAAGGAACCGAGCTCAGATTCAGCTTTACAGCTCATGGATTTTATTCCATCGTGAGTAACAAGGAAGGGGATATCAGGGAGACACTAAAGAATTTTGAAATTTCCTAGAGTGCATGTAAGGAAAATGCTGGACAAAAGAAGATGGCTTGCTTTATTTAATTTTATTTCTTTCCTCCATTCCCACTTTAGTCTTCTGTTTTCATGGTTTCCATTAAGTTAAATATTGAAAATATGGTGACTTTTTGAAGCAATTTATTTAACCAGCTGAACATATCATATTGTAATGTTAGAACAAAATATAGTAAATATTCAACACAACATTTAGATGTCAACAGCAAATTATATATGTGCATGTGTATGTATATGTGTGTGTATGTGTGTATAAAGTTTGCTTCTATAAAGGAAATAAAAATATTGTTTCTAACTTGTTCTAACAGGGTGAATTCAGTATTTTTTACTCAGTATTACATTACCTTTTTAGAAGTAAGTAAAAACAAAAAAGCAATATGGCATAGTTCTAAATTTTTTCATACCTTAAAATTATTTTAAAATTCCTTATTCTAACTTTACAGTATTTTAGCTTTACAAACTGTGTCTTCTATCCCGACTTCCTGTTTTAAATTGCTCCCATAACTTATAATTTACTACTCTGGAGACAGTGGTTGACTCTTTATGGGGTGATTATTTTCTAGTTGTTTCTTCTTTCAATTCCCTTTTCTGCTATTCCCATCTAAGCACCTACAAACACATGTACATGTCTTTTCTCATTTACTTGATATGTGGTCTTTACAATGAGCCTGTCTTTCTGTGAAAATGAAATTTTATATGTTGTTAAAAATTCCAGAATGCTGTGTCCCAAATGGGTATACATTTCTGAATACAAGACCTTAAATCTGAAAAGGCAGAAGGAAAAATGACTTGCTTGTAATATCCATAACTACTTATAATAATGCAACCTTATAGATTTATGAAGGTCATGATTTACAGGCATGCAAATTCTTGTAAGTAAGGTTTTCATCTCTGAAAGTGTTCTATACCCCAACAAAACAGATTTGTAGTTAACTTAATTATAACTATATCTTCATAGCACTTATTTGTCGTGTCTTACATTTACCTTAGGGAGATCGTATTCCAGATACATTTCTGGTTGTGTCCAAAGTTCTGTTATTTTGCACTTAGCTTAATTTTACTAAGAAGTTAAAGACCTATTCATGTTTCAAAAAATTATCCTCAGTGTTTATATGCATAACATTTTTTGAACTTTTAGATAGGATACATCAGTTCGTAACCACAGGACTTTGCAATGTAATGAGAAGTCCAGGAGAGGGGCACTACAACTAAGGAAGTTCAGACTGGGTTGTGTATATAAATTTTGGTGGTAATGATAAAGATAAGAGTATAAGGTAACTGAGGGCCAAAAAAAATTTTTGGCCAACTTGCACAAATAACTAGGATTCTAACTTTTATTTAAATATCTACAAATAGTATTTGCAAGTATATAAAAGCCTTGAAACTAAGAAATTATAAGGATAAATATGAATGACTCAGTTTTGTTTACTCCTAATTAAGTCATACTAGCTCATATGCTTTATGAAAAATACTTTTATTGCTAATAAAATGCACCTCATTTTTTGCTCCTTTATAAGAAAATAGAAGTCTTAGAAAGAGCTTCTTCAGTTCCTCACGTTGTAAATACTTCTTTGGGCATCTCCTTCTGTAGCGTCCTCTGGTGTCTGAGGGTGACTCTCATCCCACTCCTCTACGTGTGACCCCCTCAGGGCCCTCACATGTTGTCAATCTCCTCCCTCATTCAGTTATCTCCTTTCTCTTGTGTCTTTAACCTCTCCAGCTGCTTACTCTCTCTCTGTCTTCATAGTAAAACATATTCGTGACTCTAAGATATTTGGAACCAAAAGATAAACTCCTTCCATGACACATTAACAAGTTTCAATCTTCTTTTCTTCATGGACAGTCTCTAAAGTATAGTCCAAATTTACTGTCTTTATCTGTTTAGCTTCCAAAAATGCTTCAACCCGTTGTGTTCTATCCTCTACCACTCAGTGGCAACTGTTTGTGTCAAGACCCTCAATGATTCCTGAATGAAAAATTCAAAGAACGTATTTTTGAAGCATTATTTTTTACACTATATATTTTGTTTATTTTATTTTGTTTTTGCAGCGCTGGCCACTGTCTGTCATTTCCTCAGTTCTTCTTTGGGGGACTCTTTCTGTTTTCCTTAGCTTTGTGACATTGGCTAGGTAAGTACTATAGCACAGTATTTGATTTCATGAAACTTGTCAGAAATATCTGGATTTAGTGCCCCTGTTTTGCTGCTTACTCTCTGGGTTACTTTGGGCACATTAATTGAATTTCTCTAAACTCAGTTTCCTTTTCTTTGAAGTGGAAATGATAATCATATCTACTTCATAGTGCTGTTAGAATTAAATTTCTGAAATATTAAAAAGCTTTGGGATATTGTGATTTATGATAAGATATATATATTTGGTGTTCACCTGGTTTCCTGCCACTCAACTCCTACGACACTTGCAATTTCCAGAGGATACGAGTGTCTTTTATATCCCAGTGAGATGACTGGTCTGGTCACTGGGGGTCTCTAGGTAGCTTCAGGAAGGGGACTAGTCACTTGAAAGACCAAGGCATGATTAGAGGGTTGGGACTTTCAGTCCCATACCCCCAACCTCAGTCAGGGGGAGTGCTAAAGACCGAATTGATTACTAAAGGCCAGTGATTCATTCAGTCATGCCTACATAATGAAATATCCATAAAACTCAAAAGGACAGGATTTGAAGGGGCTTCTGCGTAGCTGAACACATGGAAGTTCCTGGAGGGTGGCGTGCCCAGAGAGGGCATGGAAGGTGTGTGCTGTTTTCTTCTTCACTTTGCCCTATACTTCTCTTCCATGTGCCTAATAATGTGTATCCTTTGTAGTATTCTTTATAATAAATGAATAAATATAAATAAAATGTTTCCCTGAGTTCTGTGATCTGCTTTACCAAATTAATTGAACCAAAAAAGGGGTCATGGAAACCCCAATTTATAGCTAGTCAGTCAGAAGCACAGGCCATAACCTGTGCTTGTAACTGGCATGAGCCCTCAACCTGTGGGATGTGATGCTATCTCCAGGTAGATAGTGTTGGAATTGAATTGAACTGGGGACACTCCGCTGGTGTCTGCTTAAGAATCACTTGCAGCATTGCTTGGGGTGTGTGTGTGGGAATCCCCACACATCTGGGGTCACAGAAGTGGGAGAAAGACTTTGGTTTTTCCTGTATCACAGGCTCATTATGATGTCTGGTGCATGCAAAGCCATCAATAAGTGATAGCTATCATTAATATTCTTAAAGCTATCATTAATATTCTTAATCTGTATCCTTTGTAGTATTCTTTATAATAAATGAAGAAGGATACTCTCTCTTCCTTGCTCTTTCCCCACCATCTTTCCCTTTTCTCTTTCTTTCCCCTTTCATTCCTTCTTTCTCTTTTTTCTTCCCTTTCCTCTTCTCCCTTCCTGTATTCTCCTTTCTTCTTGTCTTTCTTCTCCTCTTGTCAGTTTCCTCTCTTTAATGCCCTCATATCCTCCAATCATGATGGCTTTAGCTACTGAAAAATACCCAATCTGTTGATCCAGGCCATATCCTTCTCAAGTGCTTCCAAACTGCATATTGAATCTCATGCTAAACATTTCCAGTTAGGGATTTCAGAGACACCTCAAGACAGCATGTTCCAAACTGAGGTGAACCTATCTCACCATTCCTTTTACATCTGCTCCATTGCCTACATTTACTCCTTAGTTATTGATGTCAGTCATTTAGTCCTGGAAATTCCTCAATTTTACTATTTATTAAATATATATAATCTTTTCTATGGCCATTCTTACTTCTCTATTTCATAATCTTATTGTTTTTCCCCTAGTTTATTACCACGGCCTACTATACAGGCTCACTACCTTGCATCCTTCTAATACAATTTGCAAACTGTTGCCAGGTTGAAACTTTCAAAGTTTTCTTATATAACTTATTAATTTTTTAATTGTCTCCTATACAATTGCAGATTAAAAAAAAACTTATCAAGCCATGCCGGGCCATCATTTCAGCCTCATCTCTCACCACCTTCCACATGTAACAACTGCTGCATAACTGAAAAATGGCCTGCAGCTTTCAAAGTATGGCATGCTTTTCACAGGTTTCTGTCTGTGCTAGGAATCAGTTTCTTCCTTTTTTTCCTGCTAAATCCTACCAGCCTTTGAACATTTTTTTATGATGGAAATTAATTACAGTCATTGTATATTTGCTTTGTTTACTATATGTTTTTATTTTGATGGTTACTGTCTATTTATGACAAGTGATCCTCTAGGGATCCATTTTAGTAAATGTTTGACACATGCTTGAAAATAATTTTTATTCTTCAGGCATTGTGCATAATGTTTTATTAATATATATGTCAATTAAATCAAGTTGGTTAATCATGTTTTTTAAATCCTCAACAGTGTTACTGGCTTTTTGTCTGTTTATTCTATCAGTTACTGAGAAAAGTGCATTAAAATCCCTAATATGATTACCGGTGTGTGTATATATATATATATATATATATATAAAATATTTCTCCTTACTCCTTTGTTAACATTTTCTTATATATTTTGGAGCTTGTTACATAAAACTAAGAATTATTTTATTTTCTTTTGAAATTATTCTTTATCATTATCATTATTCTGCTTTTTATCTCTAGTATTTTTTTTTACCTTAAAGTCTTCTTAGATATTAATATAACCACACCTCTTTCTTTTAATTAGTATTTTGTGGTACCTCTTTTTCCATTCTTTTACTTTCACTTCTCTGTGTCCTTGTATCTTAAGCGTGTTTCTTATAAATATTAATAGCATGTATTAATAGTTGGGCCTTACTTTTTAAACCTATTCTGAGTATCTCTATTTTTTCATTGTGGTTTTTAGTACTTTTAGATTCATGTGATTACTAATATAGTTCTGTTTAAATCTACCGTCTTGCTGTACATTTTCTATTTCTGTCATGTACTTGTTATTTTTATTCCTCCTTTCTCTCTTTCTTATGGAGTAATCAAGTATTTTTCCATGTTTTGCTCCTCCGTTAGCATTAATCGTATATTATTGTATATTCTTATTTCTTCCTTGTATTCCTTTCATTGCTTATACTTAGGATTTCAATATCCATACTTGACTTATTAGATACTACAAAGGTTAGTGCTATTAGCATTTCCTAAACAATGCTAAATCCATATAACACTTTAGCTTCATTTAGCTCTCCCTTACCTTTTATATAATATTATGTTGTCATACATGTTCTTCTACCTATGTTGTATGAACATAAGACACAGTAATGTTGTTCTTTTAAACAATTTTTTTCTAGATACCCATAATCACCATTTCTAGTGCCCTTTAGCCCTTCCTGCAGTTTCATCTTTCCATCTAGAGTCACTTTTCTTTCAGCCTAAAAAACTTTCTATAGTATTTCTTATATAGCAACCAATGATCTCAGCTGGGGACTAATTCTCTTCTCTTCTATTTGTCTAAAAATATTTTTACTACACCTTTACCTTTGAAGGATATTTTCATTGGATTAAAATCTATACAGTCTTTATTGGTTGGAAAGGTGTTTTTTTCTTTAATATTGCAGCACATTTTCTACTGACTTCCATATTTCTATTGGTAAGTCAATTATCAGTTTTATTGTTACTGCTTTTATGATTTCTTTTAGCTGTTGGATTTCAACAGCTTGACCTTGATGTGGCTAGTTGTGGTCTTCCTTTTGTCTCGCTTGCTGTTTTCTGATCTTCTTGAATATGTGGGTTGACACCTTTTATCAGTTTGGCAAAATTAGTGGTCATTATCTATTTAAAGATTGCTTGTGCTAAAAATCTCTCTGTTATCTCTTTTGAGTAGTTTAATTACAAATATGTTAGACTTTCAGTGTGTCCCATATGTCTCTTGCACTCTACTTTGTTCTTTCCATGACTTTTTCTTTCTATATTTCAGTTAAAAATTTTTTTATTGACCTGTTTTAGGTTCACTAATCCTGTCTTCCTCTTTGTCCAGTTTACTGTTACTCTCATCCAATGAGCTTTAAATTTCAGATATTGTGCTTTTCCAATTTTTAGGTGTCCAATTGATGCTTATATTATAAATTTCAATTCCTTATAGAAATTTTTCATCTTTCCATCAATGTTGTCAATCTTTTACCTTAACTTTTAATAACATATTGATCTTTGCTATTTTAATGTTCTTCTTGGATAACTCTAGTATCTGGGTCAGTTGTTCATATACTTCTATTGCTTACTTTTTGTCTTGATTGATGGCCACATTTTTCTGCTTCTTTGCATGACTAGTAACTTTTGATTATATGTCAGACTTTGTGTAGAAAACAATTGTAAAAGTTGAAGCTGTATGATTTGTCTAGCAACAGGGAGGGTTTCCCCATGAGGGGCTAATCACTTTAGTTCAATCTAGGACAAAGCAGGATCAGGCCT
>VBSM01000142.1:4127078-4150711 GCA_008086735.1 Cheirogaleus medius
AAAAAAAAACAAAAAAACCAGTTTATATATTGTATATTTTAGATGTCCATAACAGGCTATCAGGGGGCCTCTTTTCCTGTCAGGGACCAGACTATAGGGACCCACCATCTTGAACATTGCCAGTCACTCTACCAGAAGGTAAATAATGCTCTGGAGGGTCTTACGTCAGACATTAACACTCCACATACATCACTTCCACTTAAAACTCATTGGCAAGAACTAATATGTGGCAACTAATCTGAGGTGGGGAAGGCAGGTAATGAAAATCTACCATGTGTTGGGAAGCGGACAGCTAGAAGTATTAGGTCAACTACATAAATGTCTACCTGAGAGGATCTTTGCTTTGATTAGAAAATTTAGCTACTTCATCTTGGTGGTGATTAATGATATTTTTGAAACTATTTTCTGTAGCCTTATTTTATGTTTAATATTCAGTGTATTTTCTTATCATTTGTTTTTACCTTTCTACTTTTCATTTGATTGATTAAATTAGGTGTTGATAATAATACCAATGATAATCACTACTGGCAAAAGTAGATTGAGAATTTTAGATTTTTCTGACTCATGAAATATATTTTTTATTATTGATGTCATTTTTCCAGCTTTATTAAGTTATGATTAACTAATAGAATGATTAATATTTAGAGTGTGCAGTGTGGTATTTTGATATATGTATACATTGTGAAATGATTTCTATAATCAAGCTAATTAACATCCATCACCTCACATAGTTACCTTTCCTTTTTGAGTATGTGGTGAGAATACTTGAGATCCACTCTATTAGTAAATTTCAAGTATACAATATCTTATTATTAACTATAGTCATCATACTGTACTTATTCTAGTATATTCTTGAGTCTCTAGTGCTTATTCTTACAACTGAAGGTTTATACCCTTTGACCAATGTCTCCCCTTTTCCTCCCATCCCCAACTCCTGGCAAACACCATTCTACTTTCTGCTTCTGTGAGTTCAATTTAGTTCAACTCTGTTTTTTGTTTTTTGAGTCCACATATAAGTGAGATATTACAGTATTTGTCTGTGTCTAGCTTATTTCACTTAGTATAATGTCCTCAAGTTTCATTTATGTTGTCACAAATGGTAGGATTTCCTTCTTTTTTAAGACCCAAAAGTATTCTAGTGTGTATGTATAGAACATTTATTTATCCCTTCATCTTTTAATGAACACTTAGGTTGTTTCCATATCTTGGCACTTGTGAATTAATGTTGCATTGACCATGGCAGTGCAAATATCTCCCATGTTTGAGATATCTCCCACTATTTAGATAGTGATTTTATTTTTATTTTTGATAAAAACCCAGAAGTAGGATTACTGGATTATATGGTAGTTCTATTTTTAATTTTTTAAGGAGGCTTTTGACTGTTTTTCACAATGGCAGTACCAATTTACATTCCCACCAACAGTATATAGGGTTCCCTTTCTTCCATATCCTCACCAACTCTTATCTTTTGACTTTTTGGCAATTACCATCTTAACAGGTATGAAGTAATATCTCATCATGGTTTTGATTTGCATTTCCCAGATGATTAGTATATTAGTCAAGGTTCTCCAGAGAGACAAGACCAATAGAATGGATGGATGGATGGATAGGTAGATAGACAGATAGATAGATAGACAGACAAGAGGGAATTTATTAGGAGAATTGGCTCACATAATTATGGAGGCTGAGAAGTTCCACTATAGACCATCTGTAAGCTGAAGAAAAGGAAATTTGGTAGCATAGTTCAGTCCAAGTCCAAAGGCCTCAGAACCAGGAAAGCTGATGGTATAACTCTCAGTCCAGGGCCAAAGGCCTGAGAAACTGAGGAGCTGCTGGTGCAAGTCTCAAAGTCCAAAGGGCTGGAGAACTTGGGAGTTTGATGTCCAAGGGCAGGAGAAGAAAGGTGTCCCAGCTCCAGGAGAGAGAGAGGGAATTTAGCTTTCCTCTGCTTTTTTGTTCCATTTGGACCCTCAGCCTATTGAATGGTGCCTGCCCACATTGAGTGAGGGGGAATCTTCCTTACTCAGTCCATTGATTCAAATGCCAGTCTCTTCCGGAAATACCCTCACAGACATACCCCAAAATAATGCTTTACCAGCTATCTAAGTTTCCGTTAACCTTGTGAATTTGAAACCTGAAATTAACCATCACAATTAGTGATATTGAGCATCTTTTTATATACCTGTTGGCCATTTGTATGTCTTCTTTGACAAAAATGTCTATTTAGATCCTTTGCTCATTTTTAAATTTGGCTATTTGGGTTTTTTGCCAAGTTGTATGTGTTCCTTATATATTTTGCATATTAACCCCTCATTGGATATATGGCTTATAAATATATTCTTCCATTTTGTAGCTTGCCTTTTTATTTTAAGTATTGTTTTCTTTTGTGTGCAGAAATTTTTAGCTTAATGTAGTCCCACTTGTTTACCTTTGCTTTTGTTACCTGTGCTTTTGTTGTCAAATTCAAGAAATCATTGCTGAGACCAATGTCAAGGAGTGTTCCCTTGTTTTCTTCTAAGGGTTTTATGATTTCAGGTCTTATGGAGGCCTAAGGATTTTAAGTGGTAGGATAAGGAGAGAAAACTAAACATGTTTTTAGTATACAGTTATTCAAAAGAAATATACAAATATTTAAGAGGAAATTATTGTTTAGAATTATAATTTTATAGGCATAAATTACAATTGGTTCAGAAACTTTAGTATTTAACCTAATATTTTGACTTGTGTGTTGTCAAATATATGATTGTTTCAACTAATGTAAAGGAAGAGGAGGTGGGTTACCTAGGGAAGCCTAGATGAGTATCTTTCAAGAGTTTTAAAATGTGACTCTACCTTAGTAAGTTTATTATCAACAGGGCCTCAGTTTTGCTATTTCTGTCTGAGAAATAATCTTTTATCATACAAAAATGAAGATAAAATTTTGGGGTGGACTCATGGTAAACAAGCTCAGGAGACGTATATAAAACCCAAATGTCAATTGCAATAAGAACTATAATTGCTAAAGTTACCAAATAAGGCAAGCTACAAAGGATGCCTAATTATAATGAAGGGATCAGCTCATAAATTTACAATTAGAAATACAACTATTAAGGGTACCAGACACTTGAGTGTGTCCTTAGGTACCATGTGAAAAATGATGTTATAAGCAAAGGAGGTTTTCTGAGCATATAATCAGAAGAAGGCACGTAAGTTATGTGATTTGAAATTTGACAGTCTCAAGACGTTTCCCAAGGATAGTGACAGTATCTTATTTATTTTTGTGTCCTGATTTCGTGGCACATGTTAGAGGTTAAAAATAAAGTTAATTTGATAAATGAACACTCTAGAAAGGAGAACATATCTATACCAGGTACTAAAAAATATTTTATTTGCTGCATTGAACATATATTCCCTTTAAAAATATATTATTGCTAACAGTGATAGCAAGAGGAAAATATCTGTAAAAATAGTAGCTAGTCAATTTTATATAAAAACCTCTTCAAAATGAACATATATATCCACAGTACAACTAAATATCCATAATAAATAATAAATTATTAAATATTAATAAATATTCATCGCACAACTCCCGGGCCACCACTTAGTGGCAATCCCCCTGGAGCTGTATAATAGAGTAGGACTGATCTGCAGTTAGGGTAATTTTACATTTTAAGAACAGGAATATGAAATGTAAAGTGGGTTATTCAAAATATGTGCAACTGTTACACACTAGGTGCTGAAATCACATATTCACAATAGATAACTTGTTATTAGGACAATATTAATGTACAATTTCAAGGCACAATGATCAAAATGATACCACTGAGAACCTAGGAACTTTGCTTCCTCCAGCTTGTAACTAATTGAATATGCCCTATACACATATGTATCTGAGTCCCTCTTTGCTTTTTACTTTTCTTGCTTTCCAACTATTATTTGTTTAATAATCAATATCCCCAGAAATCTTCAGTCAAGGGCTACCAACTTCTATTTTTATCTTTAGGGTTAGATAGACTCAGTTTCTTGAACACTGCATATTTGCTGATGTTGTTCATTTTAGGGATATTAGTGAGCAAAGAGCATCTGAGGGAAATCATTATAAAAATGGCAATAAGGCCACTTGGGAGAGTTGAGTCATTTAAAATGCTTGAAAGGTTTTCCCAAAGTGTAAGAAACTAAAAGAAAAAAATGAAAACTTTAGGCCCTTTACATGTCTTTTGGCTCATGTTAAATAAATGCTTTGACTTCTGGTTGGATTGGTACTTGAATGTATTTTATTTTATTAGTATTTTTAGGCTAAAGATCTCACTCAGATTATCTAAATGAAAAATACTCCTGTAATAAAACAAAATGGTGATTTGCAACTACCCTCTTGTGTTCGAGCTTCAGACTGCCACTTTTTAGCTCTTTTACTCTGGGCAAGCCTAATTCCTATGAATGTTGGGCTTGCCCTGTCTATACTATGTTGATAACAATACTTCCTTTCAAATCTGTAAAAAATAAAACATATTACATTACATCACAGTGTCACTGGATAGTCCCTGAGACATAGCAGATTTTTCTTTTGGCATTCAATCAATAGTGAAGCAAAAGTATTTTTCTTTAACAAAAAAATCAAGCACGTTTCTTTTTTGCTTTGTGTACATTCTAACAATCCCATAGGAAATTCCATATAAATACTTTCATTATTAATCTGCTACATTGTATGTGATTTTGGTTCTTGTTTTTCTACTTTTCAGATGGATAAAATAGAACATTCAGATGTTAAGATTTTAGAGAATAGAGAGTTTAATAAGAAAAAATATTTTTTCTACTGTATATAATAATTGCTAATACAGAACATAGCTTAAAATTTAAAAACTATGAGAGATATTATTCTTCTTATATTATTTCCAATGGGTATTATTTAATTATTCTCATTTTTCAATGCTATTTTTTCCCACATTCTGCCCCCACCCCTAAGTTCTACAAAGCTGCACTTAAATTTCTGCATTTAAATGCAGAAGCGTAATTTTATTGTAAATACAAAAATCACTTGAGTAGAGTATAAAATGTAGACTAGTTTTAGTTATGTGAAACAAGAATCTTAAAGAAGTTAATAATTTTTCTCAAACGATCCAAATTCCAGAATACATTTTAGAGAAATAACCAGAAAGTAGGAAAACTACTCTAACTGTGACTATTTGAAAGTATTTAAATATTTCACTAACTCAAGACCATTGTACATACTGTTCTTTCCATATAGTGAATTAGCTTATTAAAATGCTGCTTATTGGCTATTTAAATATAGGGAGACCTGTAATCCTAGCACTCTGGGTGGCCGAGGCAGGAGGATCGCTCAAGGTCAGGAGTTAGAAACCAGCCTGAGCAAGAGTGAGACCCCATCTCTACTAAAAATAGAAAAGAAATTAATTGGCCAACTAAAAATATATAGAAAAATTAGCCGGGCATGGTGGCACATGCCTGTAGTCCCAGCTACTCGGGGGGGCTGAGGCAGAAGGATCACTTGAGCCCAGGAGTTTGAGGTTGCTGTGAGCTGGGCTGATGCCATGGCACTCTAGCCCGGGCAACAAAGTGAGACTCTGTCTCAAAAAAATAAATAAATAAATAAATATAGGGAGATATTTACATTGTAATGTAAAATATAAAAAGCAGAATTATAAATTGGGTTTTAACTTTTTAGAACATACATACTAAAATTTTAAAAGGAAATACACCAGAATATTTGCAGCAATTAGAATTAGGTAGTACCTTGTGAAGTATATTTTGTTTTTGAATGAATATTCTTTTTAAAAGTCAGCATTATTTAAAAATATAGGGTCTTCTTATTAGAAACAAATCAATTTATTATTAAATATATTATGTATAAGTTCTGTTCATAGTATTTGACTATTTCTGTGGTATAAATATTTCCAGGATGACTAATTTTAAGATAGCAATGTTTAAACAAACCAGCTGGTGGAAATTCTGAAAATTTAACAATGGGTGAGCCATTCTAACATACCATTACAGGTATCTCATTAATCATGCTAAAAACTAGGTAGATAAAAGGAAAGAATCAAATATTTATAATCCTATTACAATTGAACTATCCCCTGGGTACCCAAATAGTATATAAGAAATATCTCCTTGTAAATGATTACTTTGGCTATAAATAAATCCAAAATAATAAAATTAAATATCACAAGCTTTCTGTTTTCAATGAATTAATGCATCTAGGCTTTGAGCCTCAATAGAAAATGGAGAGAAAGAGAAAGGGAGAGGAGGAGAGAGAGAGAAAGCATGCTGTTCACAGCACAGGGGGTGAGAAAACAGTGATTAAAGAAATGGATTTTAACCATGTGCTTCAATTTAATCTGCATGCAATTACTGCCTGCTGTATAGGTTAAAGTTGTATGTTTTACCATTCCTCCCACTTTCTATTTCTGTTGCTATTATTTCTTTGTCATGTTTACATTATAGACTCCCTTGCAATCCTAATTTTTCTAAGTGGTTTGCCCTAGTTACCTAAATGAGTTCAATATTTACCACCATTCTACTAACCATGGCTACTTCATTTTTTTAAATTTTTGAATTCTTGACTTTTAATTCATTTTTTTTTGTCTGGATTTTAATACTAAATAGTTCACTTTTTAACCACCCAAGAACTCATGAGTTGTCTCATATATGTGAATGTTTCACTTTAACCATTATATTAGAAAGGCAACTTGCTGGGAAACAATAATCTTCACTCACAAATTCTTTTCCCATCAGAAATATAAAGAGAGAATTTCACTGTATTCTGGCATTGAATGTTGCTGTGATAAAATTTAAGGACAGCTTGAATAATTTATTCTTGAAATTGACTTGCTTTCCTGCCTGTATGCATGAGATAATCTTTATCATGGACATACAATAATTTAACTCCAATTTGTGTCATTTCTGAATGCTGTGTTAAAGTCATTTCTGGTATATAACTTCTTCAGATTCAGTTCTTTATGTAACAGAAATGTTATTGTGTTAATATTATATTCCTTAAATTTTTATTTCATTCATCATATTTCTAGTATTTTCCATATATTTCATTATCTCAATGAGAGTCTTTAATCTCTGCTTCCTTCTCTGAATTTCCTATAATTATGCCAAATCTTTCCTTTGTGTCATTTATTTGACTTTTATTATGTTTATTCCATTTCTTGCTATTTCCAGTCTATTCATTTAATTTGACTATTTTGGTTCTCAATTAATTTCTTTAGCAGTGAAATCTTATATTTCAACTCATTTTGTTGTCTTTCATCTTATCTCTGATTCATTTTTATTGACTCCTACTTACTCTTATCAAATTCTTCTCTATCACAAAATGTTCTTGAGAATATACTTTAGTCCTTGGATTATGTTTCATGCAAGTTGTCTGTATTCTGTATATATTGTTTCATTCTTTTTTTCTTCTTTCTCACCTCTTTTTCCTTCTTTTCCCTTTTTTTTCATATTGTAGGATGTTTATGGTATTTCCTTTTATTTTTCTTGTATTTTTCATTTTTCTTTCATTGTAAAAGTAACCCATGCTTAAGGGGGAAAACAATGTACAAACGAAAAATGGAAAGGCCCAGTTCCCCACCACCCCATCCACATCTCCCTTCTTAGGGGCCAACTACTGGGTACTGCCTGTTATGCACTAGTCTCAGGTTACTCTTTCCCTTTACTGTTGGTTGGTTATTTTCCCCATTAGAAAGATGCAAGAAAAATAAAAGGAGCATTTATTTCTATACTAAAGCACAATATGAAATTGCCAGCATAAAGTAATAGGCCTTTGTCCTGTATGATAGCATCCTTGCTTTGTTTGCAACCATTTTATTTCCACTCATTTTTTCTGGGTTTGTGTGTGTATGTGTGTGTGTGTGTGTGTGTCTTCCTCCCAAACTCAGAGCATCTGGGGCTTCCTTCATTCTTCTCATGGCATGGGCTCCAAGGGCCCATATTTAATGCCTAGGTTATGAAACTTTCTTTCTAAAGTTAAAGCTTTGAAATTGCAGATACACAATTATTTTTGATTAGCAAATATGGAAACTTTATATGGTTCAAAGTAATATTCTCCACTTGGCTTTTGTCAATCCCAGTACCCAGCTCCTTGTAACTCTCTCTGGTATCTTGATAGTACACTGGAAAGTATTTTTTTTTATTTCAAAATATTACAGGGGTATAAATGTATTTGCTTACATGGATTGATTTTATTATGCATTTTTCTTTCGTTTCAATATGAATATACTTGTTTTGTAATTTATAAAAGCTTTTATAATTAAATAACAGCAACATTCAACAGTATTACATATAAACAAGAACAAAAAATTCTTCTCAAATGCTAAAGCAGATCATCATGAGGAGGTTTGTCTCAACCTTAAACTTAATATAAAAATTGATGTATATGGACTATGTATTAAAATTCTGTTAACACCTTACATGAAAATGACATATACCTTTAAAAATACTTTAGCCACTTAAGCAACATTATGCCTCATGAATATGTTCTCTGCTATTTAGAGGTGGTCAGCATAGTTTGCTTCAGAAATAAAAACTGAGTCATTATATGAGAGTTTGCCTAACCCACAATGGACTCACAAGGGCTAGATTGAGCATTTCTTTCTTGAAATTATTTCATTTATTAAACATACACCCTTATCACATGCCCTTGTTTTTAGGAAAGAGAAAAGGTCCTACTGAATTTTAATCTTTCACTAGAGTTACCTTAGTAAGTGCCGTGGATAACTGCTTCTTCCTGTTCTTCCTACATACAGTCAAGGGAGCTTGTCTAAGGCTGTCACCATTAAAATTTGTTAAGCCTCAGCATCAATAAATTACACGGAGGCAGCAAAACAAATAAAATAAATAACAGAAAACTTGCAGATGTGAAAAATATAGAAATCGGAAGAATGTATGAATGAATATGAAAGAATGAAAAAAATTATAGTGTTAACTTGCTAATATGTGTTTTCCTTATATTTTGAAATCTTACGTATTTCCCTGACAGACATTCCATATCATACTCTCTAAGACTATAGCAAAAAGAAGTCAAAATAATGGCCTAGGCATTTGGAGTTTTACTGCTTACCTGCTAAAATTTCTAGAATTTCTAACTCAGCATAACAATTTTTTAATTATATTAATATTTTCCAAGTAACTATCTTACATAGTTGGAATATAGTATGAGATAATTCAAATTAATTTAACTCACTAACAGACAGAAACTGGCAGAAATGTATGTTTATTTAAACTAAAGATTTTAAATAAAAGAAGAAACATACCTTTATTGATTAGGAGATTTCTATAGGTAGATGATTTCTAAAACTTTGGAAAATAATTTGGAAAACATATAAGTCAGAAAAGTATTGCCTTTTCCTGTTATATTAGAATTTAATTGGGACGATTGATATTAATGTTACATATTTTGTTTATGTAACTTAACCAATAATGTTAAGAAATTGACATTTATTAAGTTACTAGTCCCTTACATACTATAGTGAAGTGATTGTAATTGGGCATGCAGTAAAGGATGAGTTTATCAATAGTTTTGTATAATTAATTTCTTAGGTCAAGGTGGCAAGTAGTCAGAATTGTACATGCTGCCTTCATGTGTTGTGTTCTGTTTTGACTGTCTTTAATACTTTAGAAGTAATGGAAATAAGTAAAATTTCAAAACTATTTCCTCATTTGTATTTCATTTCACTTTTTAAATTATTTTTTAAATTTCAATAGATTCAGAAGGTACAAGTGTTTTTTGTTACATGGATGAATTGTATAGTGATAAAGTCAGGGATTTTAGTGTACTATCACCAGAATAGTGTACATTGTACCTGATAGGTAATTTTTTATCTGTCAACCCCCTCCCACCTTCCCCCATTCTTAGTTTCCAATGTCCATTATTCCACTTTGTATGACCATATATACTCACCTTTTAGCTCCCACTTATAAGTGAGAATATGTGGTATTTGTTTTCCCATTCCTGAGATACTTCACCTAGAATAATGGTCTCCAGTTCCATCCAAGTTGCTTCATAAGACATTACTTCATTTTTTATGGCTGAGTAGTTCTCCAAGGTGTAAATATGACACATTATCTTTATCCACTCCTCACTTGATGGGCACCTCTGTTGATGCCATGTCTTTGCAATTGTGAATTGTGCTGCAGTAAACATTTGGGAGCAGATGTCTTTTTGATACAATGATTTATTTTCCTTTGGATAGATGCCCAATAGTGGGATTGCTGGATCAAATGGTAGATCTACTTTTTAGTTCTTTGAAGAATCTCCCTACCGTTTTCCATAGAGGTTATACTAATTTACAGTGAAAAAGGAACACTCATTTGCATTTTAAATAATGATTATTTTTCTGTGCAACTCATCTTAAATAATGCTTATTTTTTTCTACATAAAATGGTAACAGGAATTTCTGCTCTTTTTATAAAAAAGATGGAATTGAACATGAAAAATTGGTTAGTTATTTTTCTTAGGATTTTAATATGAGTATTACTTTTCTCATGGAGTCATGAACTTCTCTCTAAAGTGTAATAGCAGAAAGACAAACAATTTCTGAAGAAATATTTGGCAAATAAAATGAATACCCCATGGTGAGTCTCACCTTTTAGGAAAGTCAAAGAACAAGCGAAGGTATATTTGTAAGAGATTATTAGATAAGAGAAATGATTCACACACTGCTGGGATACACATATTACTCTGTGGGAACTTCCTTCAGAGTTAGGATGCTTCAGAGAGAATGTGCTAAACTGTACAGATACCTACATAAACATAGGGGACATACATATGACTTTCCAACAGAAAATCATTTTATTTTCCAAGCCTAATGTTTTCTTGTTACCTTCTAGATTATGCAATCTATTTCAGTGGGTAACCATGGCAGTGCAGTAATTCTCAAGTTAAAGCTTTTCATGAAACAAAGCCTACATTTTTTTCTAGCAGCAGGAAACATTTGACTGAAAAGCAAATTACAATCTTTTGAGACTAGATGCATGCTGTGTAATTCTGAGTTCAGCATGTGTCTTGGGGGGCGGGTGTTTCATAAATTCTTTTTTTCCTGAGGCAGCTCTATTTTGTCTGCTTAGAGTTACAGAAGACATTCTATTCAACTGTTAAAACTCCATATTGACCTAGGCAAGAACTTATAATTGTTAAAAATCAAATTAAAAATAGCAAATTGTTTTTGCTATTCTCTATACAATATATTATTACTGAAAATTCTTTTGGGGCATATAAATAAGTTCTTTTAAGTTATTTTTCAAGCTTAGGGTAATAAAAGGAAAGCAGAAAATGATACCAGTAAAAGAATTTGCCTTTATTAGTGTTAGTTATTTATAATTTATAAAATATATTTGTGCTCACTCTGATTTTTCAACATATGTACACATGTATGTGTGTGTATAAATAATTTTTGATATTTATTTAATATATACATGAAATTCAGAAAGCACAAAAAACAATTTCTCTTCTCTTAATAGTAAAATTTAAGGGAAAAAACCCAACAAGTACTTAAACTCATGTGGATAATAGCTATTTATTGATATATACAGATGTTAACAAGCTCAATAAAATAAATTACTTCTGCTTTTTAAATTTTTTACTAAACTCCTTAGACAGAATTCAGTGGACACTTAACATTTTGCTTACTTTATACTTCAACTGGTTGTTTTTCTTTTGTCCTAAATGTCCTTCTCGCCAACATTTAATTTAAAATATTTGGCAAAATTAGTTGCTTTACTGCTGAGAGACTGTTTCTTTTTAATGTTGTAAATACAGGTAATTCATAGGGTTCACCTGCATTTTTTAGCTTTTGAGATCTAAATTATTTTTTCAAATTGAACTGAAAAATATATCACTCCCAAAGAAGGAGATAGGATATTGCCTTAGGGAATTTAAACACTAAGTTGATACTAGAAAGATAACTCACAAAGAGTAGCTTTTTCAATAAAAAATAGACAAAAAATTAGTTATTTTAAGGCTAATATTTCATTTGTAATATTTAATATGCAATTTGAAATTTTAGCATTACAAACTGACGTTCTGTGTTTGTGTACCAGATATTATGCCGTATTTCAGCTTAACGAGAAACTGGGAAATCTGGAGATAAGGAGATAGCAAACACAGAAATGCATAAGTAAGATCTGGCGTCTTCAAAAATAGGAATAATAGGATAAAGGAAAGGAAAAATAAAAACAGAATAAGAAATAGTCTATGTACAAAACAAAAAAGGACTCAACCAGTAGAAGTGTATGGTCTAGCATGATTTTTTACCTTTTAAAATGTTTATAAATACCTATAAATATTCAACTGTTCTCTGAAAGAAACACTAAAAGTATGTGTTCTGAATATTTGTTATAAAGATTAACTGAAAAACTGCCCTTTGTTACCTGTATTAGAAACATTTATTAAATGTTTTACATTATCTTTTTTCTTATTTATTTTAACAATGATGGGTATGGTTTAAGATTTAGCGTGGCAGCATAAGTATGTGGCATATATATTTATTTTGCATTATCCTATGTATTTAATTATTATGATGGTGAATTGCCAAAGTCACATTGCATAAAAGCTTGTGGGATGAGAAATATTGTTGTAGCTGTCATTGGAAATACAATCTAACACACTGTCTTCTCTTTGGCTACAAATATTCAAATCTCTCCTACATAAAAAAGCCTTACTGCTCCCCCAAACTCTCATCTCATTATAGCATTGGCTTGAAGTCTATCATCTCATTGTGTAAGTCATATCAATTTATGAATGATGCTTCTTGGGGCTGGTACCTCAAGTGCAGCTCCCTGGAGTTTTTCAATCCAAACACAAACTAGAAAGACAATTTATTTGTGCTCCCTTCATTCAACATATAATGAGGAAACAACTTCAAGGCACAGATAAGCAGAAGAGAGAAGGGAAGATGGCACATTGAAATCTCTAGTCCATAGCGATTCTAAAATTCAGCAAGGCAAATTTTGTGAGTTCCTTGATTAGGGCAGTTCTGTTCCCTGGGATTGCTTCATTCTGCTCACTTAGTAAGTCTCCATTTTCTGTGAGGAAGGTATTTATATGCAGCTGAAAAGCTTTCTCAGCATGCTATCTGCCTGAAGGAACTTGAGGGTAAAAAGATAACTTTTTTTATTTTAAAATGTCTGTGTCTCTTGGCCCATAAATACATAAATTCTTTTAAAACCATTGGGTTTCTCTTGTATCAAATTAGAAATTCACTGCATTTAACATAATTCATGTCCACAAATATCTTTGAGATAAGCCTCTCTGCTATGATTCAGGGAGCTGTGGGACAATTTTCTTAAAAGTTTTTGTCTTGACTCAAAGATGAGTCATTGAGATAGATATTCCTTAGGATTCATAGAAGCCCATTTGTCTAGACAAAATGTTCTATAAGGTACATCCTTTGACATCTTAACCAAGAGTTTCATAGCAGATCTTTGATTTTATCCTTACCTTTGAAACATTATGGATTCAATCTTTGCAATGAGACTTTTTTTTTTTTTTTTTTTTTTTTTTACTATGATTGTTATTTGTTGGAAGAAACTGGGGAGGAAAAACAGTTTCATCTTTGATCTCAGCAAATACTGGCTTTTTAATATTTTCACAAAATTCTTCTTCAAAATGGAATAGTTTCTGCTATAGTGCATCTTGTTTCTCATGTACTCTGTTATGAGCATCTAAAATAAGACAATTGACACTTACAACATTTTGTATAAAACCCTTTGCCAGATCTGCAAGTTCATTGGGTAAACTTTTGATATTCCATGTTACTGCTGGCTACACTTTTGCTAATTTGCTACTAGAATATAACTTGTGTATCTTTTTTTTCTTCAATTTTCCCTGCTGCATGCAATAGCAGTTTCCTCACTTCACTTAAATTTCTACTGATACTCTCCTTAACTAACTTTAGACCTGTTGCCATTAACAAATTCCAAAGCCAATGCCACATGTTCTAGGTTTTTATTGCAGTAGCATCCCACTTCCAGGCATCTATCAACTTATAATTTAATTATCTATTGCTGCATTACAGACTACATCAAAACTAAGTGACTTAAAGCAATAACAATAACCAGTTTATTTTTATATACTTTCCCAATCTGGGCTGGGCTAAAATGGGTTTTTATTATTATTATTTTTCATAATAATGAAGAGAGTCTTACCAGTGTCATTCTTGTGGCTGTATTTCTTTATTAGGACAGTGTGGGGGTCTGTTCAGTTAGAAATCTATAATAGTTGAAATTTTTGCCATTTCTATGTAGACTAAATGTCTCTTGGTCTCCAGGTGGCCTATCTTTCAGAGTAGCAGGCATTTTTTTGGATGACTCAGTGCTACTAAGAACTAAAAACTGGAAGCTTTCAGACCTTCTTAATGTTGGGGCTCAGAAATCTCAGAACTTACTTCTGCCATGTATTTTGCCAAAACAGTCACTGGGGGCATTCTAGATTCAAAGGGAGGGAATAGACTCTTACTTTTGATTGGAGAGTGCTAAGATCACATTGCAGGTAAAGATTAAGAGTGTAAGATTTTGTGGTAGCCATCTAAGAAACTTAAATCTTCCAAAATATATAGTATAACACATTGGTATAGATCATTTGAACTTATAAACTTACAAACTGTTATAATGGTATGGTATCTCATAAATTAGTGTTCTATACATTGCAGGAGAATCTCTTCTTGTTGGGAAAATATAATTAATAATATTTCCTGCCACAAAATTTCTCTCCACAAAATATACAAAAAATTGAAAACAGTTTTATTATTGAATGAGCATTAAATCAGACTATGATGCACGTTACAGGCAATCTCTAAGCAGATTGCAAAGAACAAGGAACTAACCCTTTATATAGCTAGGCAGATGCAATCCATTACTACATACATGTTAAATGTTTTTATCTAAAGGAAAAGTGAAACTTGCTTATTTCAACAAATAGGAATTTACATTTTGAAGTCAGATACCTAGGTTTAACTTCCTAAGAGACAGAGAAAAAGGAGAAAAAGTATCGCCCTCCTTGATGTTTACATTTAAAAAAAGATGGCTTCAGAGTCCCCATGAAAGGCATTTCTGGGGTGAAAAGCTGACAAGAAGATCATTGAGGTTTAAAAAGATTTTCACAAAGAGACAGAGAGACAGAGACAGCATTTACAATTAAAGAAACAGAGAAAGCATTTATAATTTCAGGTGTTCTAAAGGGAGGGGGTTAGTTTTTCAGTGAGTGGCAAGGGAGTTCCCCTTCCCTTTGGCACCAAGAATAATTTTAAATGTAAATTTTTTTTTTAGATTTATATTTACTCTTACATTGGATGCTGTTCTTAGCTGATGATCATCTAGGAGCACACTGAGTGCTTTGAAGAGAAGATTCATGTGATATATTGTACCATTATTAGATACTAATCATTAAGAAAGTATTGTTTACATTTAATAGAAAATTTGTACCAACTTTTACTCATTTTTCCTAGGGCATCATTTATTTCCTTCCGTATCCTCTTGTTTTCTAATTGCTTGATTCCATTATCATTACCCGTTGAATTCATCTTCATCACTGCCATTCAAGAGTTCTTTGCAAATCTGATCATGTCACTTTTCTTCTCAGATTACACATTAGGTTTTTATTGCTTTCAAAATAAATTTCACATTTCTCTTCACATCATACAGAGACCATTGTAAGCTTTCCTCTGCCTACCTATATAACCTCCTTCCCAATGCTTGCACCATTCTTTAGCCATAAAGTTAAAATCTTTAGATCCTCAAGGGCATTGTGCCTTCTTAAGTCTGTGGGACTTTGCGTATACTCTTCCTTTCGTGTCAAGTATGCTCCTTTTCCTTCTCCATTTGCCTAATACTTATTTATCATTCAACGATTCAGCTGATGCTTTATCTCCTCTGAGAGGCCATTCATTCACATCTCTAGGTTCCGTGACTTTCTTCTGATGCTCTTTCCTATGTCTTCTTCATCTTTGTAAACCTCGCACCAAGCACAAAGCATTTGGTGCACATATTGTACCAGATAAATGTTTGATAACTTAAAATAGAAATGAGTAATTTGAGGTAGGCCATCTGATGCTATTGAGGGATGAGGTAAGAAGCAGCTGAAAATTTAAGATATTTTGATTTTTATAGAGAGAATTTAAAAAGCTGAGAACAAGTTGATTTTACCTAGGGCGGAGGGAAAGCCCAAGATTGCCAATATGAGGGTTTTCTGTGGGAAGGATAGATTCACTGATATGGTTTGGAGTAATTTATAACAGAGAATTTTCTGCTAGAATTTGAAATGGTAGAATTAGAGCTCAGCCAAGATGAGGTTAACATCCTATCATAAAATACTTTTAGAAAGACAATAAACTTAAGTGTAAAAGTTAGGAAAAAATGACTCCAAAATTTGCAAGTTAGTGAATCAGAAGGGGAATAAAAATGCATTTGTCAAGTCAATTGAGGTCATATTAATTAAATTTCATATTGTATAAGTTTAGCTACATATTAATATTTTCTTGCCTTTTAATACATTGAGTTGTGTGTGTTTTGCCAATACTAGTGTTTAGGAAATGGAAAAGTTAATATAAAAGAAAAGATTAAAGGTCCTACATCTGAATTCTTGGAAAGAGAGCTTTTTAGTGGTATTAAAGTTTATTTAGGTATGTAGAAAAGAGATAGCAAAATTGGCAGATTAGTTTTCAAATTTCATGCTTCATGTGTTGCCTATTTTGTACTAACCTATACATGTATTATTACTTGAAGTGTAAGCTGTTTTACATTAAGTGATTTAGATGATAACAGTGGATCCAAGAGATACATGGAAGCAAACACTCCTGTACTGTGTTTAAAAAACACTTAGTGTCTCTATTATGTAACCGATTACTCAGGAAGAATGTGCAGATGGAGGCTAAGGATGGCTATCATTCCTGGGAAGGACTGAGGAGGAGAATCTAAATAAAGTGGCAAACAGAGAGGTAGGTAGGTAATGGCGTAGAAATTAAGAGGAGAGAGAGGGAGTGATTAATACTGTTAATGGCTGAAGAGAGGTTAAGTAGAAGGAAAACTGAAAGAACTCATTGGCTTTGGCAACTAGGAGACTGTCGGTGGTTTTAGCAAGAACAGTTTATGTGGAATGATAGGGGCTGTAAATATGTAAACCAAATTAGCATAAATTAGAGTAAATGAAGGCTGGGGGAATGATAACATCAATATCATATTTATTTTTAAGAGCTATTTATTTTTTTTCCTTTTATTTCATCATATAATGGGGGTACAAATATTGTTAGGGTTACATACATTGCCCCCACCACCCCTTCCCCCCACATGCCAGAGCTTCAAGCGAGTCCAATCCCCAGGTGGCGCGCACGGCTCACATTATGTAACTCTACACTTCCTCCCCCCTCCCGCCTGCCCTCCATCGGACTAAAGATTTTTTTTTTTTTACATTTTGGATACATTGTATAACTTTGCCTCTCCCTAAGAAGGGTTAGAGGTATGCCCTTCCCCCCCACAATGCTCGCCACATCCCTATGATGTGGGTCTTGCCCCCCTCCCCCAATCCCTGGTGAACACTACCACCATTTGAAAGTTTAATTGTTTAATATGGCATAATAGAGAGAAAGAGGTTTTTGGCTTATGGACATAAGAAATTGTTGCAGCAATATTTGTTGAAAATATTTCCATTTTTTATTGAACAACCTTGGCACCTACATAAAAAATTAACCACCCATCTATGCAAGTCAATTTGTGAATTCTTGATTCCATGCCCCTTATCTACATATCTATGCTTTTACAAAATCTAAATTATTTTGATACTTTAGTTATAAAGTAATTCTTAAAATAAGGCAGTGTAAACCCTAAAACTGTGTTGTTTTAGTCACAATTGTTTTAGCTATTTTGGGGTAATTTGGATTTTTATATAAATTTTAGAATCAGCTTGTCAATTTCTAAAAAAAGAAGACTGCTGGTATTTCATCTTTAAATTAATTTGAAGAGAATTAACATTATGTCTTCTAATCTATGAATAAAGCATAAGTATTTATTAAGACTTTTAAATTTTTTCTCATCAATGTCTTGTATTTTGCAGTATGCAAGTCTAACACATTTTTAAATGTCTCCCTAAGTTTTTTATATATTTCAGTGCTGTTATCCATAGCATCATTTTCACTTCAAATTCCAATATTTCCTGGCTAGTATTTAGAAACACAATTGATTTTCATATATTGACCTTCTATCATCTGACATCGATAAACCCACCTGTTATTTATAGTGTCTTTTTTTGTAAATTTGTTTCATTTTTTTCACATAGACTTTTATTTTTGTCTATGAAGACAGACAATTTTACTTATTTTCCAATCAATAGGCTTATTTTGTTCTGCCTTATCACAGAGGCCAGGAACTCCAGTGCTATGTTAAATAGGAGAGGTGAACACAAACATCCTTGTCTTGCTGCTTATTTTAGTAGGAAAGCATCCAGTCTTCCATCAATAAGTATATTAGTTGTAAGTTTATTTATCAGGTTGAAAATGATTCCTTCCATTTCTAGTTGGCTGAGAATTTTTATCATGAGTGTCTGTTGAAATTTGTCAAATGATTTTTGGTATCTTTTAAGATGATCATGTTTTTTCCTCCCTTAATCTATGGCTATGGTAAATTACAGCTTGAATATCAAATGTTAAACTATTCTAGCTTTCCTGGTCAAAACCTATTTAATCATAATGTATTATCCTTTTTCTACATTATTGGACTTCATTTCAATAATTTTTAAAAGGGGTTTTAAATCTTATGTTAATAAAATATATTGTGTTTCTTTTATTATAATGTTTTCATCTGATTTTGGTATTGAGGTATTGCCGGCCTCATAAAATGAGTTGAGCAGTGGTCCATCTCTTTCACTTTTCTGAAGACTTTAGGTAGAATTGGCATTATTTTCTTTTTAATTGTGTGATAAAATTTATCACTGATAAATTGCAGAAATACTGCCCTTGTGAAGAATGTGCAGTCTAATAAAAGAGTTGAAGCTATCAGATAAGTAAAAATACAAGGTAGAAACTAATATATTTGTGATCTAAAAGGTAAAGATAGAGATTCAAAGGAGGAGGACGGTATTTCTGCAAGGAGTGACAGTCAGGTTAACATTTAACCTGGGCTTTGCAACATAGATTGATTTTGGAAATGTAGAGATGATTAAGTGATAGTCGCAGAGTGAGCAGGATAAGCCAAGTAAATAAAGTCGGAATATTAGATCAAGTAATATGAAGAGCAAGTGCTTCTGTTAAGCTAAAATTATAAATATGAAATGAAGTAATGTTTGAAAAATACATTAGGACCAGAAAATAGAGAATTTTGATGTAAATTAAAACTTTACTTTTTACAGTGGTTAGTTTTACCTCTGGTAGACTAAAGGGCAACTTGGAATGTGAACTAAAAAACTAACAGCAGAGGATCACTGTAATTTTCCATGACAGCCTCTATGGCTGACAATTAGCAATGCAGGATTTGTTTTTATCTTGAATCCCAATTTTCCTGAGTCCTACTAAGGTATTTCAACATAGTCTTCAAATTATGCAGATTAATAGTTTTTTTAAATGCCACTTTTCATTATTTTCGTACTCATCTGGTTATAGCTTAGTTTTAATAATATTAAATAACCCTATGACAAGTTTATAAGTTTTTCTCTCCTGCTAAAATATTAAATTTAATTATGCTTTCATTATCATCATCAAATTCAAAGAGCTGATAACAACCAAAATAACTGCAACAAAATGAATAAGAAAGAGCTTGCCAAACTAGATCTCTAGACTTATAACAAATCACTAATTTATTAAATTGATTGACAAGTATCCCAGTGATATATTGGGATGTTTATATCCCAAGCTAGGTATACCTCAGAACTTGATGTATGAAAGACCAGGCATTATAAATAATTGGAGAATGGATGCTAAGACCATTGTGCATCTACATTGAAAATAATTGGTTTCCTACTACAACGGCATACAAACACACACAAATATTTGGTTAAATATCTAAATGTAAAGACTAAAACTTTGAAACTTTTAAAAAGATATACAGCAAAGAATATGTGTATGTATATATGTGTGTGTGTACGTACACACCACACACAGTGATAGGAAATGATTACTCAAACAAGAATCAAAGTGTAAAGATGAATAAGAAGATTGCTAATTTGCTAAATTGCTGATGGTATGTAGGTCCAGAGATTTTTTTCAGCTCTAAGGTTAAGGGACAAAGAGATTATTCTAAAAATACTTTAGAGTACTCTCAGCATGACCATCTTATCCTCACCAAAACGCACCAGACCATTAAGTAGTATAAAGTACAACTTCTTTTGTACAAAAGAAAGCATATGAAACTTTCAAGGTCTACCCAAAAGAGACTGATTAAAATCCCCGATTAAAAATGGTTTTTATAGGGTACTACCTAAAGACAAATAATTTAATGGACTATGAATCTTTAGAATCTGGTATTCTGTTATTAAATATTAGATTTACTCTATATTGCATAATAGAAATAGCTACAAAATTGAGTAGCATCCACTGGAGGGTCTTGGGATATATCCTCCACAGATAAGGGAGGTGCTATATATTAAAGATTATGTGTTTCATAATGTATATTGAAAAATACTATGATAAAGGAAAAATATTAATATGTAACATATCAAATTCTCTTTTGCAAAATAATGAATTTTCCCCGTATTATAAATCACAGAAAATGTTTAATGAAAATCTTTGACGAAGTAGTACAAATAAAAAAAGCAAATGTGCCTCAGATCGTAATCTGTCAGCTATGTTTTAAAATCATCCAGCTCTCATTAAAATGATTCATCTATCATATTTCCCTTATCTCATTGCCTTTTTATTTTATTTTATTGTTAATTCTCTCTTTCCTGAGGGAGAAGACAGGGGTCTTGATCACTAAATAATTTTCTTGAATCTTACTTTCATTTTACTTTATAAGATGTAAACATATATAAGTATAAAGCATCTATAATCATAACATAGGATGCACTGTTATAGAAGTGTATTTTTTACCCACATGTTAATTTTAATTTCTTTATATATCCATAGATCCTAGATATGAGGCATGCTCAAAATAGAATCTCCTTAATTATCTGTTCTTTTGCTTACTGGTCCTTGAAATTCTTTCAGATCATTCTCTCACTATGCCCCGACCTGAGGAATAACAAAACCTTTTTTAGGCACATGCGCTCCCAGTTGCCTGTCAGACTTTCTGACACAAAAATTCTGCTTCTATGTTTCAGCTTCTGTGTCTGTGTCTTTCTGTGGCATTTCTTCAGACTCCTTTTTGGCTCTTTGAGAGCTTGGTCTCTCTACTTGGTCTGGTTTGTGTCTCCTAATTTTTGTCTTCCTTGCAGTCATGAGACAGAAACAATTAATTTTACCTCTCCTGAGTTCTAGAATCAAATGTACAACTGCTACTGTCACCTTGTCCTAGCTCTCCCTCAGACATCTCATACTCAAAATGTCTGGAACTGAACCTAGCATCTTCCTCCCTGATTCTGTTCTCCTCCTGTACTTTTTTTGTTGGTGAATTATAGCAACATCCTGTCACTTATGTTTGGTTCCTTCCCCTGCATCACTGCCATATCTAATTGGACAACCCAATGTTTCTATCAAGCCTATCCCCACCATTTTCTTATAGCTGTTATAGATTATATAAAAAAAAAGTTTGACAAATGTTTTATGTATTAACTAATCTCTTAGAGTCTTAAAAACTTTTATCTATATCTAGCAACTTTTATTTTAGTTTTTATTATTCATACAAGAAATTGATGAAAGGCTGTTATTGATAAAATACAGTTTGATCAGAGGATTAATCTTTAAAAGGATACATAGTAAAATCATTTAAACATGTTAATGCCCCTTTTTCCTATCAACTTACTCTCTTCTTTTGGAGATAACACAATGTTTATTCTCTACAGTATGGTGTATGTGGTATACCACACAGATGCCTTACCTGTGGAGACTCCAGTCTTATTGCAATATATGGGGTCCTATCCTATGCTTTAAAAATTGCAAAGCAGTTTCAATGACTCCATTACCCATACTCTTGTTCAAACTATGAGATGACTTTTCTTTACTATTGAGTTCCTGGCAGTGTTCCTCGCTCACAATCTAATTATTTTGCATTAGTCTACTCTGAGTTTGCATGTATCTCCTGACTCAGTCAACAAAATAGTCCAAACCTTTAAACCTATTTGCCTGCCTACTCACTATTTTTTTCCAATTCCATTTTTAGTATAATCAGTTAACAGACTGGTCTCTTTTTAATAGGTTTTAAAAATCACTTTATTATTAATATGCTTTGTGGTTCATATAACATGAATACTGTATGAATGGAAAATGGATTCTTGAACTCATTATACATGTAATTTATTTTAAAGTTGAAAACTTCTTTCAGTGAATTGTCATCTAGTTATTATGTTTTACTTTTGCCATTAGTATTGAATGATGATGATTTGAAATTTTTTGTTATATGAATAGAGGAAGATGAGTATTTGATTATGGTAATATATAATTAATAATTTATATGCTTTTATCCAATTTAAAATATTAAAATTATGAAAGTGAAATTATATATTTTTAACATTTTAATTTAAGAAATGAAAAATCTCTTTTATAGTTGCCATGTAAACCAAAAATGATCATTTTGTAAGATTTTGAATATAACCAATGAATCAGGCTTTTATCCTCCATCTATAACACCAAAGTAAGTCTGGTTAAGTCTTCCCAAGAAGATGGGGTTAAATCTGGTGGCTATGTAATTCTTGTGACCTTTTTCAGATACTGGAGATAACTTAGTAATTTTCCATTTCTCAGCTATAGTATTTCTTTTGAATGTTGTGAACTTTTTTAAAATGTCACTAAAATGTTAACTATTTTTTTTCTTCACACATTTGTGAGTTTTGACTACACCAGCATGGGTACTAAAAGTCTATTGTAAATATCTTTAACAAACTCTATAACTATTTCTCAACTTACAGGTAATCCTATTTCACGTTTGAATGCATGATTTATGGCATTGAATAATCTATGAGCTAGTCTTCTGAAATGACATGGAAAAAGATCACTAATTTCTTTTTATATATATTCATTAATTTAACACCAATATTTAGCTTAAGTAGCTAATTTTTTGTTCTAACATTTTTACTATGTTTATGTACTTTTTGGATGATTTTTGTTAAACTCTGGGAGGGTGGGGATAGTAGAACTATAAATGCAATGGAAGAACACCACGAAAGAAAAATATAATAGTCTTACCCATATGAAAAGTTAAACTTTTTGCATGAAAAATAAAATCACTTAAAATCCTCAGAAAGTAGTAAAATATTATTAGCAAATAGTACATATACAAGTATTTATCACTTACTATGTGCCAAGCTCTCTGCTAAGAACTACTCATTCCCATTAATGGAAAAGGAAGCTGAGCACCTAGTCCCATTCACAAAACTATTGAGCGGCAGTGCTTGATTCTAAGTCTAGACAGTATAGTTCAAGAAAACATTCTCTTCTTAAACATTCTACTAAGAGTTAAAAGAAATATAAAATTATTTCCATTACTAGTAATAAAAGAAAATTCATTAAGCTTAAGCCCGTTATCCAAAGTGAAGCAACACAAGATATGGAAAAAGG
>VBSM01000142.1:4155523-4169185 GCA_008086735.1 Cheirogaleus medius
TGTTGGGTTGAACTTTGTTGCTTTGTTTTCTCTGTTGAGCCATTGTGGTATCTGAGGTCTCAGCTTTTTAGTCTTTTCCAAACCTACGCTGTCTCTTCATATACTTGCTTATCATTCTCATTCCACATTTTATTTGCAATAACAGTGATTTTAACCATTTATCTATGTTGCAAATTTTTAAAAGACACACTTACACACATTAAACTTTTAAAGAGATTATTTGCACAAATAGTAACTCATGAATCAGGCAATACCAGATGACAAGCAATTCAGGACTCTACCAAGGGGGTGTGAGGGGAACACTTACATAAGGTGTTCATGGAAGCAAGATCAAGAAAGTACCAGATTGGTTAAATTGGAAAGTCTCTAGTTAAAGGTTAGTTGGTGGTTTGTGAGTGGTTAAGCTTAAGTCTCGTTTTATTGCTTACACTGAGTTGGGCTTTGGTGTGTTTGCATAGGAATACAAGGCACTGGAACTACTTAGCCTAATTGCCTCCCAATTATTATTGTTTTTAACAATACCATTCTAAGTTTCTTTTAAGTTTGTGTTTTCGGTGATAATAATATATAGATGCTTTCTTAACAAATTTACCACAAATGACTTATTTTTTATTTAACCTATATTAAATAATATGAAATTTCATGAAAAACAATTGTGTAATATGATGAATCAATCATGTTTGGCAATTTTAATGAAAACATGTAGGACATGATCACATTTTAGTTTGATGAAAGTTGTTTCCATTCAATAATTTTCCTGTCAAATGCCGTACCACTGCATCTCTAATCATTATATCTCATTAAATTATTTAATTTATAGAAGGGCAACCTCATGATTATTCTTTTTAAAAGTTACTTATCTGTTATTTCAGATGAATTTAAAAATAACTCCACATATTTTAATAGATTATTTTTAGAGCAGTTTTATGCTCACAACAAATTGTATAGAAAATATAGAGTTCTCAAATACTCCTGCCTCCCACCTCAGCTTCCTCCACTATCAACATCTCTCACCAGAATGGTACATTTGTTACAATGAATGAACCTACATGGTCACATCATTATCACCCAAAGTATATAGGTTACATTAGGGTTTAGTTTTGGTGTTGCACATTCTATAGGTTTTGATAAATGTATAATGACACGTGTCCACCATTATAGTATTGTGCAGAATAGTTTTACTGCTCTAAAAATCCTCTGAACTGCATGTTCATAGCACTAAAATAGTCTTGGCAGATGATATGCATTTAATAAATATTTGCTGAAGGTTAAATGTTGAGAGCAGGCACAACTGGAAAGTCAATATCTGCCTTCATTGGAAGCAAAATTTATCTTAAGAATATAAATTACAATATTAGTATATGCAAAAATGTACATATTTCTCTTTTAAAAAGTTATAGGTTTCATCAAATATTTTGATCTCTCAAATATGTATGACTTTTGGCAAAAATATTAAACATGCTCTAGTTGAGCTCATGACTTACAACATTTTTATATTTTAAAGTACATTTATAGATGTTAAACATAAGATTCCAAACATGTAAGATATTAATGAATGATTTGGTAAGTTAGTTTCATTAATGAGTTCATTATTGATTAACGTGAAATAATTTTTCAAACCTTATGAATGATATAACTAAAATATGCTATTTGTTTGTTTGAATCTCCACAGCTCAGTCCCTTTTTAAGACATTCTGTTCTGAAGAGAACATACAATGTAACTCTACCAAATTCCATCCTGATTAAGAGAGAAAACACTCCTACTATAGAACAAAAATTCAAACAAAAACGCCCGGGAGGCAAAATAGAATCTTCTAAATGGTGAGTGTGCCTGTTCTCACTGAATTATATTAGTACTACATTTTTTCAATTTATAAATTAACTGTCATACGCAATCCCTTTGTTAGATAATTTTTTCTGTCCTCAAAGCAATATATTTGCATCCCTCTCCTAGAGATTGCTTATATATATAGCCCCAAGGGGCAATTAGCAGATTATAGTAGAGGACAATCTTCATGCTTCTAGAAATAAGGACTAATATGGTCAAGAATAGCTATTATATTACCTTTCCATTTTTATGAAGTCTGTTTTAATTTGCCTTTAATACCAAGGGAGAAGAATTACTTTAATGAGGTGGACAGCCTTTTGGTTAATATATCTTTTTTAATGCAAAGAAAAACAAACAATATGCCTTAGTTATTACGGAATTATATCTCATTGCAGCATTTAGGTTTTTTGGCCAAATTGTAAAATCAAGCAAGTTTGGATTAAGAATACATATTCTAATGAATGGAATAGAACAGAAATCCCAGATATTAAACCATCCACATACAGCCAACTGATCTTTGACAAAGTAGACAACAACATACACTGGGGAAAAGAAGCCTGATCCAATAAATGGTGCTGGGAAAATTGGATAGTCACATGCAGAAGAATGAAATAGGATCCATATCTCTCACCACTTAAAAAATTGATTCAAGGTGGATAAAAGACTTAAATGTAAGTCATGAAACCATAAGAATTCTAGAATGAAATGTTGGAAAAGCTCTTTTAGATAATAGCTTAGGCAAAGAATTTACGAAGAAGACCCCAATGGCAATCACAGCAACAATAAAAATAAATAAATAAATGGGATTGGATTAAATTAGAAAGCTTCTGCACAGCCAAGGAAATAATTAACTGAGTAAATAGACAACGTACAGAATGAGAGAAAATATTCCCAAGCTGTACATCCAATAAAGGACTAATAACAGAATCTACAAAGAACTCAAGCAAATCAGCAAGAAAAAATCAAACAACCCCATTAAAAAGTGGGCAAAAGAGGTAGCCAATATGGCCAACTACAGACAGCTTGTTGGACTGTGTTGGCAGAAGAGTAGAGAGTTGGACTGAGGAGAGTAAAGAACAATTACTGCTCGGATATGGACCATGGGGAGAGCCAGTAGGGGAGTCTGGGGACACCACCAAGAGGTATTGGAAAGCTGAGAGAGAAGAGGATAGAAAAGAGAGATCAGCGGCATAAACCAAATCCAGGGAGGCCTGGAGCCCAGTGAAAGAGTAAGAGAGGCTTTCCTCACCCACCTGGGTGCCTCAGGCCAGCATCGGAACACAGGGCTCTCATCCCACTGGGGAGAGCCACAAAGGATCACAGAGCCAGCATTCCTGCATCTTGATGCCACCTCCTCTGCATCCCCTCCATTTCTGGCATCCTAGAATGTAATTTTGGCTCAAGCCAGCTTGTAGCTGCTTCATCCCTCCTCATAGCAACCACAGAAATGCTCCACACTGAGAGGCTTGTCTCCCCACAATGGAGGCACATTCCTAGAGCAACCTGCCTCAGAGAGTGAAGCTGCAGCGCTGGAGACTGGGACAGGTGGACAGGACCTAGGGCCCCTGGACATGAGAGCAGTGCAGGGAGACTGCAGCCCCTCCCCCACCATAGCAGCCCCTGGGGTGCTCTGTGCTGAGAGAAATTCTTTTCAGCACCTGGGGGTGCATTCCCGTCCAAGCTGGTGGGACAGCTGCACTTTGTGATCTTCCTGCACACAGGTGTTTGGCACATTCACCCACTGGTGGCTCAGACAGGTGGCCCAACCTGGTGCTCCCTGAGTCATGGGAGCAGGAAAGGGAGATATAGGGGAGAGGTCACAGTTCCAGGCTCAGGTGACAAGAGAGACCTCATAACCATACACAATGGGAGGGTGGGGGGAAGCACAAGGGCCAGACAGGGGGCTGTGAACACACCTCATTCCCCATCCCTTGCTGCAGAATAACCATAGTGAAGAAGGCTGCAACACTGGGTCTGAATTAGCATGTCCTCTGGTTCCCATGGCAACTGAATTCCTCAGGCATCCAGTCTGAGTGGGAGAAGCGGCCCCTCCTACCACTCACTTCAATAGGGATTGCAGCTTGATCCAAGAGACTCTTGTGAACTACCACTACTCCCCCAGTGGGAGCATGCCACTGACAGAGACCTCTGTGGATAGAAAATCCTATCTCCATTGCTTTTGGGTCTAGTGGTGCAAAAGGGGTGCACAATAAGAGATTCCCCTACCCTCCAGCATCAGTGGAGATTCATGCCAGCAGGTCAAACACACGAGCTGTGGGGTAGCTCAAGAGCTGGTCTTGGATGGAGAGAGAACATACATGGACTGATCAGATGGGAGCGTGCTGTGGATTTCCAGGGAACAAATAGGGAGGGCACACCTCTACCCCTCGAGAAACAGGGCTAGTGGAAGGGATTGAAAAAGCCTGGCTAGGGGCCTTAGCAATCACATGATTAGGCCCCTCCAATTAGGAGCAGCTCCCTGGGCTTGGAGACATAGCCCTGAAATCCATATCAGTGGCTCCTCTTAGCAGCAGGATAAGCAACCTCTGAACCCTGCTGAGGCTTAGCAAAGCTCCTCACTCAGGATCTCACATTCCAGCCACTATGCTACTTCCCCCATCCCAGGAAAGTAGGGACCAAGCAACCCCCTGGGACCTACAGGGCCCATCTTATAGCTTGGGGCATCGTGTACCCCACTTGGGCGACCAGAGCCTACCCTGAGCACAATAGATTACCTCAGAAGCTGGCTCCTACATGTAAAATACAAACAATTAAAGTGGGAACAACCCAATAGCTAAACATGGTGCCTTCCAGCACAAGCAATTAGGGAGCAACAGATTTGTAACCACAAGTACAATCCATCAGCTCGGAGATTAAGCTGGGGGACCAAACTCACTACACTCCATTGGGAAGAGGTGAAAACAACAGGTCAGAGGTAACCAAAGAGGGTCATCAAGCCTGCTAAAACAACCCAAAGGCAACTCTCAGGGCCAGCACACCTCTCCCTGGCATGGTCAGGGAATCAATCTTTGGGGACTTGGAGACAGGGCTATGAGCCAGCCGTAGCACTCCCAGCTCTCCATCAAGAGTCCAGGTGAGAGGGAATCAGCCAAAAACCTTCAAAAAGATAAAAAATCAGAGCCAAAGGACACCCTCAAAAGAAATCAGTAGCACCTCACTGATGAATACCAACCTAAATAAATGGTTTAAATGGCAGATGAAGAATTTTAAATATGGATTTTAAGAAAGCTAAATGAAATACAAGAGAAAACAGAGAGCTAACACAAAGAAGCCACAAAGACAATGCAGGAAATGCATAAAAAATTCTCTAAATAAATTGAAGTATTAAAGAAAACCCAAACAGAAATTATGGAAATGAAAAATTCATTGAAGGAATTACAAAACACAGTGGAAAGCCTTAAGAATAGGCTAGATTAGGCAGAAGAAAGAATCTTAGAGCTTGAAGATAACACCCATGAGCTAAACAATCAGTTAAAGAGAAAGAACAGAGAAATAAGAGGAATGAGCAAAACCTACAAAAAATGTGGGATTATCTAAACAGTCCAAATAGAATCATAGACATCCCTGAGGGTGAAGAAGAAAATAACAGTTGGATAATTTATATGAGGGAATAATTGAGGAAAATTTTCCTGGCCTCGCTAGAATTCTAGATATCAAGGTACAAGAAGCATACAGGATTCCTGGGTGATTCCTCATGAAAAGGCAATCATCACATCGCACAGTCATTGAGATGGCCGAAGTAGACACAAAAGAGGTACTCCTATAAGCAGTAAGGTGAAAACAGCAGGTAACCTACAAAGGAAAATGAATCAGACTAACTATAGCCTTCTCAACTGAAACCTTGTAATTCAGAGCAGACTAGGGACCCATCCTCAGTTTTCTAAAACAAAATAATGGCCAGCCTAGAATTTTGTATCCTGTAAAACTAAACTAATTATGTGAGGGAAAAATAAAGACTTTCTCAGACAAGCAATTGCCAAGGGAATATGCAAATACTGCACTTACCCTGCAGGAAGTACTCAGAACTGTATTATACACAGATCAGTACAATAGATGCCCACAAGTGTAAAATCATTGAAACGGTAAAGTTCAGAACCCACATACCACAATGGCTCAAGAGGTAAAACAAAGCAGTAAGGATCTACCAAGCAAAGGAACAGAAATCCACCCCACTTATTAATTCTTTTGATAAATGTGAATGGCTTAGACTCTCCACTCAAGAGACATAGGCTGGCTGAATGGATAAAAAAATACAAGGCAAGTATCTGCTGTCTTCAGGAAATGCACAATCGACAAGTATTCACTCAGACTCAAGGTGAAGGGATAGAAAACAATATTCCATGCAAATGGAAATCAAAAGAAAGCTGGTGTAGCCATTCTTATATCAGATAACATAGATTTCAAATCAACAAAAGTAAAGAAAAAGATGGTCACTTTATAATAGTGAAGGGAATAGTTCAACAAGAAGACTTAACAATCCTAAATATTTAGGCACAGGAGTGCCCAGAGACATAAAGCAAATCCCACTTGATCTAAACAAAATGATAAACAGCAGCACCATAATAGCTGGGGACTTCAACACCCCACTGACAGAACTGGACACATCCTCTAAGCAAAAAATTAACAAAGAAAAAATGGACTTAAACAGAACTCTAGAACAAATTGGCCTAACAGATAATTATGGAACATTCTACCCCCAAAATACAGAAAATATGTTTTTCTCATCACTCATGAAACTTTCTCTAAAATTGATACATCATAGGGAACAAAACAGGTCTCAACAAATTAAAAAAAAATAGAAATTATACCCTGTGTCTTCTGAGACCACAGTGGAATAAAATTAGAAATCAAGTCCAACGGAAACACTCATCTCTACACAAAGTTATGGAAACTGAACAACCTACTGCTGAACAATTTTGGGGTCAAGCAGGAGATAAAAGTATAAATCAAAAGATTCTTTCAACTAAGTGATAATGGGGACATAAATTATGAAAAATCTCTGGGATACAACATAAGCAGTAGTGAGAGAAAAACTCATAACCTTAAATGCTCCTATCTGAAAGAGACAATGATCACAAATCAATAATCTAATGACTCATTTCAAGGAACTGGAAAAGGAAGTGCAAACCAATCCTAAACCCAGCAGGAGAAAAGAAATAACCAAGATCAGAGCAGACCTAAATGAAATTTAGAATAAAGGAACTATACAGATTAATGAAACAAAAAGTTGGTTCTTTGAAAAGATAAATAAAATTGACTCATCTCTTGCTAGATTAATAAGAAGCAGAAAGGAAAGAACTTTAATAAGCTCAATTAGAAATGAAAAAGGAAAAATCACAACTGATATCATGGAAATACAAAGCATCACCTTTCAATACTATACAAATTTTTATGCTCATAAACTTGAAAATGTGGAGGAAATGGACAAATTCATGGAAACACACAACCTGCCTAAGCTCAATCAGGAAGAAATAGAATTCCTGAAAAGACCAATATTAAGCACTGAAATTGAAGTAGCAATAGAAAATCTTCCAACAAAAAATGTCCTGGAACAGACATGTTCACACCCAAATTTTACCAAACTGGTACCTATATTTCAGAAATTATTCCATAACATTGAGAAGAAATCCTTTCCAGCTCATTCTACAAAACCATTATCACCTTGATACCAAAGCCAGGAAAGAAAACAACAAAAAAAGAAAACTACACACCTACATCCCTTATGAATATAGATGCAAAAATTCTCAATAAAATCTTAGCAAACCAAATACAACTGCACATGAAAAAAATAATTCACCACGACCAAGTGGGCTTATCCCAGAGATGCAGGGGTGGTTTGACATATGCAAATCTACAAATGTAATTTACTACATCAATAGAAGCAAAAAAAAAAAAAAAGACCATATGATCCTCTCAATAGACACAGAAATAGCATTTGACAAAATTCAGCACCGTTTTATGATAAGAACTCTTAATAAAATAGGCATAGATGGGACATACTTCAAAATTATTAAAGCCATATACAACAAGCCCACAACAAACATCATACTGAACAGGGAAAAATTGAAAGCATTTCCACTTAGAACTGGAACCAGTCAGGGTTGCCCACTATCACAACTTCTAGTCAACACAGTGCTGGAATTCCTAGCCAGAGCAATCAGACAAGAGAAGGAAATCAAGGGTATCCAACTGAGGAAAAAAAAGGTCAAACTATCATTCTTCGCTGACAATATGATCTTATATCTAGAAAACCCTAAAGATTCGACCAAGACTCCTGGAATTGATTAAATAAATTCAGCAAAGTCTCTGGCTATAAAATCAATGCACACAAATCAGTAGCTTTCATATATGCCAATAACAGTCAAGCTGAGAATCAAATCAAAGACACAATACCTTTCACAATAGCAACAAAGAAAATAAAATACCAAGGAATACATTTACCTATGGAGGTGAAAATCCTTTATATGGAGAACTACAACAGATTGAGGAAAGAAACTGCAGAGGATATAAACAGATGGAAAAACATATCATGCTCATGGATCAGAAGAATCAACATTGTTAAAATGTCTATACTACCTAAAGTGATTTACAGAATCAGAATAAGAACAAACTGGGAGGCATCACTCTACCAGACTTCAAGCTATCCTACAGGCTATATACTAACCAAAACAGCATGTTACTGGTACAAAAACAGACACAGATCTTGGATCACAACAAGGAACTCAGATATGAATGTATCCTCGTATTCCCAGCCAAAAACCTACACTGGGGAAAAGAATCCCCATTCAATAAATTGTCGTGAGATAATTGGATAGTAACATGTAGAAGGCTGAAATAGAATCCGCACATCTCACCACTCACAAAAATGAATTCGCAATGGATAACAGACTTAGAACTAAGGTATGGAACTATCACAATTACAGAAGAAATGTTGGACAAACTCTTACAGATATTGCCTATGCAAAGAATTTATGAAGGATACCCCAAAATCAATCATAGCCACGAAATAAATAAATAAATAAATGGGACTTGAACAAATTAAAAAGCTTTTGCACAGCCAAAAGCTGTGCACAATCAATAGAGCAAATAGACAACCTACAGAATGGGAGAAAATATTTGCATGCTTTATATCCATTAAAGGGCCGATAACCAGAATCTACAAAAAACTCAATCAAATCATCAAGAAAAAAATCAAACAACCCCATTAAAATGTAGGCAAAAACATGAATAGAAAGTTTTCAGAAGAAAGTAGACTAATGGCCAGCAAACACATGAAAAAATTCTCAAGGTTTCTAATCATCAAGGAAATGCAAATCAAAACCACAATGATATATTACTTAACTCCATTGAGAATGGCTTTTATCAAAAAGTTCCCAAACAACACAACACTCTGGCAAGGATGTGTACACTTGTATACTGTCGGTGGGACTGCAAATTAGTACAACCTCTATGGAAAGTAGTTTGGACATATCCTAAATAACTAAAAGTAGACCTAGCATTTGATACAGCAATCCCAGTACTAGGTATTTACCCAAAGGAAAAACAAAGACATTTTATTCAAAAGACACTCGCACTCAAATGTTTATAGCAACACAATTTGCAATCGCAAAGATGTCGAAACAACCCAAGTGTCCATCAATAAGTGGGTGGATTAATAAAATGTGGTATATGTGTACCATGGCACACTACTCAGCCATTAAAAAAATAGTGATCTAGTATCTTTTGTAATAACCTCAATGAAACTGGAGACCATTCTTCTTAGTGAAATATCACAAGAATGGAAAAACAAACACCACATGTACTCAATACTAAATTGGAACTAATCTATCAACACTATGTGCACATATGAAACTCAACAGAAATCAAGTGTTCTCTTTCCTTTGTAATTTAGTCCCTTCAAGTCCAACTTTCTTGAACTTGAACTACAAGTTTTGTCTCTAGAAACCCTGAGAAGGCCAAAATCTAAGCTTAGATTTCTATTCACTTTGTGCCTGTCTTCTTCGTCCTTTGGCCTTGTGCTATTTAGGAACTGCATATTCCTCAAGGGGAATGTAAGGCTCACCTCCGTGTTGTGCCCATCTCACTTTTCTCACCAGGTTCCTGGCTTTTCAAGACCTGGGTGTTTGTGCAGTTTTCCATTCACTTAAATAGATTTAAACAGAAACAAATTCTCTAATTTTTCTCATTGACATGGTCTTCAACAGTTTATTCTTTGCCATATCTGAAATTCTTTCTTTACCACAATTTGTCAAGCTCTTTCCCTTTTTTCTTTCCAACATTTCCTGAAATCCTGTGTCTTCAATGAACATTTACAACTAAGAAGGAATATCTCCTGACATATAACTATTCATCATTCTATTAAAAGTGCATATTCTTTTGAAAAAATATATTAATTTATTAAACTTACTTGCAGATTTATTTCTTTGAGGATTATTATTGTCACATATAAAATAAAAGAATATGTTAAGGTTATAGTTTAATTATTTATTTTTACATGGTATCACACAAAAATAAGTTCTTCAAAAGTGCTTTAGTGTTCCAACATGCTCACACACATTCTAACCCCTCTGTGAAATAAGCCTTCATCACGCAAAGCCAGACTAGCCCCCTGTTTAACTTTACCATTATGGTTTGATAAAAAGATTTCATTCCATCTTTTCTGTTTATACACCATCCTATCATTACCACCAAAGACCCTCAAAAACCTACCAGATTTGCATTCAGAAATATTCTGCATTCAGTAAATATAGTGTTATTTGGAGGCTGCCTCCTTTAATTAACTTTCATTAAAAATAATTTTATTCTACAATTAGAGAGAAATTTAATGCTTGGCTGAGCTGCTACAGTAACTGTAAAACAAAATGTGTGAGTTAACATGTTCAAATGGCTGTTATCAACTCTGCTTATGTTTGTGTGAAGGGAGAACAAGGCAGATAACAGAAGAGTGTCGGATGATTAAAAATGGGGAGTCACCAGATGAATAAGAAAAGTATGTCAAATACTAAGGGTGATGTCACCAGAACAAATTCTCTGGACTTCTCAGGCTTACTTTGGGTCAAGCCATGTTTTATTCACTGTTTCTGGTAATAAAGGAAATCTAGCATAAAATATTTTTGTCAGATGTGGTCTCACATACATGAAGCTTAGTGAAAAATTGATATTTCACCTAAGATAAGATCTTGTAGTGCCTCTTATGTATTATAAGTTCATTTTATAACTAATTTTATAATAAAAGAGCTTCATTCTCAAAATATTCATCAGTGGAAAAATCAATGTATTAAGTTATGTTGTGAAAGTTTTAGTTTCTATTACTTTTTTGTTTTGACAGTTGATACTTCATCTTATTAAATTTACTATTATTATGATATAACATCCAAACAATTGCTTGTATAATATATACTTTATACACTTTTAACTTGTCAAATCTCCTGCAGAGTCATTAGGACAAACTAAAGACAGGTTTATAACATAACATGAACTACCTGATATCAAATGATACTTAGTTAATTTGATTTTAAAAAAAGGGCATTTCCTGAATTTTTTTACCTTTTTTATTTGAGGTAATGTAACTACAGAAGGAATCTGAAAGAATATTTTGGCTTAGATGGAGAAGTACAATAGAGGTAACACTTACTGAAACAGCTTTTCTTTTTCTGCAGATATATTCCAAAGGTATTATCTATTAATATAAAGGTAAGCTGACAGTTCTCTCATGAAGAAGCATTTCCATTTTGATGATGTCCTCCATCAGCTGCTCAAAGAAACATAATTGCTCTTCTAACATCTAGAGATAGAAAAATCTGTTTGTACAAGATGTTTAATCCTCTTTTTTTCCCCTGAAAAAAGCAGTATATATATTCATTTCATTCTTTCTAAACATATACTACTGATGCTTCCATATAAAATATAATACTGAATAAAGACATCTGCTGAAAAGCCTTTTTTTTAATGTAGAGTCTCATTCTCTAACCAGAGAATACAATTACTTTCCAAATACTAGATATGCTGAAACAAAGTAAATGATGTTATTGTGTGTATGTGTATCTACTTGACTTTCTTACTTTTCATTTCTCTGAAATGCTAAAAGTAAAGACTAAAAATCATAAAAGGAATATTCAGTATGTTTTACTTTGTATGAATTTATGTGCAAATAGGAGAGCAAGGAAAAAGTGATTAAATTGTGGCAATATGCTGAGTTCTCTTCAATAGCCTACATATTGGAGGAAGAGGAATAAACTTAAATATTAAATCTTAAAACTTTTGCGGTTAAATCTCTACTTCTAACATGGTCTTCCAAAACAAATCAGTCAAAGATAAGGATTTATATCAATGGTTCCTAATGTTTGGGGAGGAGCATAGCCCCTTTGGAATTTTGATGAAAGCTATGGAAACTTCATTGATAAAAGTAGATTTATGTAAATAATCTGAATTTAACATAATTTCAAAGGATTCAAGTACTCTTGAAATTTTTCAATGTATTCTGATTTAAGATAATGTAATTGAAAATATCTCCATTAAAATATCTAACATTAATCATTCAAATTTGGAACAATAAAACCCAGAATAAATGGTCAACAACTATTTGCTCTTCCATTGGATTGGATGAATTGAATTGAATAGCAAAAACATCACAGAACAGGTAGTCGATAGAGTAGAGACTTTGAACTCATGGCCTAGCTACAGAACCCTAAGTAAATTACTTAATCGCCTTGTTCTTTGTTCTATGGCTAGAAAATGAAGCAGTTGATGTACTAGATCAGTACTTCTCAAACAGAATCATCAAATGAGTTGATAAAATAATGCAACTTCCCAATATCTAACAACTGCCTACTTAGTATGGTCTGTACTCTTGGATTGTGTTCTGGAACCTGAATTTTCCTGTAGGTGTTTATGTGATTTAGTTATATCCTCAAGATTTATAATATTCCTATAATATTTCTTTTAGAAGTTACCTTTATATATATCATATAAACCATATAAAATATAGTTCTGGTTGCAGAAAATTCAGACAACCGAAAATATTTGAAGTTGATTACATATGTTGTGACACCCTTGCATGTATTCTTTTAAAAAAACTTTATAGAATGATTTTATTATTTTCTTCTTAATGCTATTCCTCTATATTATATAATATATAAATCTGTTCATGAAAGAAGAATAGAAAAATGAAAATGCAGAATGTGGGAGAGAGTTGCCAATCAATTCTGAAGACAATATTTTAATTATTCAACAGAATAATTCTTATGTCTGTAATCTTAAGTTATTTCAAAATTTTTTAGACCAGAACTAGTTGGAAAAACATGCACATAAAGTTTCATATTACTACCATAAGAAAACAATACAAACCTCTTGTCACTTAAAAACAAATAAAGTTGAGAATATAATATGTGAACATTGCATATGAAGCATAATTATTTTGACATTTTTTGGAGCAGAAATACTCTGTCTTCAAAATACTAGCCTTTCTATAATATTAAAATAATAACTTTGAGAGAACTATAAAAGGGATAAGCAGAAAAATATTAAGCAGTAAGATAGAAAAGGCTATACATAAATATATACATACATATATATCTTTAGAAAAATGAGTAAAAAATATAAATATATAAATAAAGTCAAACAACATGGGAAACTGAAGAAATTCTATATTATAAACATTTTGAATAAAATGGGTCTTAGAAAATTCACCTTCCTATAAAGCAAACTTACTACAAGAAGCAAGATATTGTTAGAAAATATATGCTTAGAATCTTTGCAAGTTTCAGAAAGATATTTCCTCTATGAAAGAAGAGCAAACAATTTTGAAGATGAAA
>VBSM01000142.1:4173962-4187119 GCA_008086735.1 Cheirogaleus medius
TGACCAGGGTGCTAAGACCATTTACCGAGAAAGAGTATTCTCAAGCAAATAGTGTTGGGACAATTTCATATTCTCATGTAAAAGAAGAAATTAATTCATTTCCTCATGCCATATACAGATGTTAATTCAAAATGGAACAAAGATCTAAATGTGAGAGCTAAAATTATAAACTCTTAGAAGAAAATAGAAGTAAATCTTCATGACCTTGGATTCGAATGGCTTCTTAGCCACAATGAAAATGCAAGCAATAAAAGAAAAAGATAAATTGGACTTCATCAAAATGAAAAACTTGTTCATTAAAGGACAATATCAAGAAAGTGAAGAGTCAACCTACATAATATGAGACAATATTTTAAAATTATATATATGATATATATAAAGGGTTCAGTATCCAGAATATGTAAAGAACTCTTGCAACTCAACAACAGAAAGACAAACAGTTCAATTAAAAACTGAGTGAGTAAAGTAGTTAAATAGATATTTCTCCAAAGAAGATATACAGATTGTCAACAGTATATGAAAAGATGTTCAACATCATTAGTCATTTGGGAAATGTAAATCAAAACAATGAGACATAATTTTACACTCAGTAGGAAGAGTATAATAATGAAAAAAATAGTAAATAGTAAGTTTTGGCAAGGATGTGAAAAAATTAATACACTCACACATTGCTGGTAGGAATTTAAAATGATGTGAGTACTATGGAAAAGTCTGGAGGTTCCTCAATAAGTTAAGTGTAGTATTACTATGTGACTAAGCTAATCTGCTCTTAGGTATATACCCCAAAGAAATGAAAACACGTGCTCAAAGAAACTTGGTACATAAATGTTAGTAGACTATTCATATTCATATTTATATTCAGTCAAAAGATCGAAATAACCCAGATGTCAATGAACTGATGCATGAATAAACAAAATGTGGTATATCCATACAATAGAATATTATCCAGCCATAAAAAGGAATGAAGCACTGGTACACGCTATAACAAGGATGAACCTTGAAAACATGCTTACAGAAAATTTACAACAGACACAAGAGACCATGTATTGTATGATTCCACTTATATGAAATATCCAGATTAGGCAATCCATTGAGACAGAAAGCAGATTAATAGTTTCCAAGGTTTGCTGGTAAGGAAGAATGACCAGTGACTGCTTATTGGGTGTAGTTTTTCCTTTCTGAGGTGCTGAAAGTGTTCTGGAACTAGATAGTGATGATGGTCGTACAATATTGTGAATATGTTAAATGCCACTGCACTGTACACTGTAAAACAGTGAAAATGGTGAATTTTATAAGTCAACATTTCAGTCTCAACTGGAATTTGGGGCATTAGCCTACAAGTCAGGGTGGCTGGCCTAAAAAAATAATGTTTACTGAAAAAAAATGCTGTACAAAATAGATCATTTGCATTCTTTTGAAGTTTAATTTCTCCTTAAAGCAGAAACTTCTTTCCAAATATTTGCTATGTGTGGAATTTTATCTAAATATCCAAGTGAAAGAATATTGGGTGGCTCTTCCTTATTTATTATATATGATAATATATAATTGTAATCAATTTACTTGTTCTTTCAGAAAATTATTTAACTCAGTAGATACTATGAACTGCCGCCAAACAGGAAATTCTATAATTGTGTTAAAGAGAGTGATTTGGATCTTACAATTAACTCTAATTATGTGTTCATTTTGTTAAATTGCAAGCTTATTAAAATAAGTTTTACTGTATTCTGTGTCATATTTTTGTGGCAGCTGTTTCTACACTTGTCACTCCCGGAACTATAACTTCCATCTTGAAGTCATTTTGCCAGTAGAACCCTAGACCCGAATAACATCAATTTAAATAGGTTTTCTCACTGATTCTTTACTGTCTGTCTCACTGTGGTTTACCACAATCCAACTCAGAGGGGCCACCCCTGCCCAGCAGCTTGCTTCAAAAAAGCAATTGTGCTCTTTAAGTGCTGATGGCACAGTCATTGATCTTCGAATCAATGGTACATCAGGGCAAACTGGATCTCTAATTGGCAGCAGGAAAATGGGTTAGAACAATTCAAATTTTATGAAATAAAAGCAAGTAAACATTAAATTACACAAAATCATATCTACTCTGGCTGCTTGTATTTTAGGATTGAGCTTGAAGCAGACATGAAATGTCCAACTTTCACCTTCAGAAAGTCGAAAGCCAGCCAGCCACGTTGACCTTGTAGGCTGATGCCCAGCATTCCAGTTGAGACTCAAATATTGACTTAATCTGAAGGGCTCTTTCAGATGCTTCATTTTGAAATTTTTATCAGTTGTCAAGAACTGGAATCCTAGGTTGTGGGTGTGAATATTAAAGTACTCCCCCCAAATACCCATATCAAAAAGCCCAGCATTGTTTAACAGGCAATAACTTAACAAATGCTGAGATTATATGCTGCAAGAGTAGGTAAAATATGCTATTGGAATAAATACCAAGACACAGTTTGATCTCATAATTAAATGACGAAGTAGATATAGAAATTTTTTTAAATTACATATAGATTTTTAGATAAAATTATACTAAGTAATGAACAATTTGTTCTTTTCATTTTTTCTAATGACTTCCTGGCCCCCTATGCCCCCTTCCACTCATGCTTCTAACTGGATTCACTTGTCAAAATAGTGGCAAATAGTAAAGAGTATTTGTCCTTAGTCCTTCTGATATAGTTTTAGAGCCAATGTTAATTTACAATGTATTCCATTTTACTTTTGCAGATATCTCTAACTCTGAATAGCTAAAATTCTAACACACTGTACACAATTTGTACCTAACTTTCTTTGTACCTTTTAAGTTTTTTTGACAGATGGCTGCTGCCAAGAATCAGCTTGGGTGGGGAGCGAAAGTTCCAAGAAATATAAGAATCTGCATGCATAGCTGATATCCCTTAGGTTTATTCCTGTACTGCACATGATGAACAGAGACCCGAGCCAGAACTCCTGCCTGCTGGGATGTCCCTCACCAATGATGGCTTTGTCTCTTGACTGAGTCCCAGTTCCCTAGTCTGTAAATCAGACATAATTGTATTTGTCGTCCCCTTTCCTTCACCAGGGGATTTTAAGGATTGCAAAACCACATAGTGCTTGACAATATAAAATGCTATTGTAATGGTTAAAATGAAGAATGACCTTGTCTTGCCAATAAGTAATCTACTCTCAGGGAGCAAGTTAGGCATCTGGGATGTGAATTAACTCTCCCCTGCCATCAGAGCACCATTTTAGCTGAGGGCTAGAGGGCATGAATAAATACATTATTTCCATGTGAGCCCACAGAACTTCTGCCCTTCCCACTATGCCTACATTTTAAACTCAAAATCTACAAGGAGATATTAGACACTCTTGGAAAATTTTAAAAATTAAATCTGAAAAATCATTCTAGTCTTATACATAATTATAGAGGAAGCCTGTAATGTTTATCCCTTTAAAATAAAGTCTACTCAGCTTTCTCTAGAGTCCTCCTTCCTGAAATCAGCTTCAAAGGCTAAAAGCATTGAACAGTAATATCGCAATTGTCCTTTGCAGCTCATAGCTTTATGATTTATTAATTTATGCAAGCATCCTTTTATTCTATTGATAAATTATTATCACTTTGTAGTATATGTATTCTTTAAGATTACAACTTATTTCCTAAGTTAATAATCAGTTTGTATGCACCTGCATCACCCTGATGTCTGCCTTCATCTTCACATGGCAGTCTCCCCGTGTGCATGTCTGTGTCCAAATTTCCCCCTTTTATGAAGATACCCATCATAATGGATTGAGGCCACCTTACTCCAATATGACCTCATCTTAAATTAACTAATTACATCCGCAACAACCCTATTTCCAAATAAGGTCACATTCTAAGGTAAATGAAGTTAGGACTTCAACTATGAATTTGGACAGGGGAGACATAATTCTACCCATAACACAATTTTATTAAATCTAAATTAAATTTATTGAAGTAACAAGAAACAGTAACTCATTACAGTCTGAAACTTATATTTGAGACCATGTTTATTTTTTCACACTCTTCATGGTTTTTCAGATTTTATTCATATCTCCTTTCAGCTTTTATTAGTATTTCCCATCGACTTTACTCAGGTGTCTTACAGATGCTCTTTCCTACCCTTTCTAGAATAATTTCTGCATTTTTAGGGTCCTCATGGATTAACATGTGTTACTTATTCATTCCAAAATTCATATGCTTGAAAGCCAAGCACTTAAAGCGAAAGTTCGAATCTGCCTTGTGGTAGATATATAACCTTGAACAAGTGAATTTCTTACCTGTGAAGGGATTAGTAATATTTTAATAGGGTTTTGGTAGGACTAAATAAGATACTAAAAATAAAGTAGGAAGTGATCTTAGCATAATGCTTTGGACTTAGCAAAAGCTTAGGTAATTTACTTGTCTTTATTTTTTTATTCGAAATGACTTAGTGTTATTTGCAAATTGAAGGGAAAACTATGCAACCCTTTCTCCAGGTCATTTAACAAACTTCATATAAGACTTTGTCAAGTTGTTTTTTGTTTTTCCATAAGGTTGCTGTAACAACCAATCCTCTTTCAAAATTCAAGTAGCTTATAAGAACAAAGGTTTTTTGCTCTTATTTCCTTGCTTGCATTTTGTATCACCTGTTTATCAGCACTAGTTCTGCTCCTACCCTACATTTCTTCTTTATTCCAGAATCCAGGTTGAAAATAGAGCCTGTAGGTCCTACCAAGAACATGCTATTCAGGTTGCAGAGGAAAAGAGACCAAATCAAAATCTGCAATATTTCTGAAAGCTTCTGCTCACAACTGACATAATCTTTCTTCTACCTATATTCCACTGGTCAGAGAAAATCATCTGGACAAGCACAGTGCTGTGAAGATTGGGAAGAATATTTATTCCATAAAACAGCACTGCCAATCACAGGATGAAAGATAGAAATGTATAATCTTCCAACAGAGAAGGAGGGAGAAGATAATTTGGAACATAATACAATCTACCACAAAGACCAATCTTAGTTCTGATGCCTGAAAAATATCAGTTATTTTTTTCTTCACATGTGTGCCCTTTTATTTCTACCTATGTTCGTTCGTTCTTTCTTTCTTTCTTTCTTTCTTTCTTTCTTTCTTTCTTTCTTTCTTATTTCGTCATATTATGGAGGTACAAATGTTTATGTTACATAAATTGCCTTTGCCCTGGCCAAGTCAGAGCTTCAAGCGTGTTCATCCCCCAGACGGTGCACACCACACTCATTAGGAGTGAATATATTCATCCTCTCCTCCACCTGCCACCTGCCAACACCAGATGAATGTTACTACATATGCACATAAGTGTTGGTCAATTAATACCAATTCGATCATGAGTACATGGTGCTCATTTTTCCATTCTTGTGATACTTCACTTAGTAAAATGGGTTCTAGGTCTATCCAGGATAATACAAGACGTGCTAGATCACCACTGTTTTTTGTGGTTCAGTATACTGCATGGTATATGTGCATGGTACACATATACCACATTTTATTAATCCACTCATATATTGATAGACACTTGAGTTTTTTCCACATCTTTGCAATTGTGAATTGTACTGCTATAAAAATTCAGGGCAGATGTCTTTTTTATAGAATGTCTTTTTTATCTTTCAATAGATGCCTTTTGGGTAATGGGATTGCTGGATCAAATGGTAGTTCTACTTTTAGCTTTTTGAGGTATCTCCATATTACTTTCCGTAGAGATTGTACTAGTCTGCAGTCCCACCAGCAGTATATGACCATTTCTAACTCTCTGCATCCATGCCCACATTTATTGTTTTGGGACTTTTTGATAAAAGCCATTCTAACTGGAGTTAAGTAATATCTCATTGTGGTTTTGATTTGCATTTCTCTGATGAGTAGAGATGTTGATCCTTTTTCATATCTTTGTTGGCCATTAGTCTGTCTTCTTTTGAAAAGTTTCTGTTCATGTCCTTTGCCCACTTTTTGATAGGGTTGTTTGATTTTTTCTTGTTGATTTTCTTGAGTTCTATATAGATTCTAGTTATCAGCCCTTTATCGGATGTGTAGCATGTGAATATTTCTCCCATTCTGTGGGTTGTCTCTTTGCTCTCTTGATAGTTTCCTTGGCTGTGCAGAAGCTTTTTAATTTGATCAGGTCCCATTTATTTATTTTTGTTGTTGCTGTGATTGCCTTTGGGGTCTTCTTCATAAATTATTTGCCTAGGCCAATGTGTATAAGAGTTTTTCCAACATTTTCTTCTAGGATTCTTTTAGTTTCATGCCTTAGATTTAAGTCTGTTCTCCACCGTGAGTTGATTTTCGTTAGAGATGAGAGGTGTGGATCCTGTTTCAGTCTTCTACATGTGGTATCCAATTTTTCCAGCACAATTTATTGAATAAGGATTATTTTCCCCAGTGTATGTTTTTGTCTGATTTGTCAAAGATTAGACAGCTATATGACGATGGCTTTATTTCTGGGTTCTCAGTTCTGTTCCATTGGTCTATGTCTCTCTTCTTGTGCCAGTAACATAATGTTTTAGTTACTATAGCCTTGTAGTATAGTTTGAAGTCTGGTAAATTGATGCCTCCCAATTTGTTCCTTTTGCTTAAGATTGCTTTTGTTGTATGGGTCTTCCCTGGTTCCATACGAAGCATAGAATTATTTTTTCTAGATCTGTGAAAAATGATGTTGGTATTTTAATAGGGATTGCATTGAATCTGTAGATCACTTTGGGTAGTACAGACATTTTAACAATGTTGATTCTGCCAATCCATGAGCATGGTATGGCTTTCCACCTGTTTACATCACCAAAGGCTTTTTGAAAAACATCTAATCAACATACTTTTATTCACATGCATGCTTACTCTCTTCAAACTCCCCAAACCAACATAATATTTCCTTATATGCAGATTAATATTGCTTTTAAAATAATTTATACCCAAATATTTATTGGTCTTTTATCATCTTTTGTTTTTGCGTATGTGGGAAAACTTCCTGACTTCTGGTAATAGTACCCTGATTTTTAAAAAATTATGCATTAACTATTTTCAGTCCTCATGTATTATTGTGTAGTATTCTGTACTATAAAGTGTCACAATAATTGGTTCTTGGGTGAGAATATTACTCAAACTGGGCTAATTAGAATAAATAGATGTGAGCCTAACAACTTTTATGTGAACTGTGGGGAAAGACAATCTCTTTTTTATGGGGCTTATTAACTACTAAGACTCATACCTGGAGCTTTTTGTGACTCTCTGGCCACTATGAGGATTTAGTTTAAATGAGAATATTCCAGACCAGAAAAAAGAATTATTGACAATTGATTATAAATTGAAAATATTAGAGGTATTGTTCAAGCACCTACTTACAACCTTAACTGGTTGGGTTTCTGACGTTTGCAACCAAAATAGTTTTTTGACTCATGTATGTAATTGTCTAGCATCTTCAGGATAAGCAAGGGGATGTGAATATATGCTCTCTTTCTGTTTCCCTTCCACTCTCCTTTTCTGTACAATTTTTGATTTGATGAGAGTTGTATAGAACTATTTTCTTCTTCACTCACTTGACATCAAATTAGTATAATCAAAGATTATTAAATAAATCTACTTTATGATAAAAATGTATTTTTGAGCTCCATGATGGCAAGAAATAAAAATTATTTTAACAATGAATTATTTGCTATGTACTAGTTTCAAGCTTCAAGAAAGGGAAGTGGCAGTGGTATTATGTCAAGAAAAAGAACAGAATTTGGAATTAATGGACATGAGTTAGAAATATGGCTGCACCATTTATTAGCAGTGTGACCAGGAAGAATCATATTACTCATACATATCATTTCTTTAGTTTTAAAACTGGATTTTAAATTTATATTTCTAATACTAGAAACCTAATAGGGCTACTGTGGGAATCAAATGAAATAGCATTTATGAAGAGAATTTGTAAATTTTTTTTAATTACTATTATTCTTACCATGATGCCATTGTATAGTCCCAGGATTGGTAGCGTTTGCTAGGGAGCTTGTTAAAAATGCAGGTTCTCAGATCACAACCCCACTGAGTAAGAGTTTTTGAGAATGAATCTGAGGAGTCTATGTTTTAAGAAACTCTCCAGGGAACACTTGTGAGACTTACAGCTTGAAAACAGTAACTTCAAAGTTACCATGTGAATAAAAGAAGCAAGTCACCTGGGTATCTGTCTATGTTGGTGAGCAGGATTTAGTTAACTGTAAGAAGCTGACATACCAGTAACCTTCTGATCTAGCCACAGAGGTAAAACAGACACAGATTTTTAATATTCAATACATAAGATAAAGGTAAGTGAGATATCATAGTGCACTATATAGTTATCAAAGAAATGATATACTATAAGGGATATGCAATTAAGAAGAAAGGATCACTGTGCACTGCAGTTTTCTCAGAGGAACATTTAGTTTGCAAATAATTTCTCCAAAGTATGAATAGAATTTGAGGAAGTTAGTGAATGAGAAGAATTCCAGATGAAGGAATTATGGTGAAAATAACATAGATGGGCAAGGCCAAGAGTGGGTTCAGTATGACTGGAGTGTAGAATGCTTTGGAGGAGAAAAAAACAAACACACACACACACACACACACACAAGAAAGGAGCTTGGGATAAGCTAAAAATGGCTTTTGGTGACAACCGAAATTCAGACTTGATATTTTTAGCAATAAGGAATGTATAAGGGGAGAATGGAATAGTGAAAGCAACAAACTTTATACCATAATGATTAAAAGGACGATTCAGAGAGTTTTTCCTTGATTTGAATGCCAATCTACTACTTACTACTTGTGTAAATTTAACAGAAATTTAACTACTTTATATAAAATATAGTCAGTGGAAATATATTTACCCAAATAGGTTAGAGCTCAGCTGCAATTACTGTGAGTAAAAGAAGAAAAGAAAAGAAAAGAAAAAAAAACAACTAGCCAGTGGATTATGGCTAGTTTAAGCATAAAGAGAGTTACTATAGAATCTTAAACGATCCTTGGAAGCATTGGCTGGACTGAAGAAAATAGTCTTTATACTGAGTTTTCAAAAATGATGTCAAGAGCCACACTGCAGAACTGGACCACTATGGAAGCTACTGCTCCTGCCATGATCAGGAAGCCACTGCCATAGTGAGTCACCGCTATGTCTCTCAGGTCCAGAATCACAAAATCTCTGCTATAGTTTACAACAGAAAAACGGTTCTGTATGTCTCTCGACTTCACTCAGTTCTGATTCAAGTTTTGCATGAATGCATGTAACAAGGCATAAATGACATCTGAAACCTTGGCTGGAATTGGGTCTGGGGAATAGGATGTTTAGCTTGCTCACCTCTGAGCCCAGGAAGGCACATTGGAAAGAAGTCAGAATAAATGTTGAAGGAGCCAATCCACATTATCACCTCCTAACTTCCAGGATGACTGTGAGGATTAGATTAGATTCTCTGTGTCGAACCTTCAACATGATGTCTAATGTACAGTAAATGTTCAGCAAATGGTAGCTTATGAAATATTTTAGGATCATAGATTTGAATAAAGAGAAAAACAAAACCAATAAAGCCATTTATAAGACAATTTCTGCAGTTTAGAATAGAAGAAATAATGGCACAGAATGAAAATGAAGATTGTGCATATGAACAAATGAATAGATGTTTGTGTTATTTCAACGGCATCATGGACAGGATTCCATGGCAGAATGTGACTGATAGTTTCAACGTTGATTGTTCAGATTGCTAGTGATTTTCAGTATGAGGCTTGTATTATTTCAAGATGCATACTGGAAAGGGAGTCAAATCAGTTTCAGATAGCAAAATCGATTGTCTATAGCTTTCTTGTGTTCTTTGATCTAGACATTGCTAGAGCGGACATTTGAAAAGTTTGTGGCAATTTGGCATCTCTCTGAAAGAGTACATCTCAATAAGCATGTTCTAGATGGCTCATATGTAATGTTTGAGAACCTAAATAGATATTTACCTAGATTCAGAAATGAAATTAATATGCTTTTTTATTTCATAAGCTCGAAATGTCTCCATTGCAAGGCAGAAGTGGAAGTGCCTTAGGCCTATTTTTTGCAAGGAATTTATTTTTCTGAAATATTATTACTAGCAAGACCAAAAAATGTGTTTAATTCAAATGCTCAGTAGGATATCCAGCTTAACCATGTTCTAAACTCTTCCAGGAAGCCTGTAATAGAATTCTCAGTGTTTTTTGTTTTTACAGTTTACAATGGGGAAACAATCATTCATTAGCACTTTGTTCATGTACTTAGTACATGAATAATGGCCCTTTTCTCTGATCTCTAGTCAGGGTTTCTGGCTCTCAATCTTCTGCTGGATTCTATTTGTAGTTTTTAAAAAAATCTTTCTTCTGTTCACATACAAACAAAGAAGGCTAGTTAGTTTAACTAATGTCTTTTACTGATCAGTGATTTCCTTCTGCTTCCAGGATGGTTTATCTGGCACAAAGTGACTCTTTGTGCATTTGGGTACCCAGACCCTGCCTCTGCAGGATGCTGATTCCTCAGGCAGTAAGTGTATTCAAGACTGTTATTTAGAGCACTCTAACCCCTAAACCCCTGAGTATGTATCCCAGATTAGAGGAATAATGTATCTTTTCTCTTAAGAACATTCACTTTAAAAGCAATGAGAAGTGAGTTTTCTATTTCCATACATGTTTTCTCTTGTACATAGGAAAATGCAGTTGGATTAGTTTAATGACATTATGTGAAAGAGAAGAAAATATTTACATTGCACCAATATATTATTATTTAATGTGGTTATAGAAAGATATAAAAATATAATACAAATAAGAAAATTGACATTTATTGAACACTTCCTATATGCCAGGTATCATGGGAGCACCTTCCATGTATTGTCCCAGTTATTCCTTTTAACAACCATATATGTTCAAGACTATTATCTCCATTTTAAAGACAAGCAAACGGAAGGTTAGAAAGATGAAGAAACTAGTCCAATGTTGCATACATGTAGCTAGGAGGAGCAATCCAGGTATTCACACCAGGCAGCCTGGTTCCAGGGGAAGTATGTGTGTGTGTGTGTGTGTGTTTAATTTGGAATAAGATCTTAATTTCTTAATGCCAATATGAAATTGATTCACTAAGCAGTTTCTCAGAAAAAGCAAATACTAAAAGTCACAACAGATGGAGTGCTAGTTTGTTGTCTTCTTCTGCCCTTTGGATGTTTCAAACTGCTGTTTCCTGCTTCAAAATACCAGTTAGGAAAGTCAAAGTTAGAAAAAGTAGAAGAGAAAGAATAGAAGCACAAGGGGCAAATCTATTAGAAGGACACATTTAGGATATTCTTCAATAAGACAATGAAAAAGGAATACTGCTTATTTCTAAACTACTTTCTAAAGAACAAGGGTTTTAAGGAAAAAGATTTTTCTATCCCATTCTTCATGCAGAATTTTTGTAATGTATATTGTAATGTCTATGTGTCGCATACATTGGCATTTCTTGAATCTGCAGAATCCAGGGACTCAGCTGTCAGTTCTTCGCTTTTCTTTCTTTCTTTCCATGTTTAATCACATGTAGTGAGAAAGCTGTAGTTTGTAGCCAATGAAATGCCCACTCCAAACCTTTGGCCTAGTGGAGCAGTTCCCAGCATGGTCAGCACTCCTCAAAGTCACATGGACAATGAAGACAATGAGACTCATGAGCTGTCAGCCTGCATCCTAGGCATCATCCCACCAAACTGTTCTCATAAATTCTAATGGTCACTAATGGAGACGGTATCTATGCAACTTCCCTTTGGTTTTTTGCCATTTCCAGGTTTTACAATAGCTTATGCAGCTTAGCAAGCTAAAGGCTTTGCCTGATTAAATCCTAGGCTTCTTTTTGTCTCTCTTTGGCCCAACTTATGACAGTGAAGCCAGCCTTAAGAGCCCAGCCTGGCAAGGTGCATCCCCAGTGATTTATGTAATGTCACTTTCTTGATGATTAACCTGAATAAATCATGCTGGTATTTTCAGCAGTGATATAGCTGCCCTTTACATTCTTATCAATTTTCAGGACAAGAAGAAATTAGCCTGGTCCTCCCATTGATCTTGTGAGGAAAACTGTACCTCACAGCAGGGGTTCAACTAATAAACAATGAGCACTGCAAATAACTTACCGGTTTACTTTTAATCAATAAAGTTTCTCACGATGCATTATCCCAGCAATCGGCCTAAATCACTGTGTCTATAACTGTTGTTTTCAAAACCTTTTAATCTAATTGGAAAATCTTCCTTTGTACTAGTAATAAACACTCACTAAACTGTCTGCACCTAATTGAGCTACAGTAATTTATAGGAGCTCCCCACTGTTTCTCCCCTCTTTAATCAGACAGACTGCTTTATGTCCTTAACTAATGAATTCTAAGAATCCACCCAGTAGATCTGATCGAATGTCACCAGTGAATAAATCTTCATTAACACTGGCAGGTTCCAAACCTGGTCTCCATCTTGATTTAATTATTATCTCGCGACTGTATTCTTGTCAGGTTTTTTCCATTTCTTCACATAATGCCTCCATTACCAGATGTACTCACACGGCACAGCCCCCTGGCAGTCAGGGTCTGTGCTGGCCCTAGCTATGTAAGCGCAGCTGACTCGCTGTCCTAACCAAGACCGTGTCGCCTGGTTGCGGGCACTGCAATTGCCGCTTCAGTCTCCTCTGCAACCTTTCCTGCTGTATCTTTGTCAGTGTAAACACACGCTTCTATCAATTTACTCAGGGTGTTTTCAAACCCTGGTAAATTAACTTATGCTACCCGAAGTCAGAAAGGAACAACAGGTACACCAAAATCCTGTTAAGAGGAATAAAACATCCCCCCAATAGTTCTTTATCCCAGCAGGAAAGTTTTCTTGGGAAATCAGGTGGATGTCATTACATGTGTTTGTTCAAACTGAGGTCAGAGCAAACGGAGTTAGATGCCACTAAGTTTGGAAGAGTGTCACAAGCTGACGCCAGTAACCAGCCCCGTCGGTTGAGAGGACTCCATTCCCTGTGTTCACACTGAACTGACAAAACACTTATTTACCTGCACTGTTTCCAGGAACACTGACTGATGAGGTTTATTTTGAAAGTTCCTTTTTACCCGACCTGCTTCATCTTGAAACTATGCCATTATGTTATCATTTATATAGTTCCAAAAAAGTATGCCACCCACAAATGA
>VBSM01000142.1:4187219-4198006 GCA_008086735.1 Cheirogaleus medius
AGCTGCTTGAGTAAAACAGAAATAGATGCTGACACGCAGGAACTAGGTCAAAAGAGAAAGCAAAAGTATCTGCCACAGATTTAGTTTAATTGCTAGTTAACAAATATGTATGCAGTATTTACTATATGCAGGTACTCTTCTAGACACTTCACAAATTTTAATCTTCCAAACAACTCCCAAATATTTCTCTTATTAAAAAATCTTATTTTCCAGATAAGGAAACTGAGGCACAGAGAGGTGAAGTATCTTGCTAGAGCACACAGCTAACAAGTGGCATGACTGGGATTGGGTCTAGGTAGACAGGCTTTGGAGTTAACGCTTTTTCCTCTAAACTATGCTATCTTTTTACACAACTGAACATGTGACTTGATTCTGAGTCCTAGAGTACAGGGCAAAGACGGAGCATGATGACACGTCAGGGTATCCTGCTATTTAATTATAAAAATATGTTCTAGCACTTATTCCAGAGAAGCCTACTCTCTCACAATGATCCTTCAAAAAGGAATGCCATAGTTCAAGTACTTAGGGATGTTGATCCATGTTATAACACATTGTGAATTCATAAAGCACATTATCATGCTAAAGGCTCTGAGAAGATGTACAATCAAGACATGAGTATAACTAGGTGTGATCTAGTATTTGCAGACCTACTTGATGGCCAAACAATTACTTTTTGGAAGATTCACTAAAATCTTGCAGAAGTAATGACTCACTATGAATCACCTTTATAGAAAAGTCATATTAAAGTCTTGTTTAATGTGGGTCCTTAGAGGGACATTGAATAATCTTTTCAATATTTTCGTGACACAGATCCATAAAACAAATGCCAAACTGGGTTTTACATGGCATGGCTATCATTAACTTTTTTTTTTTAGCTTAATGTTTAGTACTTAAATAAAATGTGTTAAAGATGGTCCTAAGGAAAGCTAGACAACATATAACCTTCCTGTGGTCATCAGATAGAATGAAGATGGCCTGTAGGAGCCACCTGCCACAATTTCCAAGACTAGAGCTGATAAAATTTTTTAACATTGTTTCCCAACTGAGATTTTGGAAAACATTTATTGACGTAGCTGTAAGTTATGTTTTAAAATGAGGTATAGCTATTTTATTTCAAAATACAGATTTTATTTCTATAACAGAGGTCGTTTGTTCTCAGCATTGGGTTACTCCCCCCAAAATTTTATGTAGACTTCTTTATTTGGGGACTACAGTTAACTGCTGTATATCTTTTCAAAAAATTGAGTAAGTTCTTAACTTTTCCATTTCTGCTTGGGTATTCGTCAGTGGTTAAGAGCATGAGCATTAGAATAGTCAGAATGTAGTTAGAAACCTAAAACATATTTCGCATGGTTATTGTGACGATTCACCGACATAATGCTTGTTAAAGTACTCATTATGGTATCTAGCACTCCCAGTAGATGGGGTCCATTCCTAATGTTGTAGCTTTAAATTTTAGTTTGCCTCAGAAATACTGGACGGCTTGTTAAAACACAGATTTCTGAGCCCATCCTTGTGATTCATTAGCTCTGTAGTGAAGCTTGAGAGTCTGAATTTCTAATGACTTCCCAGGTGCTGCTGCTGCTGCTGGTCTGAGAGCCACATTGGGGAAATCGCTGCCACAGGGTCAATGACAAATGTTCTGTACAACAAGAAGCTATCAGAGTGATCGGTTGTATGAGGTAAATTTTTTTCAGAAGCATTTACCAGACTCATATTATCAGAGACATTTAAGAAAAGGGCCTCTTGGCAGTGATTATCTTACTTAGAGTCTGCTTAGTATATGATTTGTGAAGAGATACACAAAAGTCTTCAACTGCCATGCACTAGTCTTGCACTGCCCTGGGATGGTTTCCGTCTTCCCAGCAGTACTGCATTCAAGGTGAATTCTAAGTAGCAATGTTTTGTTTCATTGCTGTTTTGCATCACATTCCCTTGTTATGACATAATGGCCACCTGACACATTAGAGCCCGTTTTCATTTTCTCGGGTCTGTCTTAATGGTGCCTTTAGGATGGCTCTCCCCTAACAGTTACCCAATGAGAAGTAACACTCATGAGTCGCTGAGGGCCCCTGAGTGTGCAGCCTGGGCTAGAAACATCGAAAAGTTCATCCTCTCACCTTAAAGCAGATGGAAGCAGTGAGAGCAAATGGCAGACAGAAGGGGAACAGACTTCATTACACCTTCTGCGTTAATATTGACCTGGGAAAAATACAATGATTTCAAAGATTGTCCTGATAGCTGACAATGTCTCCTTAATTGGAGGTAATGTCAAAAAGGTGGCTATTCCCCAAAATTCCCACTCACCCACCATCTGCTACTGATAAAGGGTTGGCAATTAAGGGATGTTAAGAATAAGTTCTAATTATCTTCCTACCCCTGTATTTTGTTCCCTTGGTGCTCTCTGATGGCCTTAATTGAAGCCCACATGTGAATCATATCTTCTGCTGCATGCCCACTCCTTTGCGTGAAAGTGCAGTAATCATCATAAATCCAGAATTGCCCTCTGGTACGTGTCCGATGTTTGAAACATAATCTTAAACTTCTCACCTTTTCTGTGGCTACTCATCTTATTTTACCCGAATTATTCTGAGTGTGGCATTGACAGCAGTTCCAAATTTAATTCCCAAGGAATGGCACTTATTGATTGGCGTATCCTCTTTGGTAAACGTCATGGTGCAGCGGCAGTGGGAGCCTTTCTCAACAAGCCATGTGCATTGAAATTTACATGGTCATATTCTAACGGTATCAACTATTCTTTTGAAAGTCATAGAAACCAATTTTAGAATCGCTGCTTTCAGTAGAGAGATTTTGCGTCTTGTCCTTTGGGTACTGCCAGTAGAAAACAGAAAAAGAAGAACAGTATTATTTTAGAAGTAATTTAGGACTGCTGAGTCTCTGGTTGTATAGGAGGAAGAGTTTGTTTGCTTTCTACTGCGAGATAAAAATGATGACTTTCACACTCTACGCTGCTATGGTGTTTGGGGTGTGAGGTATTCACCTCGCTGCACTGACCTGGAAAAGTACAAAATAATTGTTTCACTGAGACCATCATAAATATATCTCCACAAGTCGTGCCCAGAATCCACAGAAGATCCCAAGATGTCTGAGTTTATAAAATTTATTTATACCCAGCATCTGTTCAATTTCATCAGTAATTATTTTAGTAAAAATTGGAGAGCCAGATCCTGATAGTTTTCTACTTTATCACACAATCGAAAAATGCAGCAAAATGCAAGCAGTTATTCTTTGTGGAGCACTTATAGGAGCAAAACCATATGCTGTTCTTGTTTGGGATAATTATAAATCATTAAACATCTAAATGTAGTTGTCTTTAAAACTGGTATTAACTCCAAAACAAATAATTTAATGTGAACAACTCAACACCTAAAATGCCAACGTGCAAAGAAGTTCATTAGGTTTATGCATATGTCCATGCAAATAATTACAAATGCCTTTTGTGTGCTTGCATGAATAATCAGAGTAGGCCTATAAATTAATACTTTTATACTTTTAAAGTATTATACCAGGACTTGAAGCTGCTGAATTTTATAGTTAGAACTTAAAAATCATCTAGTTCTGTGGTTCTCAAACTTGACTATGCATTACATGCTTTGGAGTTAAACTGTGTGTACCTAAGCCCCACATGTGAGATTTTTATTCACTGTGTCTTCAACAGAAACTTGGCATGTATAGTTCACAGATCATTCTGATGGGTACCTGTGTTCATTCCCTAGAGCTGTCATAACAAATTCCTACAGACCGAATGGATTTATACAACAGAAATGTATTCTCTCACAGTTCTGGAGACTGGAAGTACAATTCAAAGTGTTGGCAGAGCCATGCTCTCTCTCAAGCATCTAGGGAAGAATCCTTCCTTACCTTTTCTCACCTTCTGGTGGTTACTGGCAAGCCTTGGCATTCCTTGACTTGCAGCTGTATCACTCCATCCTCTACCTTTTTGTCACCTGGCCTTCCTTCCTGTGTGCTTGTGTCTCTGTGTCTCTCTTTATGAGGACACCAGTCATTGGATTTAGGGGCCATCCTAATCCAGAATGATCTGATCTTAACTTGATTATATAATATCTTTAGAAACTCTATTTCCAAATAAAGGCACACTCATAAGTACCAAGGGATAGGATTTTTTAGGGGGTGGAGATGACACAATTCAATCCTCTACCTCACCCAAGGTGAAAAGTAGTGACCTAGTTCTCTAAAATCTACTGGCATTATTGAACTTAAAATAAAGAATTAAACCAACTTGTATTAGTTACCTATTTCTTCATAAGAAATCCTCCTCTAAAACAATAAATCTTTATTATTGGTTATTATTATTAATAGTTTCTGAGGATCAGGAATCTAGAAGCAGCTAAGTTGGTTGGTTCTTGCTCCAAATCTCTTGTGAAGTGGTAGCAAATTATTGTTTGGGGTTACAGTCAGCTGACAGTTTGAATAGAGTTGGAGGATCCACTTCCAACCCACTTAGTTTCTCACTCTCAGTTCGCTTTAGGCCTCAGTTTCTTGTCATGTCAGCCTTTCCATAGGGATATTCTTGATATGGCAGTTAGCAAACATCAGAGTGAGTGATGTAAAATAGAAAAAGAGAGATCAACCAATACAGAAGCCTGTGTCTTTAGTAACCTAACCTCGAAGGTGATGTACCATCACTTCTGTCATATTTAATTCATCACACAGACCCACCCTAGCGTGGTGTCGGTCTGTGTGCAACGCAAGGAGGCACACATCAATGGCGCCATCTTGGAAGTGGGCTACCATAAGTAGGGAGTCAGGAATTCCGACTTCAGGGCCAGGAGACTAAACCATTCCACCTCAAGGAATAACCAAAGGGTTGGAGCCACTTGAGAGCTCGGTAGAAATACTGGATCTCAGGCCTCGCCTTAGGCATACTGAATCAGAACCTATCTATATTTTAATTGAATGAACATTATATTTTGAGAAGCACTAGGCTAGAACAAATTACTAATTCAGATACATTGCCCTTTCAAAGTAATGGCCTTGAATAGTAACCTACCCCAAAGAGCTTGCAATTGCTTGAAATCTGTTATGAACTTTGCTTCGGGCCAGATCATAAGACACACTGAGAAATCAGTACCTTCCCACTATGGCCACACCACCTTACTGTAATCATAACATTTTTCCCTTTGGTCTTACTAATTTTACTCAATGGAGTTGACTCAAAGATTTTTTATTTACTTTTAAAACACTAGAAGTACATTTAAAGAATAAAAATCTATTCTACAGTAAAGGTATTAAAAATGTATTGCATCTTCCAAAGATCATCCCCAAATCATAATGCTGTTTTTAGGAATAGTGCCATGTATTAATATTTCTGGCCTCTTAATTTCTTCTCGAGGAAAAGTCATCATCTTCAAATAATTTGAAGCCACTGGTGAACTGAGTCTAATTAAAAGTACAACAAAGCTCAGACAAAAAAACAAATTGCATTAACAGGCCCCCATTCTAGCAGCCTGATAGAAAAAGGGGCATAAACTTTTCTAGGTGATAAATTTACATTATTTTTGTTTTTTATGCACAATAACTTTCATGTGACCAAAACTTCTAAGACACATTTAAAAAGCAAAAAAGAACAAAAGTATGGGCATATGGTCAAAAGAGGAAAGAGTCAATAAAATCAGATTCAGAGATGGCCCAGATGTTGGAATTTTCAGACAAAGGCTTTAGAATAACTATAAGAAATATATTAAATGTTCTAGAGAAAACATTAGTAACATAAAGGAAGAGGAGAGAAATGGAAACTATGGAAAAGAACCAAATGGAGTTCATAGGAATAAAAAATAGATAATATAAAACTTGAAGAATTTATTTGATCTGGGCACAAATGAGGAAAGATTCAGTGAACTTGAATTGATGTCAATAGAAATTATCAGATCTGAAATCTATGAATATAGACACAAAAATCCTTAATAAAATATTAGAAAATCAAATGAAATAATACACAAAAGAAAAATACGCTGTGACCAGAGTTTTATCTTAGAAATGCTGTTTGTTGAGCACTAAAATATTTACCCATTTAATTCACCATATTAAGAAGAAAATATTATAAAATAACCTCAATAGAATCAAAATGGACATTTGATAATATCCAGCACTCATTTTAGTAAGAACTTTCAGAAAATGAGAAATAAAAGGAAACTTCTTCAGTCTGATTTAGGGCATCTTTTGGAAAACCTACAGCCAACATCTCACTTGATGAAACATTCATCACTTCTCTTTTGAGATTGAAAATAATGCAAAGATGTCAACTCTGATCACTAGGTTATAAAGTAATGCTGCTATATACATTGGAACCAAGATTCTTACCAAGTAAGCTGAGGCATTCTTACCCAGAGATGTATTGTCCTCTACTTGTCCCCCCTTCTCAGGAATTTGAGGATAAATATAACTATAGTGATAGTCCCGATCTTTGTGTCATTCAAGATGTCAGGAATTCATTCATTTTATTAATTTAGAGTCCACTATGTGTCAGAAACTGTGCTAGGTGATGTTCTTACAGTTGTCCTAAAGAAGACACAGACAAGTGGAGAAGGTAAAATAATAAACAGGAATTTATAATAGAGGTTGAAACATTGTACTATAGAAATAAGCACAGGCCACCACCAGCACAAAGAGGGGCATATCACCTACTCTGGGAAGGAGGGGACAGGAAGCAATAGGGAAGTCTTCCAGGAGCAGGTGAATATTTGTCCTCAGATTTGACTGCTGCCACAGTTTCTTGCTATTAGTTTCCAAACCACAAGCACCAAATCCAGTGCAACCAGAGGATTTTCCAGAGACCCCATGTGCCCTTGGCCTTCATTTTTAGCAATAAGCCACAGACAGCATAATGGCAAGTACGTTCATTAATTTCCACTTGAAAGCAGGGGAGTATGTTTCCAGCCTCGGCCAGCCAAGGCCCAATGGTACAGGGAGACATACTGCTGGACCCTCCTTTCATCCTGGGTATTGTGTGGGACTCCCATGCCGATCCTTCCCCGCCTTGGTATTGTCCCTAGTTCATCCTGAATTATCTGACTTACAATTTTCTGTATCCGCTATTCCCAATTCATGCATTTAAAGAGGGATAGACAATGAGCAGATACTGTCAGTACTTCAGGGAACTGTACATACTTCAGCATACCTGGAGCTAGAATGGAGAATGTGGGAGGGAAGGGGTGAGGGGTGGAGTTGGAATGGGAAGTAGGGGCCAGGTCATAAAAGGGCCTTTGTGTCACACTGGGGAGTTTACACTTTCATTTCCTTTAGGCCAATGGAGAGCTGTGGAAGGGTTTAAAAAGGGAATTGTGTCACTGCATGATTCACCTCCATTATAAGAAATATCACTCCAGTGACAATGTGAAAAGTGAACTTAAGGGGGCAAGATCAGAGTCTTGGAAACCATTTAGGAAATTGTTACCATAGCGGACTGCAAAATGATGACACCATAATTCAAGGTGCTGGTGCTAAGGCAGAGAGAAAAAGACAGATTCAAAAAAATTGAGTATATAGCACTTAGTGGTTAATTGGACATGAGGAGTGACATAGGATAATTATGTTTTAGCCCTTCCTCCTTCATCGTTCATCAAAGGACATTTTTGTAACACCGTATATGACCGCCCTGCATTTTATTCTTCTTCACAAAAACATGCATTTCTCTATCACCTTGCTAAAAGCCTGAAAATGTTCATCTGTTTATAATGTTTTTTATTGTCAGTTCCTAAGATAGCAAAAATAAAATTTCCCTCTGAACAAACTATCATAGCACTTTTTAGCACAAAACCCTGAACATAGTATTCAAGTTTACATAAGTTAAATACAAGATGCAATTTCCTTCCATGTGAAATAGCTTTACATGTTTATTTAAGGGGAACCTTGAGCTAAATGAAATCTGAGGAAAGAGGTATTTCAAAATATTTTCTGTTTAAATCTAATTTAACCAGGATTCTCGCTTTATAGAAATACGTATTATTGAAAACTCTTGTTTAAATTGATAGTTTTCTGCCTTAGTAACTACATTGTATCAAACAATGTTTAGTTTTTTGATGAGTCAAAGATATTTTTGTACTTATAAATATCAATGATTAATCACCCTTCAACCCACTTTATGTTCAGTGATGACTTGATCCATTAAGCATACCAAAGAAAGAATAAGATCAAGTTTCTTTAAGAAACTAATAACCTGGTATAGAAAATAATACAGACAGCGTGCATGTTAGGGGGAGTGGGACTTTTTCATTTATGGGCCTGGAGGGAACAGCAGTGCTTGGAAGGAGCAGCTTGCCCACTGTGCTCAAAGAGCAGCCAGGAGGTAAGTACAGCTGGAAATGAGTGAGCAGGAAGAGATATGGGAGATAAGGTCTGAGAAGTCATCCAGCTATAGTGGTTTCAAAACATGACTCCAAAGTTCTCTCACACTCCTCCCATTGAGGAAGAAGACCCAGATCTCATCCCTTGAATCTGGTAGAGGAGTAGCAGTCACTTGACCAGTATCATATGATTGGAATGACACTGGGCCAGTTTGCAGTTTAAGACATTAAGAAAATGGCACCTTCTATTGTCTAGTCCTTGTGATGCTGACAGCCAGGCCATGAGGAATGCAGTCCATGTGGAAGGGCGACCTTTAGGTATGGCCAAAAGCTCACTGACAGTGAGCACCCGATTGCCAGGCTTGTCACTGAGAAAGCCTGTCAGATTCCAGCTCTACCCAGCCACTGTCAGAATCTAAATAAATGCATGAGAGAACCTGAGAGAGAACCACCAAGCTGAGCCAAATCAACCCCAGAACTGTGAGGTATAATAATCTAATGATTGCTGTTGTTTTCATCCATTAACTTTTAGGGTGATTTGTTACACAGCAATAGATAAATAACAAAAACAGAAGGTTCTATGTCCAGCAAGGATGTTTAGGCCATTTTAAGGCTTTGACCGTGAGTGAAAGAAAAACCAAATTTGAGCTGAAGCTTACTTTGATGTGACTTACATTTTCAAAGGATCACTGTAAGTGCTGATTTGATAAAACACTGTTGGGTAATGGATGGAAGGAAAGGAAATCAGGCCACTGATGGACCTGAGGTGTGAGTTCACAGTATTCTGGACTGAGGTGGTGAGCGCTGCTCACAATCAGGATAGATTATCAGTAAGACTTACGGGATGTCCTGGAAACGTGGATGAGGCTGTGGTCCATCTGCACATGCACTGTCTGCTAGGAGTGCTCCTTATTCATTAACATTTCCTCTGAGCACAGTCAGGGTACGTGTACATGTTTCTGGCTTGTGTCGGTCTATTTATTAACACATTTAAAGGGAACCTTGTTGTTCTTACACATTCTGTTTCATTCCATGGAACATATTTCACTAGTCACTAGTGGCCACTTTTACAGCTTTCTTTAAACTTCCAAATAAGTACTCCTTCTTCCCTCTTTGTTTAAAGTAAGATAAATGAAAGTTAGAAAAGCAGTGGACTAGATGCTACCTGGAGCCCAACTGGGTGTTTTCACCTGGTATGTCTCACCTAGAGAAATCATTTAATTAGATAGCTACTGTTCTCACAGTGACACTGGGAAAAATTTTATTGCAGCAGATCAGTTTGTTCAGTAAAAAGCAATATGTAATTAAGGCCTGTGGGAAACGGTGCGCACTTGGTAGGAGATTCCGCATTTGTTACACTCTTGTAAAAACACAGTATGCCAATGCAACTAGGCATTAAAATATAGTTGCCTTCTGCCTATACTTTGTCCAAAAATGAAAAAGAGAATAAGTAAGAGTAAGAGCCCAGGAGGTAAAAAATAACAATAGAAAGAATGCAAAAATAATACAAAATAGCAGAGAGAGGAAGGATTCTGTGGCTCTGAGTATGAGTATGTCTAGGAAAGAAGAGCTAATAAAATTATGAGCTGCCATCAAAAAGATAAATATCTAAGCCCTTTGAGACCAACTGCTCAGAAGCTGTCCTCTGACCCTGAAGTGTGAGCATGAGACTTGTGTCATGTCAAATCAAAGTTCAGTTTGTCTCACCCAGCCTGAGGGCCTAAATCATCTCAATAATCAACCAGGAGAGCCACCAATCTACTGAATAATGTTTACGTTTCCTGCATGAGATCTCAAAATTCAACCCATAAAACACCAAATGGAGAAGTCCCTTCACAACTCGAATCTGAAAGCATTAATTGTGAAAAAAAATGGGAAAGTAGTATTTTTACTTTGACTTTGCATTTAAAGATAAGAGTGACTAAATCAAAATTTCTATACAATAATAAAGGGAAAATTTGATGCCTCCTTCCAACAGCTGTTGGGCCAAGTACAACACCATTTCAGCCAGAGGGGCATAAAAATTAACCTCGAAATTATAGTAGAGGCACTGTCAGAGAGCCACTTGAAGAACCTTTTGAAATTATAACCTAATTGGGCCTCTGGGAAGAGAATGACTTTCCAAATGCAGGAATTCATTCATCATATTCTGAAATATTATTTTCTTCTCTTTATTATTCAAAGGTATTTATTGAGAATAAGCTTTTAACATTGTAGCCAATTATGAAAAAAATGAAGTACTATATGGTAGTGAGAATTATTAGAGTTCTAGACCTTTCTCTGTCATTATCATGTAAATGACAATTCATGACCTGTCTAGTCAGTTTCCCCATGAGTAAAGCTTCAATTTAAATACCCTCCTCCTACGTTCCTCCCCAACCTCCTGTGTGTTTGAGGTTAGCTCACCCTAGACTATGGTTGGGAAATGCTGATGTAGGTCCTTGGTCGCTTTTTTTTTTTTTT
>VBSM01000142.1:4198106-4219287 GCA_008086735.1 Cheirogaleus medius
CTTCTGGGCCTCCACACATGACAGTTCTGACCACCTTTGAGAACCCCTTCTCTCTCTGGGGTACAGCCTGCTGTCCATGGGAGTTACTTGAGAGATGAAGCTCTCCCTCCTCTGTATCAGCTAGGTCCTTCAAATAAAACCAATATTGTTAGGTATTAATACATAGCGAGGGATTCTGGGTCTCCTAGGGACGAAAGTTTGTGCCTTGCCTTGGTGCAATTGCCCTACCTGGGAAGAAGGACAAGGGTGGGCTCCAGGCTCCACCTTGGTCCCGCCCCACCGTAATCCAGTCCCAAGCCACTGCTATACCTGGGGGAGGAGGGAACACCCTATGAATCTGCCAATCAGAACTTAGCGTGCCAACTGCAAAAGAATACAGAGGACTCTCTAGCCCACAGGCCAAGCAGCATAGGTACCATAGATTCTGGAAAGTGATCTAGGACAACTCGAAGGTGTAATAAGACTTAGGTCATGCAACTCCCAACTGTCCAGAGTGGTTCCATGGTGATGTCTGAGCCACAGAGAGGTCCTGGACACTATAAAACAAGATGCAGACCATAACCAGGCCCTTCCTTTTATTCTTTCTTTGCTGTGACAATGTATCTGGACATCATCTGTGGCATATGTATCTCGTTCCGTAAAGCTATATCTTGCTGTTGCTGTATAATCCTATCTTCTTCTCAATAAACCTCATTTCCATGCTTGCCTTACTTTGGTGTGTCTGATCAATTTTCGGCCATGAGCACACCAAGAACATTTCAGACTGAAACCCAACAGTAGCACAGGTAGCCGGGCCAAAGGAACTATTTTGCTGAAGGACTGGGGTGTGTTAAATGGATAATTATGGTATAGAATGGCAAAAGTCAACAATGTGTATTAAATAATATCTTTTCTAAAGTAAATACTGCTCAGGGAGAAAGTACCATCCAGGAGTGCATCTCCCTTCTCTAGCCTGGCTTCCCAGTCCTTGGGTTCTACAGGACAGTGGAGGTAGGAGTCAAGGAGGCGGCTCTGAGCCCCAGACCCCTTCTTCAAGAGTAGAGATGAGCCTTTCAGGCCCCATCACTTTCTTAGTGGTGTAAACTGCAGTAATGTTCATCTCCAGATGAAGCTTTTACTTTGAAATTTTTAATGGTTACTTGTGTTGAATTATAACCTATGCACACATCTCCCCAAAACAAGTTTCTTTCATTCCTTTATTCATTCATTCCTTTATTCATTCATTCATTTGTCAAATATTACATGAGAGCCTACATTCTGCCATGTTAATAGTGAAATAGTAAACAAGTCATTTAAATAAGATAATCTTTGTGATTAGCTCTTAAGGTATTAAACAGGGAGAGGAGTGATGATCAGTAAGAGGCTCTTTCAGGCCAGGCACTGTGGCTCACACTTATAATCCCAGCACTTTGGGAGGCTGAGGCAGGAGGATCACTTGAGGCCAGGAGTTCAAGATTAGCCTAGGCAATATAGAGAGACCTCATCTCTATAAATAAAATAAAATAGAAAATAATCAAAAATAATGTTTTATATAAGGACCTAATATCCAAGCAGAGATTGTGCCCATAAAATCAAGATAGCAATTTTATCTACCTTGAAGATTTTTGGCAAGAATTAAATGAGATAATGTGTGCAAAATGATTACCACTATATAGCTCATGGTTGGCACTTAAATATTTCAGCTATTATGTGTATTATTTCTATCATAGACCTTCATAACATCCTGGTAAGGCAGGCAGAGAAGATACTAATGATTCTATTTTATAGATGAGAAAACTGTAACTCAGAAAGACTAAAAGACTTCCCATGTGTTTCCAGGAAGAATGGCTAAAGAAAAAACAAAACAAAACAAAACAAAAAAGCAAAAGACTTCCCAGTGGCCACAAGCTAGTAAATGGTAGATATACATGTGGAGAGAGAGATTTATTTTAAACAACTGGCTCAAGCTATTGTGGGGACTGGGAAGTCTGAAATTTGTAAGGAAGGCTGGTGGGTGGAAATCGCAGCAAGGGTTGATGTTGCAGTCTTGGGTGCAAAGGCAATCTGAAGGAAGAAATGCCTTCTTTTTCAGGGGACCTCAGTTTTTCCCTTAAGGCCTGCTATGGTCTGAATGTTTGTGTTCCCCCTCAAATTTGTATGTTGAAACCCAATTCTCATTGTGATAGTATTAGACAGTGGGGGCTTTGGGGAGTGATTAGGTAATGAGAGCTCCACCTCATTAGTGCCCTTTAAAAAGAGACCCCAGAGAGCTAGCTAGCCCTTCTGCCAAGTGAAGACATAGCTAGAAGGCACCAGAGTGTGAGAAAGACGACCCTCACCAGACACTGAATCTGCTGATATCTTGATCTTGGATTTCCAGCCTCAAGATCTATGATAAATAAATTTTTGTTATTTATAAGCTATTCAGTCTAAGATGTTTTGATATAGCAACCCACAGGGACTAAGACAAAGCCTTCAATGACATTTTGAAAGAAAATCTGCTTTACTAAGCCTCTGAATTTAAATGTTAATTTTGTCTAAAAAATACCTTCACTGCAACATCTAGGCTGGTATTTGACCAAACAAGTGGTCACCCTAACCTAGCCAAGTTAACACATAAAATTATCACTCTTATCTACCTACCTACCTACCTAGGAGTATGCACCACCTTTTGTCATGGGATTATCATTAAACCATTGAATAAAAGGAAGCTTTCTATCAGTTTCACCTATGGGCTTGGGAGGCACTCAGTTTCCTGGCAAGCATTCTTTCACAGATGCTTTTTGATAGAATGTGCATCATGTTCTAAATGCTGTTATAAATCATATTTTATTTTAGTTGTATGCATCACAGTGGAGGTGCACCACTGTTTCAGGTATCTGCTGTAACTATTTTATTTCTGTTCCTTTAGCTCAACAGAACAAACCAAATGCTTTCACAAAATGACTTTCCACAAACTTGTAGTAACATTATATGACCAAAGAGACCCCAAGATGAGAAAACTATCCTTCCTTTTGTGTGTATGGAAGTAATGTTTTCATTCTCGGTCATTTAATAATAATATAAAACAAACATTTTTCAAGTTGGGTAATGAAGTTAATTGTTAAAAGTATCTAAGTTCTACTCATTGATTCTATAATGCCTAGAAATTCATTATAAGGTAATAATATGCAATATTTACAATGTTTTATGCACATAAATATTATTTGGAATTGAGATAATGAACATAACCAAATCATTAATAATAGATAAGTGACTAAATCAAGTATGTTTTACAGTCCTTCATATGTTTTATGAGATTTTTAAAAAGACTGCTTATAAAGTTTTACACTTAAAGTAGAATTCTTCTGTATATGTCTCTATTTGTAACATTTCAATTATGTAAAAAGTGCATAGACTGCAAGGATTTTTACCAAAAAATTGTAGTTATTATCAACAGTAGTTATTACCTTTGGATAGAAGTAGTATGAATGATTTTATTTTGTTTCTTTATAATATCTTTATTAAAAATAACTTTTATGCCACATATATACACTTTTATAACAAGTAAAAATAAACAAAATGAACCTACAAGTAAAAATAGAAGGCAATGAAACAAATTTAGATATCCATGCAGTGATTTTAAGTCATATATTTTGTGGCATATGCTTTTCCCTTTTTTATGCTATCTTTTATAATAAAATAAGGAAAATGTGGCAATATGCTCTAGTATAATGCATTCCATTAGCTATCAAACTCTTATAGTTCAATTTATAAGAGAAATTCTAGAAAAAAATAAAACCGTTTCTCAAGTTTCAATTTTTCCCTTTAAATCCTCACATTATGCATGAGATGTCTCTGAAAATTGATGAGCAGTTTATGTGACCATCCTGACATTCTTTACCTGCCTAGAATGTTCTTGTACCTTCTTTTCCATTAATGCTGGTCCACATTCAAGGTCCTGCACAAGCCTTGACACCTCCAGGAAATTCTCTCAGATTTCTCCAGCCTTGAGTAACTTCCTATATTCAACACATCATGTGTCACATTTAATGTGAGGCTTTATTCTCTTCTTGAGCCCTCGATTCCATCTCAATTCTTTTCCATTAACTGTTCTTTATTTCCATCAATCTGTCTTTTTTACATAGCTAAATAGAGACATAGATAGAGAGAATTCTACTTTAATTGCATACATTTACAGACAGTTTCTCATGTTTTTTTTAAAAAGTCTCATGCAGTCCTTTTCTGCAGTGTACACACAGGTTGAAGCCTCTCACTGTGTGTCTTTTCAGCAACTTCTGGTCTTCTCAGCCAAGCTGGACTATGCTGTCTCCTTTTCCTCCTTATTCAAGTCATATGGTCAAGTTTCAACCCTCCGGGATGTGACACTATGACGGGAGGTTACCCATAACCTTCTAATTCTCAAATCCAATTGGCAATTTTCGATATGTTTCTTCTGTGACTTTCACTTGGCCACTGATAGTGTCAGCTGGCACTTTGCGAACAGCTCTTCCTTTGGTTGCCACCCACTTTCTCTTTATTTTCCTTCTACTTTTTAGATTGTTTTTGTATGTCTTCTTTGATAGAGTCCCTGTCATTTCCTTCTCAGTTAAAGTTACTGTTTTTCAGGGTTATAGTTTTTTGTATTTCATTCTTTGTCTTCATTTTATCTCATCTACTTTCTCTGAGTAATTTCATCCATTCCTGGGGCTTCACTGGAATCAACATGATATTGACTCTCAACTATATACATTAGGGCTCAATTTTTCTTCTGAATGTTATGCTTATATTGCTCCATTCTGTGAAGATGAACACTCGGATTTTCCACAGATACCTAAAATACCACATGTTAAAACTGAAATAATTGAAGACCTTTAGTCCATTGGGATTGCTATAACAAAATATCATAAGTTGTGTAGCTTTTAAACAACAGAATTTTATTTCTCACACTTCTGGAGGCTGAAAAGTCCAAACTCAAGGTGCTGGCAGATTCAGTGTCTAATGCGTCATTTCCTGACTGATAGGGGGAGCCTTTTTACTGTGCCCTCACATGGTAGACGGAAGGGAGCTTTCTCGGGCCTCTTTGATAAGGGCACTAATGCCATTCATGAGGGCTTCACTCTCATCACCCAATCACCTCCCAAAGGCCCCACCTCATAATGCCAACACCTTGAGGGCTAAGGTTTGAATTTGGAGAAATCACAAACATTCGTTCTATAGAACCCTCTAACAAGGACAATACCTTGGTAATCTTTTTTTCTTTTGCTATTATTATTATTTTATTGTTTGTTTGTTTTCTTAAATTTTTTTTTGTTTCAGCATATTATGAGGGTACAAAGGTTTAGGTTACATATATTGCCTTTGCCCCACCGGAGTCATAGCTTCAAGCATGTCCATCCCCCAGATGGTGCACACCGAACCCATTAGGTATGTATATACCTATCCCTTCCTCTTCCTTCTCATTTGTCTGACACCCAATGAATGTTATTACTATATGTGCACTTAACTGTTGATCAGTTAAAACCAATTTGATGGTGAGTACATGTGGTGCTTGTTTTTCCATTCTTGTTATACTTCACTTAAAAGAATGGGCTCCAGCTCTATCCAGGATAATAAAAGAGGTGCTAAATCACCACTGTTTTTTGTGGCTGAGTAGAACTCTATGGTATACATATACCACATTTTATTAATCCACTCACATATTGATGGGTGCTTAGGTTGTTTCCACATCTTTCAATTGTGAATTGTGCTGCTATAAACATTTGAGTGCAGATGTCTTTTTTAAAGAATGTCTTTAAAGAATGTCTTTGAGTGCAGATTCTTTTTTAAAGAATGTCTTTTGTTCTTTTGGGTAGATGCCCAGTAGTGGGATTGCTGGATCAAATGGTAGTTCTACTTGTAGCTCTTGGAGGTATCTCCATATTGCTTTCCACAGAGGTTGTACTAGTTTGCAGTCCCACTGGCAGTGTATGAGTGTTCCTATCTCTCTGCATCCCCACCAACATTTATTGTTTTGGGACTTTTTGATACAGGCCATTTTCACTGGAGATAAGTGATATCTCATTGTGGTTTTGATTTTCATTTCCCTGATGATTAGAAATGTTGAGTTTTTTATGGTTGGTGGCATCACCAGATACCTGATTCCTAAGTAAATATTCTTGTATTATCTTCAATTTCCACCCTCCCTCCTCTCCATTGCCCTTTACCTGCTCTCATAAAATCAATTAAATACTCATCATTATTTAGCAAGATTATTGCAATAACTTTCTGACTTGTTTTCCTGTCTCTTTTCTGCTTCCATCTAATTCTCTTTTAGACTGGTGAGTCTTTTTTCTATTTTTGACAGTTATTACTATTACTGTTAACCCTTTCTTTGGCTTCCTTGATTGAACCTCTTTATACTTCTTTAAAGATCATTGAGTTAAACTCTTGGTTTATGGCTAGATATTGCCCTGCTATTTTCCATGTTTATTGTATTTTCTATTTTAATCTATGCTTCTGCTACTTTTGTTCTTCAAACATATCATACTTTGTTCTGTCCACCCAAAACAAACATCTTGCCATGATACGCCTATAAAATTACTATATATTTCCTTCTCAGAAATAACCTTATGCAAAAATTGTTCCTGAAACACCCACCTGGAAAGAACTAGTTCCTCTTGGGTGTTTCTGTACTTGTTCATCTTTTTAATCATCTTTATCAGAATGAATTATAAAACTACATTTGTCATTATTACTACAATATGAAAAGGGACAATATAATTATTGTAAACATAATTATAAGATTCCTAAAGATAGAGTGATTCTTATTTTTTTAATACCCTATAATATTTAGTACAAGGTGGAAATACAAGTACTGCTCAATGAATACTTAATGCATGAGTTTCACAACTCAGAAGTCTCTTCAGTGGATCACCTGAGTCTGCTTCAGTTATTCTGTTCATTTGTCTATAATTCAGCAAGCACCTAAAGCAGCAAATAAAGGTCATTGCATTTCACTGTGGCTTTATGGCTTGGGACTGCCCTGCTATTTTGATCTTATCTATCTTAAGGGGTAAGGACATAGGAAGGCTTTTTTACAACAGGAAAACAAATATGTATTGTATCTCATGGGAACTTTGAGACTAGAGATTTTTCTTTCCAAATATATGGTTAGACTCAGGCAAAATGATGAAGTTGGTGATTTGCTTTGAGGGCACTCCCACTGGGCTCTTACAGCATTTTTCCCCTTCTTTTTACAATCACATTCTTCCACTTACATCTCCAGAGTACATGAAATCCTCCAGGGCTCCTCATGAGAACCCAACTTGGAAAATTGTCTCAGGTTACTATCCATCCTTTCTTGAAACTCTTATTCCTTCACATTGTGATCGTAAGTTGCCTTTGCTAATCTAACAGAATAAATGGCTTTAGGTATGGGTGATTAACACCACTTTGATGTGTTACCAACCACAGGTACAATTTCAGTTGGTTATGGTGTTCGGGGTGGTGGTGCTAGGGCAATTCTGGCATATAGATAGTTGAATAGGTACCAGGATTTGGCAAAACTTGAGGTTCAGAGCATGGTCCTTCACAAGACTGCACTCACTGCAGATATTATCTACAAGTTTAGAGTCCCTAGAGCCAACCCTCAGTTCTGATCAGCTGCCTCAGCTGATCAAAGTGTCATACTTATAATTACAGTTGTACTATAGCAACAGGTTACAAAGTAGGACCAACCATAAAAAAGATATTCATAGAGCAGAGTTTGCAAGAGTTCCGTATGCACAACTTCCGTCGTCTTCAGGGATGTGTTACCCTCTTGGAATTGAAGTGTGACCAAGGTCAAAGAATATTCCCAAACATGGTAGTTTACCCAAGCGTCAGTTTCCAGAGTTTTTATTGAGCTTTCATTGTGTGGGTATGCTTGTGGAAACATTGGTCATGAGGTTGAACTCAATATCAAAGTTCTCCCTTGAGGTAGGGTTGATATTAGCTGGCTGAAAGCCCAAACTCTCTGATCACATGGATGGTTTTTCTGACATGGCCAGTCTCTACCCTGAGTCATCTCATTAGCATAAACTATTTTGGGGCCCACCTCATTAGCATAAACTATCAGAGGTGACTCAGGGGCCACCATGGATAACAAAAATATTCCTGTCTCTCAAGAAATTCCAAAGGTTAGAAGCTAACCTTCCAGGAACTGGGGAGGCCAGACAATTTCTTTGTTATAAAATAATAAATACACCAATTTAACAACTTTCTTACTGAGCAGAAGAAAATGTAGCTCCCTTGGTTTCTGTGTGTGCATTTTGGAACCATATGAGAAAAAGTTGGGTGGCTATAGTTTATAAAATATCTCTACCTTCATCACTACATTTATTAAAATAAATAAAACACAAGTCCAAGTAATCAAATACCATTCATTTCCTAGATTTCCATTTAAAATAGAAGAAGGGGAATTCATTTTTGCTACCAAGCCATTAAAATAATAACAATCAACAACAACAACAATAATATGAACAATACTTTTTGCTATCTGAATTGAAATCTTGAAAAGTAAAAGAGTAAACTAAAAACTTAAGAGTCACTGAAAACTCAAAATGTATCAAAGACTTAAATTTAAGAGCTAAAACCATAAAACTCTTAGACAAAAACATAGGTGATAATCTTTATGACCTTGGATTTGGCAATGATGAAATATGACACCAAAAGCAACAACAACAAATAAATTGGACTTCTTTAAAATGAATAATTTTTGTGTATTAAAGGTCATTATTAAGGGAATAAAAAGACAACCCACAGAATTTATAGAAAATGTTTGCAAATGATTTATCTGAAATGGGTTTAATATTGAGAATAGATAAAGAACTTGTACAATTCAACAACAACAAAAACAACCCAATTACAAAATTGGCAAAGGACTTGAGTAGACATTTCTCCAAAGAAGATATATAAATAACCAATGAAGACATGGAAAAATATTCAAAATCACTAATTGTCTCAGTCCATTCAGGCTCCTATAACAAGATACCTTAGACTGGGTAATTTATAAACAATAGGAATTCATTTCTCACAGTCTGGAGATTAAGGAGTATAAGATCAAGCTACCAGCATATTTGCTGTCTGGTGAAGGCTGTGCACTTCATAGATGGTGTCTTCTATGTGTCCTCATATGACAGAAAGAGTGAACAAGCTCCCTCATGCCTCCTTTATTATAAGGGCACCAATCCCATTCATGAAGGTAGACCTCTGATGACCTAATCCCCTCCCAAAGACCCACCTCTCAATAACAGCACATTGGTGACTAGGTTTCAACATATGAATTTGGAGGGGGCACAAACATTCAGACCATAGCAATAATCATTAGAGTAATGCCAGTGAAACCCACAATGAGCTTTATACCCAAGTAAGATAGCTAACTAGCAAAAAAAAAATTAGAAAATAACAAGTATTTAAGTATTGCCAAAGATGTGGAGAAATCAGAAGTCTTATACATTGTTAGTGGAAATGTTGAATGGCACAGCTACCATGAAAACCAGTATGGCAGGTCCTCAAAAAATTAAAAATATGATTTACCACGTGGTCCAGTAATTCCACTTCTGGGTACACATCTGAAAGAATTGAAAACAGGATCTCAAAGGGATATTTGTGCTCCTATGTTCATAGCAGCATTAGTCACAATAGCCGAAAGGTAGAAGCAATCCACGTGTTCCTCTCCAGATAAATGGATAAACAAAACATGATATTTACATACAGTGAAATGTTATTCAACAATCAGAAGGAATGAAATTCTGATATATGATACAACATGGATGAATTTTGAAAGCTTTATACTAACTGATACTATTGAGACAAAAAAACCACTATTACATGGCTCTACTTATCCTATCGAGAATTGGAAAATTTTTAGGGACGAAAAGTAGAATAGAGGTTAACAGGGACTGAGGATGGAGGGGGAAATTTTTGCTCAATGAATATAGAATTTCTATTTCGGATGATGAAAATTTTCTAGAACTAGATAGTGGTGATGGTTATATAACACTGCGTATGTGCTTTATGCCTCCGAATGATACATTTGAAAATGGTGGAAATTTTACATTTTGTTATGTACATTTTATCACAAATTTTTAAAAAGTCAGTTAATTACACCTGGGTAAAGAGTGAAAAATAAAAGAAGAATGTGTCATTGTTAGACAGCTAGATACTAAAGGCATAAAGTAAAAACATTATAAATTTTTTTTAACTACAGAGAGACTTTCAATCATTTGTACAAGGAAGAAAGGAAAGTTATGTAAGAAGTTATATGCTGTTTTGCTTTGAATTTTTGTTACTATGTGTCATCAAGATTGTGTGCCTTACTCCAGGCTGATCAGATTAATTCTAAACCAAGATTACAAAAGTTATACAACTAAACTCCTTTGGGATGCTATTTTCCTCAATTTAAAGATGTTTGTGGCTCTCAACAGCTATCTATTGTTAAATTATAACTTAATTTATCTAAAGAATAATGTGGTAGACAAAATAATGGCCCTCCAAAAATGCCCACTCCCTGACCCCCAGAATGGACCCCCAGAACCTGCGAATATATTATGATTATATGACAGAAGGGATTTTGCAGATATGAATAAAGTTATAGTCCTTAAAATGGGGAGATTATCCTAGATTATCCAGGTATACTCAATCCAATCACATGAGCCCTTAAAAACAGAGAAATTTCTCTGGCTGCCATCAGAGAAATGCAGCAGAAAGGAAAAGCAGGAGATAGGTGAGGCAGAGAAATATGAAATGTGAGACAGGCTTGAGCCACTGTTGTTTTCTTTGAAGATGGAGGAAGATGGCAGCAAGTCAAAGAAGGTAGCCAGTCTCTAAAGGCTGAGAATGACCCTCATCCAACAGCCAAGGAGGAAGCCCAAGGGAGCCTCAGCAGCACAGACAAGATTCCTAGCCCGGCCTAGATTTCTTATTTATAGAACAGTGAGATAAATTCATATTGTTTTAAGGTGCCATGTTTGTTGTAAATTTTTACAGCAGTGATAGAAACTATACAAATAATATATCAGGAAACACTACAAAGCTTGTCAATAGATCTGGCCAAACACTATTCCCAATTTAGCAGCAACCAAAAGAATATCATTACCAAACATTTTCACCCTCTTTTCAGATGGTTCTCTGACATTTAATAGTTTCTGAAATTAAGCAACATGACTCCAAAGGCTCTGAAATTCAGTTCTTTTTCCCTGGGCATGTCTTGACTTTTTATAAAGGACATCCAAGAAAATCCAGGGACAACAAGAAAAATAAAAGAATATTGTTATTTTTTTCCTGTGGAATTAGCAAAATCTCAACTCAAATATTGCATATTTGATGTTGAATAATAATGACTCAAGATAATTTCTCACTTGCAGAATAAAAATATTTTAACTTGAGAAAAGAGAAAACTTAGGTACTTTACATGATGACACTCTGAGCGCTGTTCATTTTGGGATGTTTTCCAAGCTTCAAGGTCAAGGTGGTTGAGTAATCACAGAGGTCTAGAGTAGTAGATATTTCAAGAATGGAGAGTGCACACAGATATGATTCAGATGGAAGTCAGTTGAAATACAGACATCTTTTTGCCTTTCTGAAATATTCCTGCCAATCCTGTTTCTTGTCCAGAGTATTAGGTCTATGCTGCTCCATAACCAATCACCATAACCTTAGTGGTTAAAGCAGCTCACATTTACTACCTCCTAGTCTCCATAGCTCAGGAATCTCCAGTCGCAGTTGACTGGGTTCTCTGCTCAAAGTTCCACAGGGCTGCGATCAGGGTGTTGGCTGAGCTGCATTTTCATCCGGAGGCTCAGCTGGGAAAGTCTTTGCTTTCAAGCTCAGTCAGCTTGTTGCAGAATTCATTTCCTTGTGGCTGTGTGAAGGCTCTGACTTTTTTCTGGCTGATAGCTTTCCGCTGGACGCTGCCCCCAGATCTTACAGGCGGCCAGCAGTCCCTTGCCCTGTGGGCTTCTGCAGGACAGCTGCTTACTTCATCAATCCAGCTAAGAGAAGCTCCAAAGCAATTTGACTAGCAAGAGTTATGTAATATGATGTAATCACAGGAGTGGCATCCCGTCACCTTTTTCCTATCCTGTTAGTTAGAAACCAGTCACAGGTCCTACCTAACTCAGGGGGAGGGGATTATGCAAGGGCATGAGTATCAGCAGGCAGGAATTTTAGAGTGAGGCGAGGGTCACCTTTAGGGTCTGTCTGTAAGACAGATCATGATTTTGTGTCGATTATCTATGCTTAGAAAATGAAAAGATAATCATACTTGGGTTGCTTTTTAAAAAAATTCTTTACTCATTTACAGGCAAATATAAAAAACATTGGTTAAGAGCACTGACATGGAAGTATTTGCATAGACCTGAGATCAAATACCAGTTCTAATCTGTGATTTTGGGATGGTTGTTTAATTACTCTAAATTTGGACTACTTATTATGGAAAAGGCAGATAAAATTACCTATTTAACTAGTTTTTCTCTGAGAATTAAATGATAAAATACATATTAATATATTTTAGCAAAGAAAGACAAAATCAATTAAGAAAATAAAAGTGATTTATTTTATACATTTTTGTTTTTATTAAAAATCTACCTGATAATCAACAAGAATCAAAATTAGTACACTGCACAAAAATATCTGTTTTACATGGTGTCTGTAGCATAACCCAGTCTATCCAACAGATTGAATATATGCTATGTAAATAGATTTTACTGAATATACATTTCATTTATTAATCCATTAACACTAGTTTTTGGAATTTGAATTTCATAAATTCCTATTTTAAGAAATACCAAATTTAAGCTCACATTTTAAATAATCCCTTTCCTAAAATTGAACTGGATTGACTATTTAGTAGACAGACAAAATAACTGAACATCTCAACAATTTTTTTGTTTCTTCATAGACCTCCCCCCTTTAATGAGTTTGTCTGCATGAAGTATAAAGCCATACAAGTAGTTAAACATACAAATCAAGTGGCAGTGGAGGGTGAAATTTTTTAACAACCACTGTTTTGTTATGCCATGTGGGCCCCGTTCCATTTCACATAAATTGTTGAAGTATAAAACATGGTTCATGGTATGAGTTCATGCACCAGCTGAATTTATTTTTGTCAATTAACAGCTGCATATGCTACTGAGCTCCTTTGGCTCATATACTGCATTTTGTTCATACTGCAGCATCCAATACAGATCACACCAGGCCACTGCTGTCTTGCAGAGAACAATTTTATTGTAGTCATTACTATGGTCCTTTTAGCTTTTGATACTTGTACTTCACTCATGGTAGACGCATAGATAATGACTGGACAGGTAGGTAGGTATGTAGGTAGGTAGGTACTTCTTGTGAGTCATCCATGGTGTATCCTTTTTGCAATTGAGCCATATTAAAAGAGCCCTACTGATGAAATGTATTGAAATGAACTTTCATAAATCAGAAAAAGTATATATGAGAATTGGGGAAGAACTTTAATTCCTGATTTGATGATTTAGGTCCATTCTTGTCTATGTCTTACCTACTTTTTTTTAATGATTCTTTGTCCTACATGACTATTATTAAAATAGACATGAAATGCAAGGAGATTTAGACCTATAGTTCAAAGATCTAAGACTGAGTCTCGCACTTAATAATTCATCATTTTATGGTAATCATTGAATTCTTTTAGCCTCAGCTTCTTTTCCTATAAATATGGGATGGCTAAATTTCTGCCCTAATTCCCACACAAAGTTATTAGAATGATTAAAATAATATAAATAACATAACATATTCACTGTCTCACAGCTTCCACCTACATATGTCTTAAGGTCGTGTGGGTGTAGACATACAATCCTGAGAGTCTGTGGATAGCCAGATGGAACCAGTTATACAAACACAAAATTTCTTCGATTTATTAGTTTTTATATGAAAAATGCAATTAACTTTTTAAATTCTACTCCTTAATACATTGTATACCTTTAACAAAGTTTAGTTTTATATTTACCTCTGAGTAAAATCGATGCCATGCAAAGATTTGCTTTGGCTTTAAGTATTTTCTGGCATTTGGCTGCTTTGTAGATACAACTGCTTTATAAATTGTAAACATTTTATATATTCAAATTATTATTGCAAATAATGAAGTAAGGACAGCATTGACTCTTTCTGTGAAATAAGTTCATAATAATTTTTATTTCTCTAATAAAAGAATATGCATATATGAGATTCAGGAAGGCCAAAAATATGTGATAGATAAATATGAATATTCTGTAATGGTTACTCAAGGTACACTTAAAGTAGTTATTAGCAACAATCAGAGGACTATCTTAAAAATCATAAATCAGAACTTTATGATATTAATGTCTTAAGCAAGGTAATACTAAATGCTTCCCCTATCCCATTGTGCAATAGATACCACCTTATAAAAATGAGCCTTTTGCTGATCATGGCAAAGTAATTAAAGGAGGCAATTCAGTGACCATTTAAATAATCCAGTTTTACCAACAGTTATCAGGGTTATTTGCAAGAACAATGGCTATATTAGACACCCTACTATGACACTCAAGATGAAGGATTGGTTCAAGGTACAACATGATTTACTTTTGTCTGGGAGGCTACCAGGTTATCTGTGACTCATACCAGCAGCCCTGTGAAATAGCAAGGACTCCAGTGCTTACCAAACGTGCACATTTGTCCAGACTCCTTCTTCATTCAGGAAATCTTAGGCTACTGAACATTCAAGTGTCACCCTTTGACTGATGTCCACAGGGCCTCTTTGCATTTCAAAATGATTGAAGAAATCATACAAGTCCATCTGGAGCATATATGAGGTCATGTATCCTTAAGTTCCTAGTCCAGATTTACCATGGCTGTACCGTTGGTGCTATTCTTATACAAATGGGTTTCCAAGGAAGCAGAATCATTTGATATATGATGCAATAAATAGAAGAGAGAGCATAAATATGAAATGGAGAAAATTTACAAGGTGTCTATACTCTTTCAATTTTTATGATTCTACATTATATCATTACAATTCCATTCAGCTGTTCATTCTTTGAAAGTTGGTTAAACTGCTCCATTTAAGGATTTATGTACTAGATTCCTTACAAATATGGAACATAATTATCTGTGAATTATATTCTGAATATGGTACTTCTGAATCATTGTCACTTGGGCCTCAGAGGTAGAAATACAAGATCATATTTATGTTTGCTTGAGCTTACTGCATCTAGCAGATTATTTTTATGAAACATGATCCAAAAATCCTATCAGGTGATCTTGTTGAAATATAAAACTAAGTCTAAATTTTATCTCATTTTCTAATTATTTATCCTTGTCTTTAGCCAATTGCTGAAAAAGTTAGATCCCTCAACACTAAATATACAGTGTCTTTTCTAAATATGTTTCCAGCTCAAAGTAACTTCAAACGTAAGTGGTACCAATGATTGTGTTTATTCTCTTCAGAAACTTATTATATAAATGCAGACATTGAAAAATACACCCCACACGTCCAGATACTGTCAAAGAGCCCCCTTTTGAATTCAAGTATTAGATAGGAGCAAGGTGCTATGAGAGCGGTTTGGTTGTGGCAACATTGCCGAAGACTCACCAACACAAAGCAACGTGGTCTCAAAGATATTTTGACAGTGAGGCTGGTAGGCAGAGAAAGTGAAACAACAAAAATTGGCTAATAGTGATTTATTTTTACTATCCTTTAACTCATTTGATTGGAACAATAATGGCTATATTAACAAGATGTTCTTAAACAAGCATATTTCTTTCTTTCTTTATTCCCTCTTTTGACTCTATTCAGATTTCCACCCATGTTACTACTATCATTCCACAGGTCATTCATTCATTACTTTAACACATATTTGCGTATCAATTATGTGCCAGCCATCACTATTAGGCAATGGGGATGTAGCAATGTTTGGGGAAAATTTCTGGAAGTTATAGAAAACCACCCTGCAAACTGAGATGGAGCCAAGAGACCAAAGAATGCCTTGGACAAGTCCAGCTTGGCGAGTTAAATGAGTTTATTAGAGGTTACTTACACAGGGTGCTCACTCCTGAGCAGCATAGGATCTCTCCAGAGAGTAATATCTGCTCAGCCTACCAGTTGTGCTGCCTTAAATCCCTTCTTAGTGGGTGACCCAGGGCTCTTTCATTGCATCATCACATGTTCACCTACAAAACAGTAAGCACGCACAGTGCAATCATCATGTGCCTTCATATAACCCATGTTATGTTGATAATATTACAATTCTCTATGAGGCAGGGATTTCTGTATTACAATTAGGTAAAGGGTACTATAGGACAGTTAAAGCAATTAGGGCTGGTTTAAACTGGTCACCTCAAGGAAGTGCTGAGGCATATCTCTTGTGCCTTGTACTTATCTTTGGTATTTACTTAATCTATTTTGTAACAACGTTGAGCATTCTCAGTTAACAAAGTGTTCCTCCCTGTGAGATGGGGAATTTGTATTTGTCCTTCGAACAATGACCAAAATAGACAAAAATTGCTGCCCTCGTAAAGCTTATATGGGTGAGAATGGGGTGCTGGATATTAGAATATTTAAAAGTAACTGCTAGGGAGGAAATTAAGTAAGGTGGGCATTAGAGATTTTCGGGATGGAGTGGGGGTTTTGGCCAGGGTGGCCAGGGAAGGTCTCACTGGGAAGGGAGCATTGGAGATGAGCTAGGAGGCTGTGAGGAGAAAGCATCCAGGCACAGTCTAGATGCCCTAGGGTAGAGCACGCTGTTGCTGTCTACGGAACGGCTTTAGAGCAGTGGCTTGGAGCACAGTGAACCTCAGGAGATGAAAGGTGAGAGGAGAGAGGCAATCACAGATCACTTTGGGGGCTGCCTAAGGCTTTAACTCTGAGTGAGATGGGAGATCAGTGGAGAGTTCTGAACAGGGGTGAGGCGTTTGACTTAGGTTTTAGCAAGATTACTCTCATGTCTCTTTTGAGAAGAGAATGAGGAGAGGCTAAGGATAGAAACACGAAGACCACATTTCAGGTGAGGGATAGATGGCAGCAGTAGAGGTGGAAACAAGTTGTCAGATTCTGGATATATTTTGAAGGTGGGGCCAACGGGATTTGCTAATAGATCAGATGTGGGTATGAAAGACACAAAAAAGAGAAGATAGGAGTTGACTCTCAGGATTTTAGCCTGAGCCTCTGGGAAAAGTACAATTAAAGACTGTGAGAAGAGCAGATCTGGAGAAAACACTTAGAAGTCTGGGGTTTTGGAAATGCAAACACTTACCACTTTTGGCAGTGACTGGGACCAGCCCCGTACTCAGCCTTGAGAGCAGACCATTTATCTAAACCACATTGTCACACAGGAGGCAAATGAGCAGGCAGAAGCGTCAGGGGCTTGCTCTGAAGACCCTTATTGGAGTTACTTTTCTTGCTTTTTGCCACCTATTGGTACCTTACTTGCAAGCCCAGCTTTGTGTCCCAAGTCTGACCTTCTAAGCATCCTGTGTCAGTACTTTTCTTCACTAATGACTAGAATTCAAATAAACCGTTGGTGGCAAAAAACTGGATATAAAATAAAAATCTTGGATTCCTGTTTTTCATGCTTTTTCTACCATAAGAGTATATCGACTACAACTATATTAAATTCTAGATGCTTAGACCTTGGATGCATTAAAATAACTGTGGGAGAATTTTAAAAGCAGATTTAAGAGGGTACTAAAAAGAAGCCCTGGGGGTGGGAAATATTATAGAATAATCTGTGAGAAGTGAAAAAAAATTCAGTAATCAAAAAATGGAAATTGGCAGCTAAATGGTAAATTCAATGGGTTTTGATCATATAAAGAGCTATTAAGTGGATTTCCACAGAATTCAATAAATACTACTTTAGTGAACAAAATAACCTGTCATAATTTAAAACTTCTTTCTTTTGGAGATTTACATGAATAGAATAGCCAAATCTTCTATGAAGAATTTGATATAATTTTTTCTGAAAAGAAAAAAAAATATAAAGACACTCATCCTGAAGTCTCATAGTCTCATTTAGCCTCATGATTTTATGTATAACTTCATTTTTCTTTATTTATTAACATGTCTGAATAGCATTCTAGGAGCAGATATTGATTTGTCAGGATTTTTCTAAAGTCTCACAATAATTTGCAAACTTGATTTCTATTTGCATTCGTTATCAGCTGTGAATTTTTCATCTTTGTTTTCTGTACCATTCTTCTAAGAATGAATACTATTTAATAGGTTAGTTATGTGAGAACCCTGCCCAGTAAGACACACAGCAATGAAAACATGGCCTGCATTGTTAATTGACAAACATCCAGGCCATCACGAACTGGTTACTCCAGCATCAAGAGTTGAACCCAGTAGGTGTTCAATAAACATATGTTGAAATTTAAATGAATTTACTCAGGAAACTTGAATTGAGCCTCTTGGGAGTTGTTCATGTCTCTTCACAATCTGAATTTTATAAAGAAAGTAACAAATTCACTAAGAAAAGTCACAATGTCCCTGAATTCACAATTCTAGCCCAGCCAGGCATTATTAGATAGGATAGTATTTTCTTGTATTACAGGTTAATTATTCCTTGTCTGGAATTCTTGGGACCAGAAGTGCTTCAGATTTGTGGGATTATTTTTTTTTGATTTTGGAATATTTGCATTACTTGTTGAGCATTCCCTATTCCAAAAATCCCAAATCCAAAATGCTCCAATAAGCATTTCCTTTAAATGTCATGTTGGCTACTACTATTTTAGTAGTTTCAGACTTTGGAGAATTTTGGATTTTGAATTTTTGGATTAGGGTTGCTCGATCAGTATTAAATTACACATATAATAACACCTCTTAGAAAAGAATTCTTCTATATGTAAAGTATTTCATCTGGGATTTCCCCAAGTAAGTACAGTCATATGTTGCTTAATGACTGGGATACATTCTGAGAAACTTGTCATTGGGCGATTTCATCATTATAGAGTGTACTTACACAAACCTAGATGATATAGTCCACTACACACCTAGGCTACATGGTGTAGCCTATTGCTCCTAGGCTACAAACCTGTACATGTTCCTGTACTGAATACTGTAGGTAATTGTAACACAATGCTAAATATTTGTGTATCTAAACATATCTGAACATAGAGAAGGTACAGTATAAATACAGTATAAAGGATTTAAAAAATGGTACTCCTGCATTACAGTGTTACAGTGGCTACAATATATTTAAGTGACAGAAATTTTTCAGTTCCATTATAATCTTATGGGACCACCACCATATGTGCTGTCCATCATTGGCCAAAGCATTGCTATGCGGCACATCATGTACTAGGATAGTTCCATCTTACATTTCCTGTAGTCTTCCTCTCTACCCAGTGTATGAGTAGTGTAAATGCTGTCATTGTATCTTTTTAAATAATATTCAAATAAAATCTAGTAGTCAAAAGCTTATTAGGCAAAAATAAAAGCCAAAATAGAAAGAGAAAAAAAAAATACCCTCCAATGAGTTTAGAGCTATACAATCTTTGGACAAAAATTTTATTATCTTTTTATTTGAGAAAAGTAATGCAAGTAACATTTCTTTCATCACCAGGTTCTTTCAATCATAAGTTAATACTTAGTTTTAGATATCATCTGCCATCTTTTACATTTAGGCTTCAACCCCAGGTCTGTACCTGGTACACACTAGATATTCCATAAACAGAAGTAGAAGAGTGACTTATTATTGACTTCTGTGCTAAGATTTCCTATCTCAAAGATGAGATAAAGTAATAAACAATGTAATCTAAGATAAACTTTTGCTCTTTGCAGCCCGATGATACATTTTGCAACATTTTTCAAACTATGGGAAATGTCTGGAATAATTTTTCAAAATGGAAAAGGTAGACCCAGGAAAGGATTTCAGATTTCAAAAAATATTTCTCACCTTACCAACAATAGGGAGTATAGAACTTAAGAACTTATGAAGAAATAAGTAAAGTTTAATTTTAGTGTCAGGAAATTATATGATCCATGTAAATAGGCATTAACATGTACCACTTTACATGGCAACATGCATTTTATTATAATCAGGAAATGTATTTCTCTTCCATTTGTACTTCTCACACACTGTTTAAAAATATACAAATAAAATGCATTCGTTATTGGAACAATTAGAAAAAGTAATAAAATAATATCAACTAAAATTTCACTATCTAGAAATAACAACTGATGAATTTTTTCGTATATGTCCTTCTATGCTTTAAAAAGTATATATTTTAAAACTTCTTAGAAAATGGAACTATTTTGGGGGGATTATTTTAAATCTTTTTTTACATGTAACAATATGGAGTGAATATCTTTTCATACAAAAGTAGATTAAATCAATCTATTATATTATTTGCAATGACTGTATTATATCCCATTATATACATGTACAATGAGTTATATTACTGAATTTTATACTCTTAGAATTACTTTTTGCTACTGTAAGAAAAATTTTAGCAAACCACCTATTATATGTACTCTTGATTACTTTTTGTTTACTATAGATTCTACATATGTAATTACTTTCATTGTTGGCTCATATTGCCAAATGTGATGAAGAATTTTATATGTCAACTTAACAGGGCTAAGGGATGCCCAGATAGCTGGTAAAACAGTATTTATGGTGTCTGTGAGGGTGCTTTTGAATCAGGAGACTGAGTAAAGAAGATTATCCTCACCAATGTGGGTGGACATCATTTAATCTGTTGAGTGCCCAAATGGAACACAAAGGTAGAGATAGAGCAAATTCATGCTCTCTTCTTGAGCTGGGACATCAGTTTTCTGCCTTTTGACATTGGAGGTCCTCAGGCCTTTGGACTTGGACTAGGAGTGACACTATTGGCTCCCTTGGTTCTCAAGGCCTTTGAACTCAAACTGAATTACATCACTGGCTTTCCTGGTACTCCGGCTTGCAGATGGCGTATCATGGGATTTCTTGGCTTCCATAAGTCTGTAAGCCAGTTCGTATAACGGATCTCCTGTTATATACTTATATATATTGCATTACTTCTGTTTCTCTGGAGAACACTGACTGGTACACCACATTTTCTTCCAGTGTGGCAACATGATTCAGTTTGGACTTCTGTAATACATATAATAGGGTACGTTTATTTCTCAAAATCATGCAGACATCAAATAGCATCATTTCAATCTTTGAATAATAAATGAAGAAAGTTATCTCATTGCTATTTTAATGTTAATTTTTATACTAGCTAGCATTCTTTG